>CM046437.1:8896015-9032487 GCA_025506505.1 Flaveria sonorensis
ACTTTAGAATATTTTCCAAGTTCAGTGTAAGCTTCCGCAGCAGTTTCTTCTGAACTTTGGCTTCGGAAGATTTTACACTTAGCATTTTTCTTGAGTGTGTAAACTTCCGAAGCTAGTTCACCTTTGTTCCAAAGTGCATGTTGGAAGACTTGGTTGTTGTTGGTATATTTTGGTTGCATCAGCCTCTTAACTTTAAAGGTTCCTACAAACTCCTCCTAGGCTGATGCTACCAAAACAGAGAGGTTCTTCAGACTGGGATAGTCCATATGAGGATCTTCAGAATTCCTTTCTTGATCATAGATCTAGATTCTTCAGACTCATGAAGTACCTTCTCATGTCATAGAGATCATGCAGAGGAGTTCAAGCATGTCACTTGTTAAGTAGACATGTTATTCTCCCTGATCTCTAGTGACATACCATCTGTCTGGATCTTCAGCAAAAGTCCAAGACAGAATTTGTCTTCCAACAGAGAGGGGCTCTACTATGATAGGAGTTGGTTGAAAGTCCTCTTCATGCACTTCCTCAGGATGTTCTAACTCATCCTGAGGTTAGGAGGAGGATGCCTTTCTTCTTTTCTTCTTTGAAGATAATCTTCTTCTGGCCATCCTCTTTTTCCTCCCTGATGATTTTAACTAAAGGGTTGGTCTTCAGTGCCAGGTTCTTTAGTGGATTCCCTCTTAGTTGGGATCTCCTCTCTCCCAGTTTCAGAAGGAGAGGGAGGAGAACCCTGCTATGGTTAGAAGATGAAGTTGACTGTTGTGCAGGTTCAGTTGCAGGTGGTGTTTCTCTGTAGGTTCCACCTTTACCTCAACTTCAGTTGAGCTTGACTTGATGATGAATGAAGGTCCACAAGCTCTCCCCTTTTTATCTTCTGCTTGATCACCCTTATGTGCTCATCCATTGGGGATAGAGACATGGGACCAAGCCTCCTTTCGGAGAACCCATTTAGCTTCAAGAAGCTTATCATCCTCTGCCTATCTGCAGACTTTTTCTGACTTTTCTGGATGATGGCTCTTGATTTTGCAGCTTCTTCAGCTTCTTCCCTTTGCCTCTTCTTTGTAGCTTGCCTTTCTTTCTTGGCTTGCTCTTCCAGATGCTTATTGTATTCGTATAATATATAATCATAAGGCAAGGGAAGGAGTGAGGTGCCTGATAGAGACCTGTGGCACTCAGGTAGTTGATCATTTTTAATCTTTCTTCTTCATCAACTACCTGAGGTTGTTCAGCAGCCACAGTCTCTGACTCAGGACTTTCTTGAACTGGGGAGAGGATAGGAATGTTCTTGTAAAGCCTTTTTTCCTTATTTCTTCCTTGTGTTTGAGGGTCAAGGCTGCATCCTCTGCTTCCTTCCTCTCCTTTGACAATTCAATGTCAGCCAGTTCATTTATTCCTCTAAGGGGAGAGACAAGTTCATCTATGTTGTAGTTCCTGGTCCTAGATAGTTGAGCCTGGCTACCCTTAATTCATTTCTTGAGTGTTTGGTACAAAGGCAGTCAGAATTGTAGCTTGCATGAATCCTGGGGAATCACTTGAACCTCTCCCCTCACCTTCCTCTTCCTCTCTCTCTTTTCTTCTTCAATCTCTTCAGGAGTCATCTTCCTTTTGCCTTTGTCAATTGCAGATCTTGATAACTCAGTCTGAGGAGAGCTTTGGCTTCATTGCTTGATTCAGCAGTCATGCTCTGGCCAGAGAGAGGTTGTGAAGCACCATCACCAGCTAATGCCTCACTGAGGGTATGAGGTGCTGGAGGAGATCTTGTCTCAAGGTTCACAGTCTCTGCCTCTGGGTCTTCAGTCAAGGCTTTCCCTTCAAGCTAATCTTAGGGTCTACCTTAACATCCAGTTGACCAAAGGCTTCAACTGCTAGCCTCTGTCTATAAATGCAGTTCTCCTTTTGAATTCTGCTAGTACCTAGTCTTGAATTTGATTGGCTAATCTACAGCTTGTCTGTTATTGCTTGGGTTGACAAGTGCCAGATCTACCAAGTTATACTCTCATAGAAACTTTGGGTGGAGATGTTGAGAATTTCTTATTGACCCTGAGCTCTAGAGAGATCATAAGAGCTTTCCTATCATTGTCATACCCCCAACCCCAGATTGGGTTCTCAGATGGGGCAGACATGCTCATGGTAACTCCCTCCTCAAACAGTTATTGAATGAGCAGTTCCAGATCACTGTCTAGAGGAGGTTGCTGAGCGTGGACAACTGCAAGATAGGATGGTGAGTCCTGTATGTCCATACATGAGGAAGAACTCCCAGGTTTTGTGGCTGTCAGAACTTCCTCCCCCTTTTTGGTAGCATCACCCTCATGCATAGGTGAGCTGGGGAAGTGATCCATAACATCCACCGATTCTTGTTGACCTGGATGAGATTGTCCTATAGGTCCTCAGCTAACTGGCCCTTGAGATCGGTGATCTCAAGTTGCTGGTCATGGACCCTCCTTTGCAAGATAGTCACCTGTGATTCAAGGTGAGCTATCTGTGAAACCAGTTGGGTGCAGATGTCTTCGAGTTGGTGCACCCTGAGCTTCAGACTCCCCTCATCTTAAGTTGAAGAATCATTGGGGGATGAAAGAGGTGAACCGAGGTCTGCTCCTTCACTACCAGCATGGGGTTCTTGGCTGCTGGATTTCCCCTGCCTAATGATAGTGTTAAGAGGCTAGGTTGCCATGGTTGAGGTCTTAAGGATGTAATCATTGGAAATAGTGAGAGCCTCTTCCACATGGATCTCCTGGACAATCACAGGAAGATCCACCTCAGTTTGGGGTGTCTGATGTGGGCTAGACATAGGTGAAGCAGGAGTACTCATCTCCCCTTGAGTATGGGTAGAGAAGGGAGAGTCATGATACTCACTGAAGCTCAAATCTTCAATCAGAATAGAAGTCAAGGCTGGGAATGGGCTGGTTAAGATTAAGAGGCTGGGGATGGTAGCTTTCCCCTGAAGGTTGATCACTAGCGTGTTGAGACTCAGAGTGATGGCTTAAGGCTATTTGTTGAGTGGTGAGCTCATCAGGCTGAGCATGAGGATCCTCAGCACTGATTGTTTGAAAAATGGGAGTGGTTTGCTCTTCAGGGGAGGTGGGAGCTCGAGTGTCCACTTCCTCCTGTGTGGGTTGTGATACGGGGGCCTGCACATGCTCAATAGCAAGTGCAGGGTTTGTTTGGATTTTCTACTGTAGGTGAGGGTAATGTTGGTCTTGATGGTGGTTGAGAAGTAGAGGTTGTTTTTTCATCACTAGATGGTGTAGCTAGGATGTCACCCAAGCAATGAGCTCAAACATTTTTAGGACAAGGCTGTTTCTACCGGAGAACCCAACAGTTGACGTTTTCAATATCTTGAAAAGGTCGGGTCTCATGTGTGCAAGTTTAAGAACATTACCTGTTCCCCTCAACTATGGTCCCAATTCACAGTTGAGAATGTGTTGAACATACCGGGGGAACATGTAATATTCTAAGGAATCCAAATTTGCTAGTAAATTTGTAAATACAAACTGAGAGTACCTGATTTTGACCCCTTGAACCATCCCATGGACAATAAAGGAGAGGTCCTTTGGAATCTGGTCCCATCCTCCATTTTGTTGGATAAGCTGTGAATGATGACATGGAGGAGGTATTTCCATTGGAATGAGACCTTCCCTTTCCTGAAGGTCTTGACTGAGAAGTCACCTTCATAGCGCAAAGGATTGGTTGACAACAGTTTTTGGGAAAGGCAGTTCACCTGCTTCATCATCCAGCTAAGATGGGTGTTGATAATGGCTGGAGTGATGAAAACCATCCTCCCCTGCATTGTGACAGACAGTGCCTTCTCCCCGTCCATGGTGACCTCTTGACAGGTTTGCCAGAACTCAAGGAACTGATCCTCATAGAGAGGAGGATCGATTGTAAGGGAGGTGAAGCAGTGAGACAAAGAAAGATACCTACACACGTCTGAGAAGCTTGGATCCTTCTCAGCGTTTAACAGAGCAACTTGATTGTGTTGCCTGTGTAGGTGCATGGTGAAATCAGGGTCGTTATGACGATCAAGATTGGCCATTTGAAGAAGCTTGGTAGTGAAGGAAAGAAGAAGAAGATGAAATTTGGGGGTAATTTTAGGTTAAGGAACAATAAGAGAAGTGAGTTGAAATAGAACCGTTTGGAAAGATATACTCTGGATTTGAGACAAAGTTATGACAAAAAGTAAAACTTTGAAATCCGCAATTGGGTCCTACTTCTGAAAAAGGCGCCCAAAAAGTTAGTTTTCTTGGAAGTAGAAAAAGCTTCTGAAAGCTATTTTGCTTCGCAAGATATTTCAAAGAGTTTTGAAAATTTTTGGCTTCGGAAGAAATAAATGAGTCTTCCGAGACTAAATTGCTTTCGGAAGAAATTTGTTCCTAAAAAGCATTCAAGTACTTATACCAAAATTTAAGCTTCGGAAGATACTTCAAGAATTTCTTCCAAAGGTAAATCTCAGATAAGCTGTTTAAATGATTTAGACATACATTTCTTCTGAAAGCAACTTTTGCTTCTTCCGAAGGTAAATTTTCAACATTCTAAGAGATATCATTCTAAAAGTTAATTTTTCTTCCAAAGAGAACTGGGCTTATGAAGTGATCTAATAGACAACCTAGGACACACAGTTTTAAGAAAAATATTGATTAAGTTATTAAGAAAAATCTACTCAAAGTTAATCATCCCAATAGCTGATACAAGATATTTAAATCTCTATTCATCAAAAGCTTTTGTGAACAGATCGACATATTGTTCTTTTGTGTTAACTTTGATTAGTTTTATCAATCCTTTTTCAAAATTATCCCTAATCAGATGATACCTGATGTTGATGTGTTTGGTCCTTGAATACTGCACAGGATTCTCTGTAATAGAGATGGCACTAGTTGTTGTCTATGTGGATGGGAGTCTCTTTGAAATTGAATCCATAGTCTAGCATTTGATTCTGAATCCAAAGCACTTGACCAGCAGCTGGCAGCAGCAATGTATTCAGCTTCAGCGTTGATGCAGACACGCAGGATTGCTTGTTGCATTGCCAAGAGACTATCCTTCCACCCAGGAACTGACACCCCCAGATGTGGACTTTGCAGTCATGTTGCAGCCACCATAATCACTATCTGTATAGGCATACAGATTGAAGTCTGAATTCTTTGGATACCAAAGGCCTAGATTTGGAGCACCTTTGAGATATCTAAGGATCCTTTTGACAGTGATTAGGTGTGACATCTTGGGGTTGGCTTGATATCTTACACATATGCATGTGGCAAACATGATATCAGGCCTGCTAGCAGTAAGATACATAAGTGACCCAATCATAGCCCTGTAGAGATGTTCATCAACACACTCCCCTTCAAGATCAGGACCAAGGGAGTGGTTAGCTATGGGTGTCTTTGCAACCTTACAGTCAGTCATCTTGAATCTTGTAAGTATGTCCTGTACATACTTTGACTGACTGATGAAGATGCCATCTTCAACCTGCTTCACTTGAATTCCTAGAAAGAAATTGAGTTCCCACATGGCACTCATTTCAAATCTATTCTTCATCAGCATCTCAAAGTCTTTGTAGAGCTTTGGATTAGTTGAACCAAAGATGATGTCATCCACATATATCTGAACTAGCAATGTGTCATTTCCTGTTTTTTGATGAAGAGAATCCCATCAATAGTACCTCTTTTGTATCCATGTTGACAGAGGTATGTTGATAGTGTCTCATACCACTTTCTTGGAGCTTGATACAGTCCATAAAGGGCTTTATCAAGCTTACAGACATAATCCGGATGATCTGGGTCTGCAAAGCCTGGTGGTTATTTAATATAAACTTCTTCATCAATCACCTCATAGAGAAAAGTGCACTTCATATCAAGATGGTAGACCTTGAAATCCTTGGATGCAGCATAAGCCAGAAATATTCTTACAGCTTCAAGTTTAACTGGAGCAAAGACATCAGTGTAATCAATTCCTTCTTCTTGAGTGTATCCTTGGACAACCAGTCTAGCCTTGTTCTTGTTGATGATCCCTCTATCATCTTTCTTGTTCCTGAATACCCATTTGGTTCCTATGACACTCTTCCCTTGAGGAAGAGGACATAAGTTCCAAACCTTCTGTCTTCTGATTTGAAGCAGCTCATCTTGCTAGCTTCAATCCATCTTCCATCCTTGAAAGCCTCATCAACCTTCTTCGGCTCTATCTGGGATAAGAAATATGAATGTAGACAAACATGGCTGTCATGAGCTTGTCCTCTTATTCTTAGCCCTAGTCAACATTTCCAATGATGTTTGTGGTGGGATGTAACTTGTGGATCCGAAGTTGAGGGATCACAGCAAGTTGGTTAGACAGATCTAAATTTGAGAAATTCTGATCTGGCAATGAGGTGTCTCCTACCACATCAGCACATTTATCAAGAGAGGCTTGATCCAATGAGTGTGTAACATCATTCATGTTGTCTTCAATGGAGTGGTTTTCAGCATCAAGAAATTCTTGATCACTGTCACCACCTCCAGTTCCTCTTCCTGCATTTGAAGTTCCTTCTCCTGAATTCTGAGCCTCTGAGCTGGAATTTGAAGGCAATTCATTTGAATCAGCAGTATTTGTCATGCTAGTGCTGATAGGAGCTTCAGTTGCAGGGTTAGTCACCACAGGAGCTGAAGTAGTCTTCTTGTTTGGTCTTCTTAGTTCAAATCTTGGATCAGGATCTTCTGTTGACATGTTATCTATAGATCCTGAAACATTCTCACAAGATTTGTTAAAACAGTTGGTAACTAATTCAAGATCAAACAGCCAATCTGGACCAGAACCTTTTGCACAGGGTGTGTTTCATTGAAAGTCACATTGGCTGACTCCTCAATAATTCTAGTTCTAAGATTGTATACTCTATAAGCCTTAGGTTGAGAAGAGTACCCAACAAAGTGTCCATCATCTGATTTCTCAGCAAACTTGGCTATTTGATCTTTGGTATTCAAGATGGTGCAGGGACATCCAAATGTTCTGAGAAAACCAATGAATGGTCTTCTTTGTGCCACAGTTCATAAGGAGTCTTACCATGTGTCTTAACTACCAAAACTCTGTTTTGCACATAGCAGGCTGTGTTGACAGCCTCTGCCCAGAAGGTGATGGGCAGCTTAGAGTCAGACAACATGGTCTTGCAGCTTCAATAAGTGTCCTGTTTCTCCTCTTAGCAACACCATTTTGCTAAGGAGTCCTGGGAGCACTGTATTGTCTTGAAATACCTTTTTCATCACAAAATGTATCAAGAATTTGGTTTTTGAATTCGGTTCCTTGATCACATCTTATGATTTTGACCTTGTGATCAGATTGATTCTTAATTTTCAGAATGAAATTCTTTATGATTTCAGGAGTTTCATCCTTAGTTCTAAGGAAAAACACCCAAGTAAATCTTGTGAAGTCATCTGTGATCACCAAACAGTATGAGGTCCTTCCTAAACTCATTACACTGGTGTGGCGAAATAGATCCATATGTAACAAATGTAGGGAGTAGTGATAGAGTTCATTTTCTTTGGCTTGTGAGACACTTTGTGTTGCTTCCCCTTCAGGCATGCAACACAGTGGTCATCACTTGTAAACTCTTATTCCAGTTACCAAATCATTCTTAATTAGTTTATTCATGTTTTTAAAGTTTACATGGCATATTCTTTTATGCCAAAGGAAAGACTCATCACTATTTGCTTTAGATAGAAAGAAAGAAATCTCTCTAGAGGGAGATGTTTCTGCAAGTCCATCTTGTACATGTTCCTTTTCTGAGGGCTCTGAGCAAAATATACTCTTGAGGAATGTCAACCCGGGCTTGAGAACAATGCACTCATGCTCAGTAAAGAGCATGTGATATTTTTGGTCACAAAATTGGGACACACTCAAAAGATTGTATCCAAGCTCCTTGACAAAGTTTACCTTCTCAATGCTGAGCTTACCATTTCAGACCATGCCCCTACCAGTAATGTAACCTCCTGCATCTCCTCCGAAAGTTTTGAAGTAGGGACTCATTGCCTGTCATGTGCCTGGAGCAGCCACTATAATGATCCACACAATTCTGTTTGCCTTTGGCTGTCCCTGCACAAAAGAGATGATTTAGTTACATTTGGAAACCCAAGCCTCATTGGTCTTGGGCTTATAAAGTTCAGATGAAGGCAATGAAACAATAAGTGATCCTATGTTCAGGCTTTGAGGATCATTGTGTTGCTGAAGAGGAGCTTTCAGTCTCAAGGTCTTCCTTCATCTTCCACACCACCTTTGGAAGATTGGGCTTGACCGTCACTACTTCGGAAGCTTTTGTAGCTTCGGAAGCTTTGGAGACGGATCCTTTGGAAGCTCTTGCTTTCACTACAGCAAGCTTCAGTACTTCGAAAGCATTCCTTTCTTCGAGACCAATTTTCTTCCGAAGGCAATTTCCTACTTGCCTTCTTCTTCATTTGGAGCTTCCGAAGGAAACAGATTTTCCTTCAGAAGCTGTTTGTTTCTTCTTCTTCTCAGAAGTTTTCTTCTTGATCATGTGGATAGTACTCTTAGGATTGTATTGACAATCCTTAGCCAGATGTGAAGTACTACCACACATAACACATCCAATTCTTTCCTTCTGAGAGTCTTCTTTCCCAAATAAGACTAAGCTTGAACACTTTCCTCTTCTTTCTCCACCTTTTAGATGATGCAGCAGGCTTCTTAGGGTGAACTTGCTCTTTGAAATGGATGGTTCAAGCTGTGTAGCAGTGACACACAGCTGATCAGTCTTCTTGTTGTTGCTGGAGTGAGTTGAAGCTGAAGTAAAACTCTTGGTACTAGAATTTTGACAAGATCTTCAGCTTTCATCACCTTGAACCCTGCAGAGATAAATACTTGTTTTTGTTTGGGATCAAAGGTGGTCTTGATCTCCTGAGCTTTTCTGGATCTTCTCTTTGCTCTTCTGATCAAGTTCTTTCTCTTGGTTTTGCTCAAACCAGCTTCTTTTTCCTCCTTAGGAGCAAGATGACCTTTTTGGATTGACTCTCTTCACTCATCTCAGAGTCATCCCTCACCTTCTCCTCTTCATCCTGTTCATCACTAGGGTCTATGGATGGCAGCTTATCTTAACCAGTTCCACACCTAGGAGATCTGACCGATAGTAGAGTGTGTGGAGGAGCTATCTCACTAGATCCCAGTCCCTGTTTATTCAGATAACACACTTTTGCATGCAGAGATGAGGATATCATGTTCTTGAGGTCTCTTCTTCAAGAACACATTTTTCTACCCTGGTTTTGCTGATCACAAGCTCAGCCTGGCATTCAGTCAACTTGGTAATGAGATCCTTAATTTGAGTCCTGTAGTTTGTTTGCTCATGTTTAAGAGTTGAAACTATTTTCTCTAGATCTTCTATCTTAAGTTTATAGTCATTTTCAGCTCTTTTAAAATCAGCTTTTAAAATATTTAAAGACTCAATATCAGATCTCTTTCCAAGTTGTAGGACCTGTATCTATTTACTTAGCAATAAATTTAGGAGAGCAAAGATGTTCAAGTACCTTGGCTTCATCATGATTAGCCATGAGTGCTTGGTTTGGAGATGCATCTTCAGCTTGAAAGCTCCAGTCAAAGCCTCCTTCTTCAATAGCCATTGTAGCTTGCTGTCTTGGCTTCTCATTATGGTTCCCTCCATCAGTGTAGTTTGGCATGGATGAAGCTTGGCCACCATTTGACTTAGGTCCTTGCATTCTCTAGCAAAATGTCCCATTTGGTTACAGTTGTAACACTTGACTTTGCTCTTGTCCAGCCCAAACTTGCCACTGGCAGCATTGCTAGGAAACCTTCTCCCAGTTCTCTTGTAGAACTTTTGCGCTCTGTGAGTGAGAAGTGCCATTTGCTGGACTATTTCCATGTATTCCAGATCATCTGGATGGATACAGTCTAGGTCTTCAAGAGTGGAAAGATAGTTGCCTGTACTTTCATCAGTGGAGACAAAAGCTTAAGAAGAACTTATTTCTTGAAAGGGACTTCCTTGGATGTAGCTCTCTCTGGGTGTCTCTGGGAAGGTGATGAAAGGACCCTTTTGTGAGTTTTCAGGGTAGCAGATGAGATGATGCTGTGGTTCTCTGCTATCCCTTTCAACAACATGAAGGGCTGAACTTTGGTGAGTGTTGGAGTTACCAGATGAATTTGCATGTTCATCTCCATCTGGTATCCATTGAGTATCCCATACAACTCAGTGAGAGTAAGGGTCTTGACATTTTCAGTCCACTTAATGACCACACAGTAGTGTGTCCATTGTCTGGGAAGAGAGGACATGAGCTTCCTTACAATATCCCTGTTCTCAATAGTTACCCCAACATCAGCCAGAGTATCCACAATCTCAACATACCTGAAGTATTGTTGAGTCATGGTTTCACCTATCTTGAAGGTGAAATTTTCAAACTGCTACTTCAGGAGATCCTTCTTGTTCTCCTTGGATTCATTTGAACCCTCATACATTAGTTTCATTGCATCCCATAGCTGTTTAGCGGTCTTGCACTTCTTGAAACCTCTGTAGATGGAGTTTGGAATAGTAGTTTGGAGAGCTGTCATGGCTTTCTGATCAACATCAATTCTTTTCCAGTCTTCATCAAAAAGTCAGCCCTCTCCTTTGGTATCATGCCACCAGCAGCAGCAGCTGAAGAGGTGCATGGTACATGAGGTCCATTGACAACAGACTCCCACATCCTGGAATCTTAAGACTTGATAAAGCCTTTTATTCTTTGACACCAAGTGTCAAAATCCTCAGGAGTGATCAGTGGGGACTTTGTCATGGTTCCAGTTTCCATATCAGCTTTGGAGATAGCTGCCATTTGAAGAGTTAAGTGATGTGTGTAACTAAGAGGATTTGAAGATGGTGAGATCTTACATTCAAGAGCCTGGAATGCTCTGATACCAATTGCAGGACCGTTAAAGGGTACTTAAGCTTGCACTTAGTTAACACACTTAGGAGGATCTCAAGATCACTTAAACATTCAAATAGGGAACTATGAACATTTTTTGAAGATACAAGATAAACACAAGTAAAACAAGAATAAGAGCACAAGATAAAGTTTTCAAGGAAGTTGTATATTGCTTTTCTAGTTCTATTACAAGCGTTGTACAAGTATATGTTTGAATACAAGGACCGGAGACTACTTATACTACATCCTACAACCGTCAATATGCAAAAAGACAGTTGGAAGTAACTAATCTAGACAACAAGATCAGTCTAAAGTCAAAAGGCAGATTGCCTTTTGACTAGTGACTATGACAAGCCATAGCTCACTGACTTTCCGATTAAAAAATCCAAGAAGGAACAAAAACAAAAACTTGCAGGCGAAGACCTTATCTACTTTATCATAAAGTATGGAAGTTTCACCAACTAGTGATAGCAGGTGAACTACGAGAGCATGCAGTGGAGAGTGGGTTATTTTATGATAAAGTTGATGGAAAAGGTATATTTTCTCTCTCTTCAGAGGAAAATCAGTCTTGTCTTTAAACAGCTTCAGAAGACTTTGTCTTGAGAGCTTTGGAAGACTTCATCTTTTACCTTAGGAAGAGTTGAGTCTTTGGCTTCGGAAGACTTTACACTTAGAATATTTTCCAGGTTCAGTGTAAAGCTTCCGTAGTAGTTTCTTCTGAACTTTGGCTTCAGAAGATTTTACAGTTAGCATTTTTCTTGAGTGTGTAAACCTTTCGAAGCTAGTTCACCTATGTTCCAAAGTGCATGTTGGAAGACTTGGTTGTTTTGGTATCTTTTGGTTGCATCAGCCTCTTAACTTCAGAGGTTCCTACAAACCCCTTACGAGTCTGTTGTGACACACAGTCTCTCACCTCAACCTTGGCTTACAAGTCTGTTGTGATGACACAGTCACTCACCTCAACCTTGGCTTACGAGTCTATTGTGACGACACAGTCACTCACCTCAACTTTGCTTGCAAGACTTTCATACTTTTATTACTTTCCACTTTTCATTATCGTTATCTTCCACTTCGTTACATAATACTTTACGCATACGAATATAAACACACCACGTAAAGCCACTATATACATAGTACAAAGAACAGGCCACAACATGCATCACCACAACAGACATGAACAAGCAAACATACCAGAACTTACCCATTACATTCTACTTCCCAAGCTTCAGAAAAATCCTAAGTCCTTAGACAAATACGGATGAACAGTAACTAATACGGATGAACAACTAATGCGGATGAACAACTAATGTGGATGAAAGTCTTCAGATTATTCCAAGTGTCTAACTAAATACGCATGAACACTGTAGCAAATGCGCTTGAAAAAAAGAATTGCCGAAGAACTCTTGGGCGCATAAGCAACTACAAATTCGGATGAACAAACAACAATGCGCATGAACAAGTACTTAAATGCGGATGAACTAACCAACCTGCAAATGCATTTATGCAATTATTCAGTCCCCAATCCATGATCTAACACATCCTTATCATGGATCTAACATGCTTAACATCTAGAGCGGGCATACAACCACGAAAACACCAACAATTCCTAACCAAACATGCTTATCCATCTGATAGAAGCTTATACACAACATCGCAAGCATCAACAGAACATAACTACCATAAAGCATAAACACAAACACCCATATACATATGGTAAAGCATAAAACAACTGCAAAACCTTTAAACATGCATTTTCAACCCCAAAGAAGTTTAAAACACATAAAAACCAGGGTCTAGAACTCACCTATTGTAGCAAACAACCAAAACTCCTCCAAACCTGCTTGTTCAAGAGTTCAAACACCTAAAAACAAACAAAACAAACACCAAACAACATAGAACACTTAATAATCGGTTTTAAGGTTGAAAACCCCATAAAAAACTGAACCAATTAACACCAAACACACTAACCTCCAAAGTTCTGCCCTATTCTTCTTCACAACCGAGAGAAACAAGATTTTTCAGCCTTTTTCTTCTTCTTTTCTTTCGGTAGCAGCAGCAGCAGAATGAGCATGGGCTACCATGCCCCTTATACACATCTTTTTGACTTTTTGGTGCACTTTTACACTTTACACCCCTCATCTTTGCCCCTTCTTTTATTTCTTCTAGATTTTTTTCTTTTCTTTTTTTTTATTTTACCCCAAAGTTTTGGGTGTTACAAGTCTACCCCCCTTAAAGAGGTTTCATCCCCGAAACCTATCACTCTTCGAACAACTGTGGGTAATGCTGTCTCATTTCTTCTTCCGTCTCCCACGTAGACTCAGAACCCTTCCAGTGCTTCCACTGCACGCGCACAAGTGGAACCACTTTATTTCTCAATATTTTCTCCTTCCTATCTATGATGGCCACTGGTTGCTCCACATAATTGAGCCTTTCATCCACTTTGATATCCTTCAGTGGCACAATCATATCTTCATCGGCCAAGCATTTTCACAGATGAGATACATGGAACGTCGGATGAATTCCACTTAACTCATCAGGAAATTCTAGTCGATAGGCCACCTCCCCTACTCGTGCAACGATTCAAAAAGGCCCTATGTATCTCGGACTCAAATTTCCCCTCTTTCGGAACCGGATGATCCCCTTCCAGGGCGAGACCTTTAACATGACTTTATCACCCATGTTGAACTCGATCGGTCTATGCCTCTTATCGGCATACAACTTTTGTCTATCCTTGGCTGCCTTCATATAGGCTTTGATCTTTTCTAGCTTCACAGTAGTAGCCTCGATTACCTCCACGCTTCATAATTCTTTCTGCCCAATGTCTCCCCAACACACGGGCATTCTACATCTCCTACCATATAGCATCTCGTAAGGTGGCCTGCCAATGCTGGCATGATAGCTGTTGTTGTAAGAGAACTCTGCCAGTGGTAGATGATCATCCCAACTTCCTCCAAAGTCGATCACACATGCTCGAAGCATGTCCTCGAGCATTTGAATTGTCCTCTCAGACTGACCATCTGTCTGAGGATGATAAGCCGTGCTAATGTGTAGCCTCGTCCCCATCACATCATGGAATCTCCTCCAAAACTTCGTTGTGAATCGGGTGTCACGATCTGAAATGATGGACACCGGCACACCATGGTGAGCTACGTCTATTTGATGAACAGATCCGCCAACCTATCGGATGAATACGTCTTGTGGATCGGTAGGAAGTGAGCACTCTTTGTCAAATGATCAACTATTACCCAAATTGCATCATACCCGCTTGCCGTACGTGGTAACTTTGTGATGAAATCCATCGTGATGTGCTCCCACTTCCACTCGGGTATATCCAACGGTTAGATCTTCTTGTATGGTTTCTGATGTTCTGCCTTCACTTGCAAGCAAGTAAGGCACTTACTCATATACTCCGCCACGTCACGTTTCATACCCGACCACCGGTAATCCTTCTTCATGTCTTGATACATCTTGGTAGCACCAGGATGAATGGAGTATCGAGTCTTATGAGCATCGTCCATAATTCGCCCACGTAGATCACCGTAGCGGGGAATCCACATCCGCCCGAAGCGTGTTCTAACTTCATGGGTATTTTCTCCCAACTCCGTGACTAGACCTCTCATCCTTTCAGAGTTAAGGTGATCTTCCTTCAATGCCTCATCCTGAAATTCTTTGACCTGTGTCATCACGTCAGCGATCATCACCAATTGATAAGCCTTAACCCGGATTGGCTCGGGTCTCTCTTTTCGACTGAGGGCATCAGCCACTACATTGGCCTTACCCGGATGGTAGTGGATTTCACAATAATAATCTTTAATTAGCTCTAACCACCTCCTCTGCCTCATGTTGAGATCTTTCTGCTCACAGAAATACTTTAGGCTTTTGTGGTTTGTGAAGATTGTGCATTTCGCCCCGTACAGGTAATGCCTCCAAATCTTTAAGGCGAAGACCACAACTGCAAGCTCCAAATCATGCGTGGGGTAATTGACCTCGTGAGTTTTCAACTGTCAGGGCGCGTAGGCTATTACTCTCCCACGTTGCATTAACACACAACCTAGTCTCGAATAAGAGGCATCCGAATACACCACTAAGTCTACACTCCCTTCGGGTAATGTCAAAATAGGAGCTTGGGTTAATCTTGCCTTTAACTCCTCAAAAGCATCCTCCTGTTCTTGGAAAATTCTTGAATGAATCTCCTGTAGTAGCCCGCCAATCCCAAGAAACTTCCGATCTCGGATGGCGTCTTTGGAGACTTCCATTGCATCACCGCCTCAACCTTCGCCGGGTCCACCATAATTCCTTCAGAATTCACCACGTGACCCAGAAATTGAACCTCACATAACCAGAAAGCACACTTAGAGAATTTTGCATAAAGCTTCTCCCTAAGAAGCGTCTCCATTACTTCACGTATGTGGCCGGCATGTTCTTTTTTGCTCTTTGAATAAATCAGGATATCATCAATAAATACAATCACTGATTTATCTAACATTGGCCGACACACTCGATTCATCAAATCCATAAAGGCAGCTGGCGCGTTAGTCAGACCGAAAGACATAACGACGAACTCGTAGTGTCCATAACGCGTGCGAAAAGCTATCTTAGGAATGTCTTGCTCCTTAACCTTCAACTGATGGTAACCAGATCAGAGATCTATTCTTGAGAACCAACTAGCACCTTGGAGATGGTTAAATAAGTCATCTATTCTCGGTAGGGGATATCGATTCTTCACTGTCAACTTGTTTAACTCCCGGTAGTCTATGCACATCCTCATACTACCGTCTTTCTTTCTGACAAACAGGATCGGAGCACCCCAAGGAGAGATACTCGGTCAAATAAAACCCTTGTCCAATAATTCCTGCAGTTAACCATCAGCTCCTTCATCTCGGTTGGAGCTAATCGATATGGTGCCTTGGCAATGGGTTGAGCACCGGGTATCAAATCAATCTGAAACTCGATCTCACGGTCCGGTGGCACGCCTGGTAAATCTTCTGTGAACACGTCTGGAAAATCACACACAACTGGTACGTCGGACAATTGTGGTACTGACGCGTCCACATCCTTCACATAAGCCAGGTAGGCACAACATCCACGTTTCATGCACTTCTCGGCCACCACCATCGAATTCACCTTCGGAACTGTAGTAACTGGGTCACCGTAAACCGTTACCGAACTTCCATCGGGCGCTGTCAGTCGAATCACCTTTTTGCGACACACGATGCTCGCCTCATAGGCTGCTAACCAATCCATCCCCAGAACTACATCAAATCCTCCTAGGGGCATCATAAATAGTTTAGCAGAGAACCTATGGTCTTCTAACTCTATGTCACAATCCTCAATCATATCAGAAATTCTGGTAGACTTACCAATAGCAGTTTCTACATCAAATGGCTCATCAATTCTTCTACTACTAACAGGCAGCTTAGCACAGAAAGCAGTAGAAATGAAACTCCTACTAGCACTAGAATCAAACAATATAGAGGCATAAGTTTGGTTTACTAGAAACATACCCAACACGACATCGGGATCCACCCTGCCTCCTCTCGGGTCATTGTGAAGGCTCTAGCACTTGCCCTCTGTCCACCTTCTTTAGTCCCCTTCTTGGCCCCGAAGCTCTCAGGTCTCGGCCTCTTGCACTCGTGGCTCCTGTGGCCAGTCCCGCCATAGTTATAGCACTTCGCCACCTTACAATCCCTTGCTATATGACCGGGCTTCCTGCATCTGAAGCAAACATTCAGTCCCAACCGGCATTCCCCGCTATGCTCCCTTCCACACTTACCACACCTCTTCGCTCCGGATCTTGATGACCCCACTCTTCGGTCATCCATTTTCATCCTCTTGTTGTTTGGGTGAAACCACCACGTCCAAACCTCTTCCTACTCCAGATCTTGTCACCACCACCTGTCTTCTTCACCTCAATCACCGACACCTCTCTCTCATCTTCAATTCTCCCAGCCGGATCCACTACCGACCTAAAAGTGCTTGGTCGGGCAACAATCAAGTGCCTGCGGATATCAGCCGCAATCCTTGCACATACCTCTTAATTTTCCTCGACATCGGCGTCACCTGGTCCGGCACCAGCCTTGCCATTTCGTTAAACTTGGTGGTGTATTACTGGTGGGTCATGGTTCCCGCCTCAAGCTGTAGGAACTCTCTCTCTACCTTGTCTAGTTCCCTGTGAGGATAGAATTCATCAACAACCAACTTCTTCAATTCTCCCCATCTCATCCTCCCGATGGCCCTGCTGCCCTCGGCTTGGACAATATTGTCCCACCAACACAAACCCGAGTCAACAAATGAGTGAGTGGCAAATTTCACCTTCTGATCCTCCCTGCACTCACTAATATCCAACAATGCCTCCATCTCTCTAACCCAGCGGTAGGCAGTAGCAGCGTTACCGTTGCCGTGAAAAGTAGGGGTTTACACCGTTGGAATGCCCCGTAGCTGCATCCCCTCTCGGTTTCCCGCACATTTACATCTTTTTCATCACTGGAGGCTCCCCTTTCAACATTCATCTCCTCCTTATCATCATGATCTCTCTTATTCTCCCTTCTCCCAGCAGCAGCCCTTCTCACTTCCTCCTTTTCTTTCCTCTCATCCTCTCTTACAGCCCGGATCACCTTAGTCACTATAGATGGTAGGATAGTCTGCATGACTTGGTGAACCTCCTTCACCACTGCCTCTTTCACTGAAGCCCTCAGGTTGGCACTCTCATATCCGCCCTCCGGGTGATGAAGCCCAGGCTCACCAGGAGCCGTCTCTGCAGTTCTCGTCTTGTTCTTTGCGGCCCGTGGTCTACCAGCACGACCGCCCCGTGCTCCACCTCTAGAACCTTTAGATGATCTACTTTCAGCCATCCTCTAACACTATAAGATTCAAACACCAACACGGTCATTCAAGGTAATAGCTCAGTTTATGTCAAGTATAGTAAGTCCCTAATTACAGTGGCCAGTTATGATTAGCCACTTACTTTACTCTTCATCCCCCAAGCATTTCCTATCCTGACTACATCAGTATTCAAGTCTACTAAAAGCACATAAATCAAATAGCACAAGCACATAGTACCGGTTAACGTTAAGAAAAGAATACCTGATGGCACGTAGCTACTCGGGCTGGCATCCCTCCATTTGTCCCATTCTCAGTTTATGTTTAGGTTTTGAAAATATTTACCTATTTCTCTTAAACTTTGGCTCTGATACCAACTTGTAAGACCCGTTCCCGGGGACCTCACAGTTGGTTAATCATAGCATAAAACATTTCGTAGTTCATAAACCAGTGCAGCAGAATTAATATCAAAAGCCATTCACTTTATTTATAAATACTGTTGCTAAACAATACATCGTTGATTGTTAATAGTTACAAAAGGATCATATTGATTGCATTACAAAACAACAATATCATTAAAGATGAATGGATGCCAGTCTTGCCTTGCCGAGTAGCTTCTCCTGCTTGCCACCCTCAGCAACAATTACCTGCTAACTGAAAATGCATAAGAGTCAGCGTTGCTGAGTGAGTTCTAGTTTTATAACTTTTAAAATACATTGTAGGATTTATATATGAAAATATCCTTTTCAATAAAATACTTCCTTTACTTTCGCACGTGAGCATTCATCATATGTACATCAACGTATAGACTTAATTATCTTTCATTAACTCACGTATTCGTTCATTTTCATCATTATCTTTCACTATAATCTGGATCCTGTCTCATGCATACTAGACTCATGTCTGAAGACCGACAGTACCAGGGTACGCGACAAGGACCCCGTCTCTTTTTGCAACATCCCCGCCTCATGTTCGAAGACCTTCACAGCACCGGGGTGAGCATCACAACATGTTTCGGGTCAATCTCAAGGATTAAACCCCTTACGAGTCTGTTGTGACACACAGTCACTCACCTCAACCTTGGCTTACAAGTCTGTTGTGACGACACAGTCACTCACCTCAACCTTGACTTACAAGTCTGTTGTGATGACATAGTCACTCACCTTAACTTTGCTTGCAAGACTTTCATACTTTCATTATGTTCCACTTTTCATTTTGATTATCTTCCACTTCGTTACATAACACTTTATGCATACAAATATAAACACACCACGTAAAGCCACATTATACATAGTACAAAGCATCAACAACAGCCCACAACATGCATCACCACAACAGACATGAACCAGCAAACATACCAAAACTTACCCGTTACATTCTACTTCCCAAGCTTCAGAGAAATCCTAAGTCCTTAGACAAATGCGGATGAACAGTAACTAATGCGGACGAACAACTAATGCGGATGAAAGTCTTCAGATTATTCCAAGTGTCCAACTAAATGCGGGTAGAACAAATGCGAATGACTGAAACAAATGCGCATGAACACTGTAGCAAATGCGCTTGAATAAAAGAAATGCGGAAGAACACTTGGACGCATAAGCAACTACAAATGCGGATGAACAAACAACAATGCGCATGAACAAGTACTTAAATGCGGATGAACTAACCAACCTGCAAATGCACTTATGCAATTATTCAGTCCCCAATCCTCGATCTAACATGCTTAAGATCTAGAGCAGGCATACAACCACGAAAACACTAACAATTCCTAACCAAACATGCTTATCCATCTGATCGAACCTTATACACAACATCGCAAGCATCAATAGCACATAACTACCATAAAGCACAAACACAAACACCCATATACATACGGTAAAGCATAAAACAGCTGCAAAACCTTTAAACATGCATTTTCAGCCCCAAAGAAGTTTAAAACACATAAAAACCGGGGTCTAGAACTCACCTATTGTAGCAAACAAGCGAAACTCCTCCAAACCTGCTTGTACAAGAGTTCAAACACCTATAAACAAACAAAACAAACACCAAACCACATAAAACACTTAATAATCGGTTTTAAAGTTGAAAACCCCATAAAAAACCGAACCAATTAACACCAAAACACACTAACCTCCAAAGTTCTGCCCCTATTCTTCTTTACAACCAAGAGAAACAAGATTTTTCAGCCTCTTTCTTCTTCTTTTCTTTCGGTAGCAGTAGCAGCAGAAAGAGCATGGGTGACCATGCCCCTTATACACATCTTTTTGACTTTTTGGTTAACTTTTACACTTTACACCCCTCATCTTTGCCCCTTCTTTTATTTCTTCTAGATACTTTTCTTTTCTTTTTTTTATTTTACCCCAAAGTTTCGGGTGTTACAATGTATAAACGTCCGCTATGGATGTATAAGCGTTTGCTGTGGATGATGAATAAGTTGTCTGCTGTGTATGATAGTCATCCGTTGTAAACACTTGATGAATGTTTGTCTTGTTGTTGTCCGTTGTGGAAGTGCATCCGCTGTGGACTTGTTAATCAACTGTGAAGTTCTTCATCCGCTGTGAGCACTTGGACTTCTTCAGACTTCATCCGCTGCTGACCTTTACTCATCAGCTGTGGGCATATCTATATAAACGAGAGACATCAAATTGGCAATGTAGTAAGCATACTTATTATTGTAGTAGTATTTATACATCATCTGACATTTAATACGATCAAAAAAATCTTAAAATTAAGAAGCAATTTTCATGGATCCTCAAATTTTCTATAGGCATTTTCCTTAAAGGTGTTTTATCTTATAGGATGTTAGACTTTAGATATTTGCTTAACCTACGAATAACTAATTCACTAAAACTTGTGGCTCTAATACCAATAGATTTCACACCCTAGATTTAGGACACATTTTGGGTGTGTGAGCGGGATCGATTAGTATCATACTTTGGATTTAATTATTTATTTTAAAGTTGACATGAGTTTATAAAAAATTAGTAGAAGTCTCTTTTTAGAAGGCTTCATGAATTATCGATAACTTAGTTGATTTGTAAAAAATTTCATATTATAACTTTTAAGATGATATAATCAAATATTCAAATCCTCATACGTGAGGTGTTTCAACACTAGGGGTTGGATTCAAATATCCATATATTTCAAAATAGAGGTTTGAGAATTCTGTAGCCATTTACATTGCTTTAAAATAGAGCAAAATATTAGACATTGAAATGTAATGTACTATAGGTAAAAGCCATAGAGTCTAACTACAGAGTCTTCACACTTCCTGTGGGCCTTCCTACAATGCTAGGTTTGTTTACAACATAAACCTTTATATGAAATAACACATACAAATCATTTACCTAAAATTATTAAAATGAAACATCAGTATAAAGTTAATGAATCATGTTACCAGACATTTTTTATAATCTCAAAACAACATACTCAATATCAATAATTATTAAGATAACTTATTTTATAGCTGTTAAATTTTTTAACAAGAGCAATATCGAGGAGCTGATATACAATAAATTCATTTTATTCATATATATTGAAATGATTTCAGCTGCATTGTGGCATAACGCATAGTTTCCTATCAATACATGTATTCTTAGTCGTTATACATATAGTGTTCATGGTCACTTAAACCAGTGCTTGATAAGTTTAAAATAGTCACATGCAAGTTTTATAATGATATAAACATTTGTAAATGGGAATTTCATAAACATGCTTGAATTTTTATAAATATTTTTGTACATAGACATAACATGCAAATGAAGTTTAGGGAAAATGTTAACCTTAGTAGTCAGCTAGAATTTTGGCTTACGATCTTCTAAATACTTGACTTCACTTCCAGTTTCATTAAGCTTAATGGGTATAACATTAGCTTACACGTGGTATAAGTGGAGGTATTTGGTGCATAATTGGCAAAAGGAATGTAAGAATTACACTTAGAAGCTTATGCAACCAAAGAGCTATCAGCATGAACATGTGAAGTACAAGGAAGTTACTTCGGAAGATTTGATACAAGTCAATGAATTACACTAAGTATCAAATCTTCCAAAGCCAAAAGACCAAATCTTCTGAAGCCAAAAATGAAGTCTTTCGAAGCTTCATAGACAAAGTCATCCGAAGCCAAGAGACTGATTTCTTCCGAAGATAGAGAAGACATGCTTTTTCTGAATCACCTTTGACAAAACCTTAACCACTTTTCGCTGCCACCTCTAAAGACTCACCAACTTATATGAGTTTGTTAAAAGTCCATACTTTTGTCAAACTGTAGATTAAGGTTTTGAGTCTGTAACTTTCTACTTTTATACTTTTATCCTTTTTGCATTAGATAAGGATGTGAGCTATGACATGTCATAGTCACTAGTCAAAAGACAATCTTCCTTTTGACTTTACATTGATCTTGTTGTCTAGATTTGTGTTTCTAGCTGGCCTTTAAAGTATGGCTGGCTGTAGGATGTAATATAAAGAATCTCAAGTACTTGTCATTTGATTTTTAAGCTTTGTAACACTTTGTAAGAACTTGAGAGTAATAAACATCATTCTTGAAAACCATATTATTGTTGTGTTCTTGTTCTTCTTCTTTTCTTTCCTTGTGTTCTTTGTTTCACCACAATCCAGTTCCCTATTTGATCTGCTAAGTGTTCTAACTCTCTCCTAACACTCTAAACTGTTGCATTGACCCCTTCATCGGTCCTACAATTGGTATCAGAGCATTTCAGGCTATTGATTGTAAGATCTCACAATCTTAGATCTCTTTAGTTTCACAAAACACTTACCACCTCAAATGGTAGCTCTTACAAAGGCTGCTATGGAAACCGTTATCATGACAAAGTCACCACTGATCACTCCTAATGACTTTGATACTTGGTGCCAACGTATGGAAGGGCTTATCAAGTCTCAAGATGTCATACCCCGTTGACCAGGTCTGGTCGTGATGACTGAATATCAACAAACACAGCGGAAACCATGTATGTAATAGAATGAGCCATTGGTTCACATGAATAATAATACAATAAGTACATTCTATTACAACTTCTCATGTGCATAGCTATGGCATAAGCAAAGGCCATTGGGTTATTCTCGTCTATTCCTAAAAGTCGTCTCCATGTGTGGCTTGCTTATATTCTTATGAAGTCCTTCCAGAGTAAGTCTTCTAAGGAAAACCAACCAAATTATCAAAGTTGTAATTCCAATGCTTAGGGAGTTTAATCAACAATCCCATTTAAAATCAGACAATTACCTGAAATACATACTCAAAACATGTAAACATAAAGTTGGTGAGTTTAAGTTTTCATGTAATAAAATTCATAACCATAGATAGATATTTATAAATAAAACACAAATATTGGCACACGGCAGAATGTATCACAATCAAACCTTGACCCGGGTGACCCTCTTGAGTGCTAAAACATCTCCTAACCCATACCCCTTATTGTTATGGGCTTAAGTGTACCCTGCTAAGCATTGTTAATCTGCACTAATTTGTGACACAATGAATATTGAATCTCAATAGGGGGTTTCCCTGTCCTAAGAGCCCATTATGTGCGGGGATTCCCCAAATAGTACTATCCACAAATCACGCGGCTCGTAATAAAGTTAATGATTGTGCTCCGTTCGGGGACACGAGCAAGTAGTATTGCCCCAAAAAATAATAACCAACGAGTATGTATTTAACCACAAAAGTTTTAAATTAAAAGGGGGTTCATGAGATCTCACCTGGCTCTCTTGCATGCATTACCTATACCAATACCGTAAGCTTGCTATATTGAGTGCACAATCCTCATGGTGACCTAGTTACAATTATTTATAAGTATACATTTTTAGGGTATGATATTTGTTATAATTTTTATGATGGGATTGAGCTCTCTCTGAACATAGTTCTTATTATTGTATTTTATTCTAGGATCAATACGTGTACTTGAGCCTATTAGCATTCAGAATCTTCATGGAGTTAGGTTATGCTTTTGGATGTACACATGAATGGTAACAGTTGATTTGAGTTTGCGTTGCTTATAGTTATCATAGTATATTTTTATAGTTATGATAGTGTGTTTATATATATATATATATATATATATATATATATATATATATATATATATATATACATATATATATACATATACATATACATATTATGGGCAGTATTACTAATTATGATACCATGAGTTAAACGTATCAAGGGTAATAATGATCAATTTTAATAACCAGTACCAATCATTTTACAAATCGCGGTGTTAATAATTATATTATTTATACTTAATTATTATAGAATTGTTGAGTGGGTAAGTCACACAAATACGAATTATTATCATTCAAGACATCGTAACTGGTAGATGATGATAGTATTAATAACCCTAATATCATTATTAATAAGCTTGGAGATAATAATAAGACAAATAGTAATAGTCGATAATATGATGACACAAATATAACTATAATTTCTAGTAAAATAATTTTTTTAAATATGATTGATCGTATTATTTGTATGAGAATAATAATACTAATGTTATAAAATATTATTAGAAGTTAAAATTGAAAATATAATAATGTTTGCACTTATGTTAGCTACAAGGTCGTTATGTTAGCTGCAAGGTCGTTAATATTACTATAATGTTATCAATAAAATTGAAAATAGTATTTTCTTTACATACTTGTATATTGATATTTATGTAAATTGAAGTAGGTTGTGTTTTCAAATAGTTAGGTAATGATCATGCGATTACACGTATGCATATATATATATATACATATATATATATATACATATATATATATACATATATATATATATATACATATATATATATATATATACATATATACATACACATATATATATACATATATATATATACATACATATATATATATATACATATATATATATACATACATATATATATATATATATATATCTACATATATATACATATATATATATACGTATACATATATATCTACATATATATACATATATATATATATACGTATACATATATATATACATATACTATGTATATATATACGTATACATATATATATATACATATATATATATATATATATATATATATATATATATATATATATATATGCAGGACCGTTGAATGGTGGTCAATGCAATAGTTTCATAAGGTGGAGAGATTTAGGACTTAGTAGATCAAATAGGGAACCGGTTAGGATGAAACAATGAATACAAGTAACAAGAACAATAAACAAGAACACTCAAATATGGTTTTTATAAATGATGTATATTGCTCTCAATTTCTTACATGTGTTACAAAGCTTATTTTAGAATACAAGTACTTGAGACACTTTATACTACATCCTACAGCCATCCATACTTTAAAGGCTAGCTAGAAACACTAATCTAGACAACAAGATCAATGTAGAGTGAAAAGGCAGATTGTCTTTTGACTAATGACTATGACATGCCATAGCTCACGTCCTAATATATTACAAAAATGATAAAAGTAGATAGTTGGAAAGTTACAGACAAAGGACCTTAATCTACAGTTGACAAAAGCATGGACTTTTCACCGACTCATTTAAGTTGGTGAGTCTTTAGAAGTGGCAGCGGAAAATAGTTTAGCTTTTGTCAAAAGATGATTCAGAGAAAGCATGTCTTCTCTGTCTTCGTAAGAAATCAGTCTTGGGCTTCGGAAGACTTTGTCCTTAAAGCTTCGGAAGACTTCTTTTTTTTTGGCATCGAAAGATATGGTCTTTTGGCTTTGGAAGATTTGATACTTAGCATAATTCACTTAGTTATATCAAATCTTTTGAAAGTAACTTCCTTGTACTTCACATGTGCATGCTGAGAGCTCTTTGGTTGATCTTTGGTTACATCAGCAATTAAGTGTATTCCTTACAAACTCCCCCTTGGATGATGCTACCAAAACTATATAGACCTTTGAGTCTTGATCTTCATCTGTTGACAGTCCTCGTCAGAATAAAGACCATTCCCTTTATCATCAGTTTGTCAGGATTCCTCAGACTCTCAAAGTATCTCCTCATGTCATAGAGATCATGTAGAGGGAGGTCAAGTATGTTTTGCTAGAAGTACATGTCTTGACCCCTTTGATATCTAATGACATACTATCTGTTTAGATTGGTGGCAAACATCCAAGTCATGATGGGTCTCTCAGCAATAAGAGGCTCTACTTGAATAGGAGTTGGATGAGCAGCCTCTTCTTGATCACCCTCAAGATGTTCTGACCCATCCTGAGGTGAAAAGGTGGATGCCTTGGACTTATTCTTCTTTTTCTTCTTGTCCCTTCTTATGGCCATCCTTTTCCACTTTCTGTATTGTAACCGAGGAGACTGGCCTAAAGTACCAGATTGTTCTTGTTTGTCTTTCTTAGTTGGGTCCTTTTCCTTCATAGGTTTAGAAGGAGAAGGATCAGGACCCTGCTATGGATCAGAAGATGAAGCTGGCTGTGATGCAGCACTAGGTCTAGGTTGTGTTGTGTCATAGGGTTCAACCTTGACCTCAGCTTCAAGTGGGGCTTGACTTGGTGGAGAATGCAAGTCAACTAGCTCACCCTTTTTAATCTTCTACTTGATCGTTCATATGCTCATCCATAATGGATAGAGACATTGGACCAAGTCTCCTTCCGGAGAATCCATACAGCTTCAGAAGCTCACCATCTTCTGTTTATCAACAAATTTCTTCAAATTTGCTCTGATGTTGGCTCTTTACCTTGCAACCTCTTCCCTCATTTCCTCTATTTATCCTTTTGCTCTTTTTGCACTTGTTGCTCAAGTTGCTTGAGGTATTCGAATTTAATGTAGTCATATGGTAAGGAAAGAAGGTCTGCTGCCTAATAAAGACCTGTGGCACTCAGGTAGGATATCATGTTTTGCCTGTCTTATTCCTTACCTACCTGAGTTTGTTGCACTCTAGCCACAGTCTCTTGTTTAGGACTTTCTTGAACTCGGGAGAGGATAGGAGCTTTGTAGAGTTTCTTTCTCCTTCTTTCTTCCTTGATCTTGAGAAGCAATTCTACAGTCTCAGCTTCCTTCCTCTCCTTTGACATTTCCATTTCAGCCATTTCATTTAATTCCTCCAAAGGGGGAGAGATAAGTTCATCAATGATGTAGTTCATGGACCCTGGATAGTTCAATCTAGCTGCTCTTAAGTCATCATCTTGAGTGCTTGGCCTTAAGGCCGCCCTGATTGAAGCTTCCATGAAGCCAGGGGCCCTACTTGAGCTCTCTCCTTTCCTTCCTCTTCCTCTCTCTCTTCTCATCGTAATCTCCTCGGAGGTCATCTTCCTCTTTACTTTATCACTCGCAGGCCTGGGTGACTCAGGGTGGAGAGAGCTTTGGCCTTCATTGCTTGGTGCTACACTTGAGCTCTAGCTAGAGAGAGGTTGTGAGACACCTTCACCAGCTGGTGCCTCACTAAGGGTAATGGTTGTTGAAGTAGTTCCTGTCTTAAGGTTCACAGGCTTAACTACTAGGCCTTCAGCCAAGGTTTCTCTTCAAAGCTAATCTTAGGATCCACCTCTGCATCGAGTTAACCAACAGTCTTGCCTGCTAGCCTCTTTCTACATAATCTGGTTCTCAGCTTGAACTCTTTAAGCACCCTTTGTTGAATCTTATCAGCTAACCTTGCATCTTGCTTATTTTGACTTGGGTTGACAAGTGGGGGGTCAACTAGATATGTGCTCTCATAGAATCTCAGGTTGTAAACGTTGAAGATCTCTTGTTGACCCTGAGACCTTCCCACTATTGGATTTTCAGTAGGGTGAGATGGAGTAGGCATAGCCATTGTATACCCTCCTCAAACAAGCTGTGAATGAGTGAGTCTACATCAATATGGACTTGAGGAGGTTGTTGAGTATGGAAAACAACAAGCGAGGGTGGTGAGTCCTCTATGTCCATACTTTAAGAGGAACTCCAAAGTTTTGTGATTCTAAGTAAAACTTTCTCCCCCTTTTTGGTAGCATCAATCTCTTACATAAGGGAGCCAGGAGTTAGGTCCACCACATGCATAGGTTCTTGTGGGCCTAGTTGAGTCCTCTGTACGGGTCTCTCGGCTAACTTGCCCTTGTGATCGGTTGTCTTAAGTTGCTGGTCATTGACCTCTCTTGGTAAGGTAGTCACTTGAGATTCTAGGTAAGTAACCTTGGAAACTAAATAGGTGAAATGTTTGGAAAGTTTATGTACCTTTAGTTGCAGACTCCCCTTATCTTCATTAGAAGAATCATAGGGGGGATGAGAGAATAGGACCAAGGTTTTCTTCCACATCACCAGCTTGTGTTTCTTGGCTGCTGGATATCTTCTATACACTGATAGCTTCAAAGGAAGTGTCAATGGGCTGGGTTGCGATGGTTGAGGTCTTAATGATGTAATTACTTGCAAAAGTGAGAGCGTCTTCCATATAGGTCTCCTGAACAGGTTCAGGAAGGTCCACCTCAGTTGTGGGTGGATGATGTGTGCTAGATATGGGTGATTCAGGAGCACTCATATCTTCTTGAGCAGGGGTGGTGAAGAGAGACTCATGGTAATCACTGAAATCTATATCTTCATCATCATAGAATTCAAGGTTTGGGATTGGTTGGTTGAGGTTAAGCGGCTGGGGATGGTAACTTTCCTCTAAAGGTTGATCACTAGAGTTTAAGACTCTGAGCAAATGCTTAAGGCTGGGGTTATGAGATCATCAGGCTGAGCATTAGGAACCTCAGCACTGATCAAAGAAGTAATGGGAGTGGTCTGCTTCTCAGGAGAAGTGGGAGCTCCCATGTCCACTTCCTCTTACATGGTTGGTGATTTGGGGGCCTGCTCAACTTGAGTAGACTGAGCAGGGGTTCGTTTGGATTTTCTTTGGTAGGTGATGGTGATTTGTGGTTGTGTGGGTGGTGTAGATATAGAAGGAGTGGGTTCAACAGTTGATGGTGCTCCCAAGTTGGCACCTTGAGCAATAAGCTCTAACATTTTTAGGACCAGGGTTGTTTCAACCCTAAGAAGCCAACAGTGGGATTTCTTATTATCTTAAAGATGTCGGGCTTCATATGTCTCAGTTTAAGAATATTGCCTGTTCCCCTTAACCGTGAGCCCAGTTCATAATTAAGAATGTATTGAACATATCTAGGGAACATATAATATTCTAGGGAGTCCATGTTTGCAAGTAAGTTTGTATAAAAAAATTGTGAGTACCTGAACTTGACTCCTTGTACCATTCCATGGACTATGTAGGAAAGGTCCTCTGGAATTTGGTCCCAACCTCCATGTTTGTTAGATAAAGAATGGATGACCACATGGAGGAGGTACTTCCACTTGGAGGAAACCTTCCCCTTTTTGATGGTTCTTACGGAGTAGTACCCTTCATAGCCCATCTGCCGGAATGAGTTGTTGAAATCAGATTTTGGGAAGGACAAGTCACCTTCTTCATCATCTAGCCTTAGATGAGAGTTAATGGTGGCTGGAGTGACAAATATTGTCCTCCCCTGCCCTGTGGTAGACAGTGCCTTCCCACCATCAAAGATGACCTCTTGGCAGGTCCTCCAGAACTCTAAGAGTTGATGTTCGTACAATGGAGGGTCTATTGTGATGGTGGTCAGGTAGTTGGATAGAGAAAAGAAGCAGCAAACATCTAAGAAACTAGGATACTTCTCAGATGATAACAGAGGAACTTGATTGTGTTGCCTGTGTAACTGCGTAGAAAAATCTAGTTGGTTTTGGGGATTGCGGGTGAATTTAGGTTTGAATTTATGTAGATGAAGGAGAAAGTGAAAGAGGGTGAATCGTTGTACACATATTTATATAGTAAGGATTTGATACAAGGTTAATGTAAATGGATAAACTTTGAAATCCGAATGACGGTCCCAACTCTGAAAAAGTGCCAAGAATGGTAATTTTCTTGGAAGTTGGGATCTTCCAAAGGTAATTTGTCTTCGGAATTTTTTTTTGAGAAAACTTCTGAAGCCAATTTGACGTTGGAAGATATTCCTTAGTTTTTCAAGAATTTTGCTTTGAAAGAAAAATACTTACAGTATTTTTACTTCCTAGATAAATTTTGCTTCGGAAGATATCAAATATCAGGAATTTTATTCAATGAAGAACAAAGCTATAGAGACTTAAATGCTTTCGGAAGACAATAGTCCTTCAAAACATCTAAGTATAAGGTACTAATATAATCTTTGGAAGATATATCAGGATTTCTTCCGAAGGTTAATTTTCAGAATTAGTAATTTGTTTTGAAGACATAATTTTCTTCCAAATACAACCTGATGTCTTTTGAAGGAAAATGTATCTAAACTTTTCAAAAGTCTAAGGGATATCATTTTTAAAAAATTTCATCCAAAGTAAACTGGGTTTATATGGTGATTATATAGACAACTTAAGACACATAAATTATTAAAAAATAATCTTGAGTTTAGTTTAAGAAAATATACTCAAAATTAGTCATCATAATAGCTTATACAAGATATTTAAATCTTTGTTCATCAAAAGATTTTGTAAACAGATCAACATATTGTTCATATTTGTTAACTTTGACTAGTTTAATCAATCCCTTTTCAAAATTATCTCTAATCAGATGATACCTAATGTTGATGTACTTTGTCTTTGAGTGCTGTACAGGATTCTCTGTAATAGAGATATCACTGTTGTTGTCTCTGTGGATGGGAGTCTCCTTGAAGTTGAATCCATAGTCTAGCATCTGATTCTGAATCCAAAGCACTTGAGTAGAGTAGCTTACAGCAGCAATGTATTCAACTTCAGCAGTTGATGCAGATACACATGATTGTTTCTTGAATTGCCATGAGACTATCCTTCCACTAAGAAATTGACATCCCCCAGATGTAGACTTTGCAGTCATATTGCAGCCACCATAGTCACTATCTATATGCATACGTATTCAAGTCAAATTCTTTGGATACTAAAGACCCAGTTTGGGAGCACCTTTGAGATATCTAAGAATTCTCTTTACGGCAACCAGGTGTGACATTTTGGGGTGGCTTGATATCTTGCACAAATACATGTAGCAAACATGATATCAGGCCTGCTGGTTGTAAGGTACATAAGAGACCTAATCATATCCCTGTATAAATGTTCATCAACACACTCCCCCTCATGATCTTGTCCTAGAGAGTGATATCCGACAATGGGTGTCTTCGCAATCTTGCACTCGGTCATATGAAATCTGGTAAGTATGTCTTGTTGGACTCAACAATTGCATTATGAATTAATGCATGAAAAGTATGATGCTTGCCACATCAAGCATAGCAAACATAATGTGTTTTAACATCCAAAACAATCATTTAATAACATATTAACATCATTAACATTCATAAAAATCACTAATATTTGTTTAAATTTCTTTTTCAGGTTTGTACATAAAAGGAAATTTTGACAAGTGTTCGCAACGAATGAAGAAAGTCTCACAGTGGATAAAGATCATCAGCAGCGGATGAAGATTTGTTTCCATGTATGTGCAGCAGATGAACAACCATCCCACAACGGATGAAGAACTCACAGCGAACAACATTCCACAACGGATGTTCATCCACAGCAGATGAACATTCACAGCAGATGTTCATCCACAGCGGATGAACATCCCACAGGGGATAACATACAACCATCCACAGCGGATGACAAGATCTTCTCCACAGAAGATGAGCAAACATCCACAGCGGATGACTGATCTCCACAGCGAATGACATATAGACTTAGGATTATTTTATGTAATTTTCATTTACATAAGGGTAGTTTGGTAATTGTATATAGCTATGTGTATAGGCTATAAATAGCATGCTACCCTAATCCTTGTAAGCTTTTAAACGAAATCAATACAAACAAGCAGTTAATTTTCATTCTGTTCTTGCACACACACACACACTGATTTCATACTCTATCATTATGGGTTTCCGCACCATAATGTTAGTGTGTTGAAGTTGAGAGATATTGAAAAGATCCTTGGGGGAATCAACCTTTTATTCTTGTTCATCATGAGTTTAAGCTGATTTTATCAGGTGGTATCAGAGCTTTGGCTCAATCATTCATTGATTTCGATCCTCTGATTCAACAACCTTGATTTCAGTGGTTCATTAGCTTCAAAACAGACATTCACAAGCTAAAACATCATCAAACTCATCTTCTTCTACTCATAAACATTCATTAAATGCAAGCAAACATGATTTTAGAATCATTTGTGAATTTTGAAGAAGTATTGTTGCTTTTTAGCTTGAACATCACACATAACACAAGTTTTCTGTGGTTTTTGTGATAAAACAATACATGAATATTGTTAATCATTTGTTAAACAACATTCTACAGAAGGTTTTCAACTGCAAATCTTCATCAAAAACTTTAAAACCCTATCAGATTCAAAGGGTTTTTGCAAACATTTCAAGTATTTATTCACTGTTTTATTGGTTCAATTGAAACCAATCATTGTTTGAACAATCTAAACCGATTATATTGTTCATAATCATCACAAACTAGTGACAATCTCACTAGGAACACATTTATGTTTCTAAATTTAACAATCTGTTTTGTTGAATATTTAAACAGTTGTTTTTTCAAACAAACCCTAGAAAAACCTTAGTTTTTATCAGAAAAACTCATACACAATTCACGGGATTTGTGTTTGTAGATTTGAAGAACCGAAGAAGAACAGTTTTCTTCTTTTAAAAAGTTCTCAAAAACCAACTTTTTTATCCAAAAAGTTTTCTGCAAAAGACAAACTTAGTGTTTTTAGGGTTTTGACTGAAAGATTTGACCATTCATTAAATCAGGAAAAGGACTAATATTCTTTTCACACAATCTTTCTTTTCAACTGTGACATAGAAAGAATCAAATCATAGGATGTTTAATTAATATTAATTAATTCCTTTATTTGATAAACAATTAAAAACAAATAGTTTATCAAATTAACAAACAAATCCTAGAGACAATTAGGATTAATTAAATTTTAGCACCGACTAAAATTTAAACAAACAAATTTAACTTGAAAATTATCATGGCTGATGAAATGATGAGTTCTAACAGTGGATTAAAACCCCCTAAATTGAAGAACAAATCAGATTTCAAGCAATGGAAAATTATGTTTAGAAACTAGATTACATATCAAGATCCAGATCTATGGACATCCATCACAAAAGGTCCTTACATCCCACTGACATTAGGACCTGACTACAACATCCAAAAGCCAGTTAGTCTAAAGAGTGTAGCTAGTGATGACCTGAAACGGGTCAAAACACACATGAAGGCTTACAGCATTCTTGCAATGACTTTGCCTTTTGAAAATTTAACTCGTGTTGAAAATTTCAAAACAGCACATGAGCTATGGAAAGTTCTTCACACCATGTGTGAAGGTAGTGAGGAGATACGGGAAATCAAGAAGGAAAAACTGAGGACCCAATATGAGACCTTCCACCACATCCATGGAGAGTCCATCCCTCAACAGTTATACAGATACGTCCAACTTGTCAATGAAATGATAGTGTATGGACTTAAATATGACACTGTTGAAATCAACAAGAAATGTTGCACACATTGCCTGAGAGTTAGACTCAGTCAGTGTCACTCATGAAAGCAACATTGGACTTAGAGGCCCTATCCCTTGACTCAGTAGTAGCCAAGGTTGACGCATTGGAAATGGATGAAAAATATAGGAACAATAACCAGATCAGACATGTAGAGGCTTATAAGTTAAAAGAAACCCAACACACAGACAGTGCTTTCCTCACAAGCACTAGAAAAGATGAAGAAGAAGAATTCTTGGATTCTCATGACACATCATTCTTTTTAGCACCAGAATCATCTAGCAACAAACACAAGTCTAAGAATACTGGTGTTCATGCTTCTTATGAAGCCACACCCCAAAGCAAGCATCACCCTCATAACTCCAACTCAAACAAACAGTCAAAACCTCAAACATCAAACATACACAGACTTGAAAAACCAATGGATTCTCTTACTATCATTCTACAAAGTGAAGAGCAAAAGGCAGCATATGCAGCCTTTTCCACTAGTTTTGAGGCATTCTTAGGAGCAAGTCTGACTCCTTCTCAAATCATTCAATAGGATTTGGATGAGCTTCCACCTGATATGGTAGAAGAGATGGATCTGCAATGGTCCATGGCCATGATAGTATACAGATCTAAAAGTTTTCTACAAAGAAATTAGGGATTAAACATGGACAAAAAGACAAGAATTGGTTTTGATAAAACCAAAGTTGACAGCCCAGAGTTGACAGAAATACACATTAGGCACGACCCTCTAGTGGAATTCATTCAAACAGACAAGTGCCCCCACTAATTAGCATTCCAAATTCACCAACACAACCTCAAATCACATAATTCAGTCCAACTCAACATCCAACATCTTTGCTATGATCATCAAAAAGGATGGAGAATGTGACTGGAGCCTTTATGAGGCTGAAATTCCATCACCTTCGGATCATGCCCTTATGGCTGATATTGAAGACAAACTAACAGACATCCCAAAAGAGGTAAAAGAAAACCTCTATAGTCAGCATGCATTGATGAGATAAATAGTATAGAGAGCATGCTGATAAACTGTCAAAGAAAGTCATAGAAACAAACATTTTAAATGAATGTTTAAAATCTGAACAGAAATAATATGCAACTAAAATACTTTCATTACAAACAGATTAGAAAAATTAATGTCTGAAAAACTAACATTGGCAGCTCAGGTTGAGTAACTCTCTATCTCATTAACTGAGTCAAAATCATTACAAGCTGAAACTAAAGTGAAACTTTAGAAGTTTCACATTAGTAACAAGAACTTCGAAGAACTTCTTGCATAAGAAAAGGCCTCTAAGGACCCTTCAGGTTTAGGATATAATAAGGTAAGTCCACCTTATAATGATAATTATATTCCTTTACCTGACTCCATGACCAACAAACAGGATGAATCACATGATTCTCATGAAAAGACTGATGACTCCAAACAATCATCATCATCATCAAAATCACCTTTAAAATCAAAATCACCCTTGATAAAGTTTGTTAAAAGTTCAACACCACCACCAATCAAATCAACTGACTTTTATCAAGGAGAAAATAATGAATTTGATAATCAAACAACAGATGATGATGAGGATGATTTATTAGATGATGAGTCTGATCAGCCAATTACTGAAACTCAAAAGGTTTCTAGTGTGGTTGATACATCAAACAAACAATCGAAACAGATTCAAGGATTTGATATCTGTTCCGGTGGAAGAAAAGCTGTAACTTCTATTGGCTCTCCCAAACAGGTAAATAAAAGAAAAGGTAAAGCAACAATTCAGTCAAAACAACAGTCAGTAACTTTTGAAATTCCATTAAAATCTAATTTGAAATCAAAGTTTTAGCAACAACAACAAAAACAGAGTTGCCATACTGTGAGTGGTATGATCAATTCACACACCACTGAAAAATGTAGATATGGTAAGTACTGCAAGTAGTAAGATGAATAATCATAGCACAGAATCATGTCATTTTCACAATTACTGCTCTATTTGTGAAAGAAACAATCACAGCACTGTAAATTGTTTCTTCAATAAGAAAAACAAGAAACAAAACAAACTAGCTCAGATTGAGAAAACCACTGAAAAACAATCAGTTTTTCAAAATAAGAGCAGAATGGGAGTTCCTAAACAAACTCCTCATCAGAAAATTATTTTAGATAATGATAAAACTTTTTATGACAATTTTCAACACACATCAAGGAGACATAAGTCTCAGAACAGACAAAACACTGACACTAGCTCACAAAAAAGAAGAGCACAAAGCACTTCTCCCAATAGAGCTAAAACAATCCAAAGGAAATCTAGTGTTTCTAGAGTTCCAAAAACAGCTGACAATTCTGTTTTGGAAGAAATTTGCGTTGTTGGAAAAGATGGAAAATCCAAGACAATCTTGGTTTGGGTTGCTCCAACTAACTGATTTCTTCTGTTTTACAGGGACATCTTAGAAGGCCTGATAACATCTGGTATGTTGACAGTGGATGCTCCCGTCATATGACCGGTAATTGTTCCCTCCTTCAGGATTTTAAGAACAAACATGGGGCAATGTAGCCTTTGGAGGAGATAAAACAGGTGGGAAGATAATGGCAAAGGAACAGTAACAAATGGGTTGATTAGCTTTGGAGAATGTCAACTACTGCTCCAATCTTCAGTTCAATCTTTTGAGCGTATCCCAAATCTGTGACAAGGGATATGCCACCTTATTCGACTCCAACAACTGCTACATCCCTAAGATGGGTTTTCAGATTACAGAAGAACATATACTTTTGAAAACTCCTGGTCTAAACAACACATACATTGTTGATATGAACAATGTTTCAGCCTCAACCCTGAAACTTGTTTATTATCAAAAGCTATAAAGATGTCTCATAATTGTGGCATAGACGATTAGGTCATTCTAATTTTAACAGAATGAACAAACTTGTTAAAAATGATCTAGACATAGGTCTACCACCAAAGGAATTTTTCTATACAGACCATTACAGCATGTTTGAAAGGCAAACACATACAGTTTCACATAAATCAAAATTGATAAACTCTAATAGCATACAACTCAAATTGCTTCATATGGACCTTTTTGGCCCAACTAACATCCTAAGTATAGGAAAGAAGCAATACTGTCTTGTCATAGTAGATGATTATTCCTGATTCACATGGGTTTTCTTTCTACTACACAAGACAGAAACAGCACAAATCATTACATCCTTTATCACAAAGATTGAGAATCAACTTGACCTTAAAGTTAAATCTTTAAGAAGTGATAACGGCACTGAATTTAAAATGACTATATTTCTTCTTTTTATGCAGAAAAAGGAATAAATCATTAATTCAGAGTAGCAAGAACTCCGCAGCAGAATGAAGTAGCTGAGCGGAGAAACATAACATTAATAGAAGCAGCTAGAACCATGCTAGCTGACTCTCTATTGCCCATGTCTTTTTGGGCTGAAGCCATAAAACAGCTTGCTACATTTAAAACAGAACATTAATCATTAAAGAACATTCCAAAACGCCTTATGAATTAATGTTTAAAATAAAACCATATATAGGATTTCTTAAGCCTTTGGATGTTCTGTTTCCATATTAAACACCAAAGAACAATTATCCAAATTTGCTCCAAAAGCCGATGATGGATTCTTTGATGGATATTCTGGAAGCTCAAAAGCTTACAGTGTATTCAATCCAAGGCTAAATATAGTGGAAGAAACAACTGATGGTGTTTTCAATGAACATTCTTTCACTAAGAAAGTCATTGGATCAAACTGGCTGTTTGATATTGATGCGTTAACAAAATCATTTGACACATCTTATTTTAATGTTTCAGGTTCCAAGGATAACAATGAATATCCAATGGTTCCACCAACAACCATTGATGTTCCATTGACAGCTGATCCTCCAAAGAGAACCACTAACACTCCTAGCATAACTGTGTCAACACCAGCTGATCAACCAAACACATCAAGAGGAACATCATCTGACACTCCAGCATCTTCATCTCCTGTACCCAGTCAATCATAAGAAACCGACAAACCAAAACACTTGAAGATGATGATGATTACCATTCACTACCAGATATGCATCATGAAGATGAAATCTTAGATTTCTTTCATGATTCACCATAAACATTCACTGAACCCCCTCAACAAGACAATCACACATTACCCAATACTCTTGCTCAACCATCATCACATGATCAGACAATCACCAATCTTGATTCAACAATTCATGTTGATCAGATTACAACCACAAGAGTTCACAAGGACAATCCAATAGAAAACATCATAGGTGACCTCAACACCATATTAACTCGTAGTCAATCTGATACAGCAAACATTTGCTAGTATTCCTATTTTTTATCCTTAACTATACCTAAAAACATCACTGAAGCATTAAAGGACAACAGTTGGATAGAAGCTATGCAAGAGGAACTACAGCAATTCAAGAAGCAAGAAGTTTGGAAGCTGGTAGATCTGCCTGAAGGTCAATATGTAATTGGCACAAGGTGGCTATTCAGAAACAAAGCAGATGATAGAGGGAATGTCATAAGAAACAAAGCAAGGCTTGTAGCCCAAGGTTATACTCAAGAGGAAGGCATTGACTATGATGATGTCTTTTCTCCTGTAGCAGGACTGGAAGCCATCCGAGTATTCCTTGCTTATGCCTCATCTCAGAAGTTCACTGTCTACCAAATGGATGTCTAATATGCATTCCTCTATGGTAAGATAGATGAAGAGGTATACGTTGCTCAACAACCAGGGTTTGAAGATCCAGATTTCCCTCACAGAGTCTACAAGTTAGACAAAGCTCTGTATGTCTTCATCAAGCTCCCAAAAGTGATATGATACTTTATCAAAGTTTCTACTATAGAATGGTTACACCTGTGGGAAAATTGACCGGACATTGTTCTTAAAGAAAAAAGAACAAGACTTGCTAGTAGTGCAAGTCTATGTGAATGACATAATATTTGGATCCACAAACACACAGCTTTGCAAAGAGTTTGAAACCCTTATGCAATAAAAAATCCAGATGAGCTCTATAGGAGAACTTACATTCTTTCTAGGTCTATAAGTTCATCAACCAACAGAAGGAATTTTCATCAATCAAAGCAAATATGTGAATCAGATATTGAAAAAGTACAACATGTCTGATTGCACATCTAGAAAAACACCATTCGCATCTCGATTAAGTTTGGACGAGATCCAGAAGGAACGTTAGTTGACCAGAAACTTTATAGATCTATGATAGGTTCACTGATGTATCTTACAGCAAGCAGACCAGATATCATGTATGCAGTGTGCATGTGTGCAAGATATCAAGAAGATCCAAAGAATCACACATTAATTTGTGAAGAGAATATTTAGATACTTCAAAGGCAAACCAGCACTTGGTTTGTGGTATCCCATAGATGGAGATTTCTCTTATATGCATATACAGATAGTGATTAGGGGATGCAACAACAACAGGAAATCAACCAGTGGAGGCTGTCAGTTTCTGGATCAAGATTGATCTCTTGGCAGTGCAAGAAACAAACCAATGTCTCTGTGTCAACAGCAGAAGCAGAATACATAGCTGTTTCTGCATGCTGTTCTCAAGTGTTATGGATTCAAAACAAAATACTTTACTATGGCTTTAACTTTCTTAAAACACCCATACACATTGACAATTCTGCAGCCATGTTTATAACAGACATCTAGTTCAACCTTCAAAAACTAAACACATAGAAATCAGTTATCATTTTCTGAGAGATTGCTTAGAAAAGGGTCTGATCAAGTTGATCAAAGTCTACATGGATAATCAATTGGCTGACCTTTTTACAAAACCATTTGATTTAACAAGATTTGAATTTTTGGTTCAGTCACTTGGTATGATCAACTATGAATCACCAAATTAAGTTTTTCAAAACATTAAAATCAAACATGCTTGATTTTGTCAAAGTCCATGATTAACACCAAATTACCTTTTTCAAAATCAAGAAATCATACAAATCATTCATTTGTTATATTGAATCATACATACATCGCATGAGAAATGATAGTAAACTAGCTTAATTCTTCACTTGAGTCATTTTCCACTAATAAAGACTGACTTGTATTCTGTGTGATAAGTGGATAGGCTCAGCATGGGACACCTAACATCATATACAAAACAACGGATGAACAAATATACATCCGCTGTTGGTACAGTACCACACAAAACATTACAAGTGTTCCACAGCGCATGAACATTGTTCATCCGCTGTGAACATCTCTATTCAAGTGTTCCACAGAGCATGACTAACATAAGTCATCTGTTGTAGAAATAGTGCAAGTGTATACAACGTATGTACACAGGTAATCATACGCTGTAACATTCACACATCACATCCAAGTGTCCACAGTGCATGAACAAATGTTCATCCGCTATGAACAATCATCAAAACATTTCATGTATCCACAGCGCATGAACAAATGTTCATCCCCTGTTAATAAACAATCAAATGTTCAAAGGTTCCACAGCACATGAACTTTGTTCATCTGCTGTGAACATATTAAACATTTGATCAAAGGATCCACAGTGCATGAACAAATGTTCATCCGCTGTGAACATCAGTACAATAGACCAAGGGGTTTACAGTGTATAAACAAAATTGTTCATCTGTAGTGACTAAAGTTCTCATACGCAGTGTATAAACTATGTGCACAGCGCATGAACAAATTGCTCATCCTCTGTGTGCACAGTACAACATACAGCACCCAGTGTAAAATGCACAGTGCATGACACTCTTCACACAGCGAATGACCTAAATTTAATTTTAAGTCACTGTTGATACAGCGTACAGACACTGTACCATAGCGCATAAGTCTTTTTTCCGCTGTGTATATCAACATAACACTTGTAAATTTTTCTTTTCATCACGAGAGAGAGAGAGAGAGAGAAAAATCCAATTTTTTTTAACGTTATACACTGTGTTTAAACCCTTAAAGCCTTGAAACCTAGTGCGATTGAAAGCCTAAAATCATTGTGATTTCATCTGATTCACAATCTAATAGGTATAACATCAACATTCTTATCATCAATCATTCATTAAACATCAGATTGAGTGATTCATATCATACACTATTCGACGAAGTAGAACCTTGAACCAAATCACACATGAATATTATGATGTTTATAAACAAAATCAAACATTGAATGAGTGTTTATGACTTAGTTGAATATATGAGACTGTTGATTTGATGAAATTTGATTAATGTTCATCGGGTTCATGAACAGTCAGGGTATCATGCCAAAATCAAACAAAACCCTCTGTCTGATCTTTGAAAATGTTCAAAAATGATTAAAACATGTTATAACTTGGTAAACATTTCTAAAAGACAATAAAAACAAGTAAAAAATAGTTAATTTGGCAGAAACTCAACATGCAAACATTAAATGCATGTACACTCAATGTGCATTAAATGGTTATTTTGACTTTAACTAGTCAAACTATTTTTCATGATCAAGTGATTATAAAGTGAAATTGTTGTATGTTTATGAACCAAATAACTCTTGTCAATGTAATAAACTCATTATAAAATGAGTTCAACTCAAAACAAGTTACCTCAAACAATTTTTTTACAATCAAATCAAAACAACAGTTGCTTTAAAGAAGTCAACCTGTATTAGAGCAAATAACATACATACATACATTTTCAACAAATCACAATTGTTAATTATACAACAGCATCACTTCAAAACAATCAAAATAGGTCAATGAACCTTGATCAACATGTCATGAATTCAAGTATCATACAAGTATCTAACCATACTTCTTTGTTTTGAAGATATGGCAAATTAGTGTTTGTCAGAGATCACAACATATGTGCATATCTGAATACTGACTCTTCTAAGTCAAAGAACTACAGAGATATGATCCAAGCTATCAGCAAACAAGCTGGTGCATGCTATGACAGCAAGGCCAGATATTTATGAGGTTCACGTTGTCTAATTTTGGACAAATGCACATCTGGGAGAATTGATGATCAACAAGTAGTTATATCTACCATGCAAGAACAACAGATCATCATTTCTGAAGAAGTTATAAGAAGAGTGCTACAATTGGAGAAGTTGATGCTAATGGCCCAGTAGAGTTTGATGAACACTATGTTTTACATGTGTTCAGGCAGATTGGTTTATACATGCACTATTGAGAGAAAACAGATCAAGAAGTCATATATGTGTGCACAATTCAAATTCTTGATGCATACTTATCAGAAGACTATGACCAATAGAAAGATTGGTTGGAATGCCACATTCACTAAGAGCTTCATGTGCAATGGCAAGTATCATAGTAAGGAGGCCTTTTAACTTTGCTGCACAGTGCTCAATGGACTAGTTTTACAGCATTACGAGGTCAGGAACAAGTTTCTGATATTTCCAAGATTCCTGCAATGATGATTGATGATCTGTTGCCCACATTCCAAGAGAAGGAGCCATCTTCCATCCTGTTCATTTCAATGAACATGTTTTCAACAGGATAAAGTCAAGTCTTTACCATGGTGATGAGGTGCCTGTCCGTCCTCATGTGATAGATCATGACATTCCTGTACCTGAGGTATTTATGAGGATACCAGGACAAGATGAGCCCTTCATGTTATACCAAAATGCCATACATCAAGCTCCCATCATACAACCACCACCAATTATACCAGAACCAATCATTGAGCCAACACCATTCATACAAGCTCAAAACATCCAACCTAAACACCTAATTTTACCTGAACCAATCATCCTTTCTCCACTCAAAGCCCAAATTTGTCTGATCAACAAACATTATCTTCTCTTTTGAGAGATATAGATACGGTCTTGAAGAAGAAACTAATGAACATGAGGATGTTGGCACCTCATCTCATGAGCCCATACAGAATAGATAGTCACTACTAATGAAGCTGAAACAAGCAGTGAAAATCTCACTGAAGATGATATTGAGCATTCTAAAGTCTTTCTCTTTACAGAATATAACAAGCTGATTGAAAGATCAAACAACAGAGCTAAGAGACTAAGAGAAAAGATTCAAGTGAAAGATAAAGAAATAGAGAAGTTGGAGTCTGATCATAAAGCTCAAAAGCTAATTGTTAAGTTTGTTGAAAAATAGCTTGAACAGGCAAAAGGTGAGTTAAAAGCTAAAGATAATGAGCTGAACATTATCAAAGCTGAGATTGAATACTTAGCTAAACAATCAGAATCCAGATCAAATGAAGTGGATGAATTAAAGAAGATAATAAAAGCTCAAAATGACGAGATAAAGAGATTAAACAGAGAGCTTGAACTTGCAGACACTCAACTGAATGAGGAAGAACATTCAGTAGGTCTAGATCAAGACCTGAGTGATTCTGAAAACATGGCTGCTAAAGAAGAAACAAACCAAAACAAACAGATCAAGAAGAGCTAGCACTGATCATACCAGAAGAACCATACACATTGGATCAGTTGTTTAGTGATGCTAACCCATTTGAAAACATCAACTACTCACCAATCCTGAGGCAATACTTTCACACTTCGGATCCCATCTCTAAAGAAACTAGAATTGTACCATACAACCCTTTAACATCAAACAAATGGTGCTCATAAAACAGTTTGCAGAGAGTGCCTCTGTTCAAAATGAACAAGCAGGTGTTGAAGCTTCATCATCAGAACCCCAATGCAAAACTTATGAGAGAAAATGGAAGAGAACGTATTTGAATTCTCTGACCAAAGGTAAGAAACCAGCTCAAGAATCTGAAGCACCAAAATCCCCTCCTCTCAAGCTACTCAAAGTTAAGCAGGAACCAACAGAGTATGCTGAAACAATATAACTAGAAAAGGGTGAGATTGATTAAAGTTCTGAACAATAGTAAATCATCATAGTATCAGATTCTGAAGATGAACAAGAAGAGGTTGAAGCTGAGGATCCAATCCCAAACATACAAGAACTATTCCCACATGATCCAGAAACACTTATGGGAATAGAGTTAGTCTCCAGAGGCTTTCCTATGATTCATTCATGCATTTGAATCTATCAGAAGTAAAAGATCTGCTCAAAGTTTTAGGAAGTGATGAAAAATGAAAGTGACCAAACTACAGAAGGTATAAAGAGATTAAAGATCAGCAGGAGTTGCAGAAAAACCTGCCAAAGGATCCTCAAATTGAAAAGATGACTTATCAGCAAGTGAAGAGTTAGTTAAGTCACACAAGGATTAATTACAGATCATATGCCGGGAGGTCATTGTCACAAATGAAAGATATGGCTAGGGAAATCTACAAAAAACATGCTCGCAAATGCCCTTAAGCCATAAGTGTTTAGACCTCACCCTGCAGCCTCACTCTCAACATATCATCAAGCTCCTCCCGAGCTTCATCCAATTAAGGAACCTCGAGATTTCATGCCCATAAGCTATGGCCTGAAGGAAACGAGGTTAGAGAGATGATAAATGAAAGACCAACTTTGTGAAGTTGTGTGACAGAATCTCTCTGGCAGATGGGACAAATGAGCACAAAATAGTGGCCTAGAAGTATGATGAAGTATTGGATGCTGTTTTAGTGAAAAGAGTATCTGGATTAGTCTAATACTTATCTTATATATCCCATTTAGGCTCTTTATCATATGAAGACAGACTTGACCTTCTCCAACTGAAAACGGTCAATCATACTAATAATTCAAGAGGAGCTGATTACTTCAACATTCTAAGAACTTACATGCATAAACAGCACTATGAGCTAAAGGCCAAAGCAGACAAAGAAGACAAACTTCATATTGAGAAGTTGAGGAGAGAACAAAGAGTAGTAGAAAAGGGTAAACGACAACAGACAGAACAGATAGAGCAACTAGACACTGAGCTGTTAAAAAGGGTAGGATATCCTCTCAGACCTTTAGACCTTAAGTTGATAATGAAGAAGATTGAAGGAAATCAGTATACTCATCCAAACACCCGGTGGTATTATGATGAAAACCATTTTGAAGTGGTATTGGAGAGGAAGTTGGAAGGAAAAGTGGCTGTGGACATAAGATTGTTTGATCCAGTTGAGATTTAACTTAGTCACCCTTCTTATGTCTCATTCTTAAAGACAAAATCATTTCCAGGCATTCAGGATGTATAGTGCAAGGGTGATTGCTGCTACTTTATTCATATGTAAAGGATACTGAAACATTATATGTGAATGCAACTTTGAAGCAGAGATTAGAGACAAAACAGCAGCCACTCACCCATATTGAAGGAATCACTGGAATGAGAATTTCTGAGCACAAAAACCTAGAGATTCTCAAAGGAAAGCATGTTGTCGCCACTTGGTAAGCAATATTGATGTCCAAAGCCTTGACCAGTCTACTATGGGTAGCTGGTTCTCCTGACTATAGAGAGAAAGTATGATGATCAAAGGAGTGCAGTTGACTACTTCATTAAATATATAGTCAACTGTAGGAATGCCTTCAAGATCATAACTCTCAAAGATCAGGTGAAAGAAGCTGAAGCTGACCAAGCCATAGTAAGTAAGACATTAAAGATACCCTTAAGGCTATGGAAGAAGCCCAGAAGAAGACTGATGAAGCAGGACCATCTCATTCCTAAGGTTTCTAAACACATAGCAGGGGAACAAAACAAGCAAACATATCCTCTTTATTATGATGCATTCATCATTCATACATACATGTGCCCTTATGCACATGATATCGTACAATCATTCATACATGTGGTTTTACACATGGATTCACAATCATTCATATTGTTTTATTATGCTAAAACTTGAAATCTTCAATCAAACATCATTTCAAACATGTATTTTGTATAAACACATGTAAACATACACAAAACAAACATGTGTTACACATGTAATCAATCAAATATACACAATAACAACAATCATACAAGTAATAATCAAACAATCAATCATACATAACATACAATCAAAACATGCATAACATTCAAAGTAAACAAACAAACAAATATTATTCATAACAAAACACACAAACACATATTACTAACAAACAAAACATTAATCTAGCAAACATAAAATGTTGGCAACATCATACTTAGGGGGAGTTGGTTGGACTCAACAATTGCATTAAGAATTAATGCATAAAAGTATGATGCTTGCCCACATCAAGCATAACAAATATAATGTGTTTTAACATCCAAAATAACCATTTAATAACACATTAACATTATTAACATTTATAACAATCACTAATATTTGTTTAAATTTCTTTTTCAGGTTTTACATAAAAGGAAATTTTGACAAGTGTTCGCAGCGGATGAAAAAGTCTCACAACCGATGAAGATCATCAGCAGCGGATGAAGATTTGTTTCCAAGTATGTGCAGCGGATGAACAACCATCCACATCGGATGAAGAACTCACAGCGGACAACATTCCACAGCGGATTCATCCACAGCGGATGAACATTCCATAGCGGATGTTCATCCATAGCAGATGAACATCCCACAGCAGATAACTACAACCATGCACAACGGATGAAAAGATCTTCTCCACAGCAGATAAGCAAACATCCACAGCTAATGACTAATCTCCACAGCGGTGACATAAGACTTAGGATTATTTTATGTAATTTTCATTTAACATAAGGGTAGGTCGGTAATTGTATATAGCTATATGTATAAGCTATAAAAGCATGCTACCTAATCCTTTGTAAGCTTTGAACAAAATCAATACAAAAAGTAGTTAAGTTTCATTGCGTTCTTGCACACACACACATACACACACAAACACACACACACACACACACACTGATTTCATATCGGTCATTATGGGTTTCCGCACCATAATGTTAGTGTGTTGAAGTTGAGAGATATTGAAAAGATCCTTGGGGAATCAACCTTTTATTCATGTTCATCATGAGTTTATGCTGATTTCATCATGTCTTGCATATAGTTGGATTGATTTATGAAGATGCCATTATCAACCTACTTCACTTGAATTCTTAGAAAGAAACTGAGTTCTCACATGGCACTCATTTCAAATCTATTCTTCATCAGCTTCAAAAAGTCTTTGCAGAGATTCAAACTAGTTGACCCAAAGATAATGTCATCTATATAAATATGAACATCATCAAGTCATTTCCTGTTTCTTTGATGAAGAAATGTTCCATCAATACCTCTGTTGTATCCATACTGATAAAGATATTGTGATAGTGTTTCATACCACTTCATGGAGCTGATGTAGCCCATAGAGAGCTTTGTCAATCTTGTTGGCATAGTCAGGATGATCTGGGTTGCAAAGCCAAGTGTTGTTTGACATACACTTCCTTATCAATCACACCATATAAGAAGGCACACTTAACATCAAGTTAGTAGACTTGAAATCTTAGATGCAGCAAAAGCCAGAATATCCTAACAGCTTCAAGTCTAGTACAGGAGCAAAAACATCTGTGTAGTTAATCCTTTCTTCTTGTGTGTATCCTTGAACAACCAGTCTTGCCTTGTTCTTGATGACAAGTCCTCTATCATCTTTCTTATTTCTAAATACCTACTTGGTACCTATGTAATCTTCCTTTGTGGATGAGGACATAGATCCAAACCTTTGTCTCTTTGAATTGAAGTAGCTCCTCTTGTATTGCTTCAACCAACTTTATCCTTCAGAGCCTCATCAATCCTTTTAGGCTCAATCTGAGACAAGAAACAAGAGTGTAGCAACATCTTTATCATGGGTTTGTCCTCTTGTTCTCATCCCAGTCTTAACATCTCTAATGATGTTTGTGGTGGGATGTGACTTGTGGATTCTCAATTAAGGAATCATAATGAGTGTGTACATTATTGATGTTGTCTTATATGGAGTGGTTATCAACATCAAGGAATTCTGATCACTATCACCACCTCCATCTCCTCCTACATTGGAAATTCCTTTATCTAAGTTATGTGCTTCTATGCTGGAATTTATAGGCATCTCAGATGTATCAGCTGAAGATTTTTCATGGTTGTGCTGACAGGATTCCCAACTGCATGGCTAGTTACCATTGGAGCTAAAGTAGTTTGAACACTTGGTCTTCTCAACTCAAATCTTGGATTAAAATCTCCTGTTGATAAGGTACCTATAGATCCTGAAACATCTTCACAAGATTTGTTAAAATAGTTGGTAACTAAATCAAGATCAAACAGCCAATCAGGACCAGAACCTTTCACACTAGATGTGTCCTCATTGGCTGACTCCTTAACTACTCTGGTTTTGAGATTGTATAGTCTATAAGCCTTAGTTTGGGAAGAATATCCAATGAATTTATAGGCACCTCAGATGTATCAACTTAAGAATTTTTCATGGTTGTGCTAACACGATTTCTAACTGCTGGGCTAGTTACCACTGGAGCTGAAGGAGTTTGAACACTTGGTCTTCTCAACTCAAATCTTGGATTAGAATATCCTGTTGATAAGGTACATCTAGATCCTGAAACATCTTCACAAGATTTTTTAAAACAATTAGTAACTAAATCAAGATCAAACAGTATCTGGGAAGAGTGCCCAATGAATTAATAAGCACCTCAGAGTATCAAACTTAAGAATTTGTCATGGTTGTGCTAACTGATTTCCAACTGTAGGGTAGTTACCACTGGAGCTAAAGTAGTTTGAACACTTGGTCTTCTCAGCTCAGATCTTGGAATATATCTCCTATTGATAGGATACCTTTAGATCCTGAAACATATTCAAAAGATTTGTTAAAATAGTTGGTAACTGTTTTAAGATCAAACAACCAATCAGGACCAGAACCTTTCACACTGGGTGTGTGCTCATTGAATTTCACATTGGCTGATTCCTCAATTACTCTAGTTCTGAGAGTGTATACTCTATAAGCCTTAGCTTGGGAAGAGTATCCAATAAGTGTCCATCATCTAATTTCTTAGCATATTTGGCTATTTGATCCTTGCTATTCATGATGGTGCAAGGACATCCAATTGCAGGACCGTTGAAGGGTGGTCAATGCAACAGTTTCACAAGGTGGAGAGATTTAGAACACTTAGCAGATCAAATAGGGAACTAGTTAGGATGAAACAATGAACATAAGTAACAAGAACAATAAATGAGAATTCTCAAATATGGTTTTCAAGAATGACGTATATTGCTCTCAAGTTCTTACAAGTGTTACAAAGCTTATTTTAGAATACGAGTACTCGAGACACTTTATACATCCTATAGCAGCCATACTTTAAAGGCCAGTTGGAAACAGTAATCTAGACAACAATATCAATATAGAGTTTAAAAGGCAGATTGCCTTTTGACTAGTGACTATGACATGCCATAGCTCCTAACCTGATATATTACAAAAAGGATAAAAGTAGATAGCTAGAAAGTTACAGACAAAGAACCTTAATCTATAGTTGATAAAAAGCATGAACTTGTCACCAACTCATTTAAGTTGGTGAGTCTTCAGAATTGGCAGCGGAAAGTGGTTTAGCTTTTGTCAAAAGATGATTCAGAGAAAGCATGTCTTCTCTGTCTTCAAATGAAATCAGTCTTGGGCTTTGGAAGACTTTGTCCTTGAAGCTTCAGAAGAAACTTCATTTTTTGGCTTCGGAAGATATGGTCTTTTGGCATGGGAAGATTTCATACTTGGCGTAATTCACTTAGTGATATCAAATCTTCCGAAGTAACTAACTTGTACTTCACATATGCAAGCTGAGAGCTCTTTGGTTGATCTTCGGTTGCATTAGCTTTAAGTGTATTCCTTAGAATATATATATACATATATATATATATATATATATATATATATGTATATATATATATAATATATATATATATTTAAAATCAAATTATTTCTTATAAATGATCGTTTAACCCGTAAGAGTATGCATATATCTTTAATAAATCTTAGTACCTTTAATAATAAAATAATACCATTAACATCACTTTTAATAAGTTTGATAGTAATAATAAAATTTAACAAAACTATGTATAATAAATAAATATCACTATTAATAATAAAACTATAAATAGCTTATACATAATAACGATCATCCATAATAAGCTTAATAATAATTGAGCTTATTTAAATTATTTATTAGAAATAAAATAATGTTATTAATGATAACATCAATAATGCTATTATATAAAAATATATACATACATATATATATATAATGATGATGATTGTGTAATTATGAAATAATAAGTGTGTTACTTATATCATCTTACTTAATAGTGTTGTTACTAGAAATGTTAATGTCAAAATATAATGTTTCATTATTTATGCTAAATAACCGCATAATGATTCACTATATACACATGACGTAATCATTTATTGCTTTCATTTTGATATAAATTATTAAATGTATATGAAAAACAACCATCTTTAAAAAAAATTGAGAAATAACATACCCGTTTACACTAAGTATTTGATGTACTCAAGATTTTAGTAGTTCGTATTTAGTTATTGATTTATACATATATATATATATATATATATATATATATATATATATATATATATATAATATTATAAGTATAATCTTGATTTTCATTTTAATTACCTTATGATTTATTATTATTTAGAACCATTCAAGACGAGTTCAACTGATTTAACATGATAATAGTCACGTTAAATAGTAAAGCGTGCATGTTACCTTCCCGCTAGACTACCTTCGTTAGACCAAAGTTGACCACGCTTGACAAGTAACAAAACACCATATTTCCATACTCAAACACATATTTCTTAATCTAGTACCCAATCGCTACAACCCAACACTTGCTACCAAACACCACCCAAGACCCCCACAACCCACCATCTACCACCACCAATGTCGCCAACCGTCGCTATCAGGCAACAGGACAGTGTGTCCGCTGCGGGCAGCCACCATCACCATTGCCGACCACCCTTTTCGCCATCTCCGATCATCACTACGTGCACCATCCACCATTATTGAACACCGCTTAGACCACCCCTAGTACCAATAACCACTGTCACCATCGTGAACCATCGTCACCACCAAGCACCACCACGAGCAGCCCCCTCGACCGTCGCCGGCATCCACTGCCACCACCAACAAGGGCCGGGACATTCACTTGACCACCATTACACCACCACAACCTTCTGTCCTTTTGTACCTTGTAGATCATGGTCCAAGAAGCACATGCATGTGTAGATCGGTTTGATTTGGATCTTGCAAGAGTCGCTGAAAGTTGGCCGAAACCTCACCGAAGTTTGGCTGCAACTGAATCATCCTCATCATTACTCTTGTAATGTCTGGATATATCCAATGGGTTGCTTCACGCACCGAGAGAAGGTTGTTGAAGCTTCGCCGGAATTTAGCTGAAATTTGTTTAGGGTCACCTAACTTCAACATAATCGTAAGTTTGCCTAAACCGCCACCCCCATCGTGTTTCTCTTGTCGAGATGCACCCTATGAGGTGCTTCACTCGCTGAAACCCACGGCCACACGCTGCCACCTGCTGATTTTGACAGGCGGTCGCCGCCGCCGCTCCGCCCGTCGTCGCCGACAAGGCTGCCGGATTTAGTTGAGAGAGGGAGAAGCTGTGAGAAAACCATGTGTGTATGTTGTTAGTGAGAGAATGAGAGTGGGTAGAGAGAGAAGATGAATGAGTAAAATGGGGAAATATGTGGGTTTATACACAGGGTTTTTCCACACTGTCTTTCAACACAGTGTCCTTCTGCACTGTGTTCCGTTGTATCGCGTTATGTGTCGGGTCTCCATATTTTAGGAAAAACTCAGAGATTCTATTTTGGATTTAGAGGTGTGTATTAGGCATTATAATACTTATTATTTTAACAATATGTGGCGAAGTCTAAGTCGACGTTTATTAGAATGATGTATTTAACTTGTTTTACGATTTTGATTATCGTTTGTGATCCAAATGCTTTGATTATTTGCAATTATAAATGTTAGAACTAAAATTAAATATTTTGTAATATTTATAACATTTGATCCACGCATTACATGGTATACACTTGATGTTAGACACAATCGTGATATTGTTGTTATAAATTGTAGTATTTACCTGGTCACATAGGATTCTTCGATTTCTTTTCTATGCATAAAGTAAGGTGCATTTGTAAGTTTTTGTTTTACTATTTGTTTAATTGTCATGATGAGTTTTCGGTTATTTGCCACATATCAGTTTGTAATTAAACGTCTACCACTTCTACACATAGATTTTCTTCGCGTGATTGATTAAGCTTAGGACAAACCCTTTGGATTTTGTATCGTTTTATTTAAAATTTTAAAATAATACCTCTCAGATTGGATTTTCTTATTGGGCCCTAACTACGCTAGTTTGCTTATTGAGCTTTGGTCGTGTTTAATGCAATGTTTTGTGCCAAATAAAAGTAAAATTCAGGCCCGGATATTAGGGTTGTCACATTCTCCCTCACTTATAGAAATTTCATCCCAAATTTATAGTATGACTAGTATCGCTTTCAGAAATGATTGGTATAGCACTTGGGGTTGCACGTAACGCTTGAAATTAACTGTAGTGGCTATGGAGGCGGTCTATCAAGAGATGACATCACAAACATGGAGACTTATCAACATTGTATATGTACGAGTAGTTGTGTCAATTTCGACCAAGAGAATCAAATCAAAGGAATCACTTCATGAGTGAGAATGGTTAAATTTGTAATGAGTTGTTATAATTTAGAGGTTGAACAAGCAATCATTGAGCTCTATGGCATGTAAAAGCAACAACTACTTGTAGGGATTTTAATTAGCGTTTGGTCATCATGCAGAATATCAGGCATCCTTTCCGACGTCGTCTGCAACAACCTTTTCTATTGTGGATTAGCTTGAAGAAATAGGGATCTATGAGGAAGTCTAAGGTTGCGGGGTCTGTCTGCTAAGATTATTATTAAGGTGTTTGCTGATGGCAATCCATTAACCTGTAATAAGGTTAAGCTGGGAGAACGTTATCGCGAGGGTATGCGCGTATTAGCTTAAGGAGGAGTTTTAGGTGAAAATAATTTATTAGGGGCTCAGTATATACACCTAATCAATGTCACGCGAGCTTGATTCTACGCAACCTTTTCTTGATAATTCTAGTTAGTACACCTTGCTACTGTACACATTGCATCCTCTTTAGTTTAGTTCTTCGGGAGTTAAATCCCTCATTAAATGTGTTATATTCCTACTATTTTGAATGCAGTTGAATGCCTTGTATTTGCTACTCCACTTGCCAAATGAAGCAAGTGCTTCCTTTGTATTCCTTAGGTCACCATTGATACTGAAATCAGGAAACGTCAAGCTGCCCAAGAGCATAGACTTTAGCAGGAGTATGTTCCACCTATTTGATTAAGTATGGCATGCCTTGCTAATTTTCTTTACCGCTTCCCTTTTTTTATTACTACATCAATTACGATATCATCCCTTAAACTATTTGTTATTTTAGTCAGTTCCATCATAACATATGACCACATCTCTTATATAGCTTTCTATTTCCTAAAAATAATTTTTTGTTTGGTAGATATATTTAAAAGGCTTAATCTCTGCCTTAGTTGTAACGTTATCATTCATGTGTTTTTGTGAGCATTGTCATGAAAGTGGTAGTTCCTAGTCAATCTAAACTCATTAATTATGAATTGTATAGTTTCCATGACATGAGATATCATGATCTTCACTCTGAGCTCTAGAGTGGGGTGTCGAGTTTATATTCTATAAAAGGTTCTTGAAAGTGAGGGGTTTTAACTTTAATGTTGGCTTCCCAAGGTACAGTTCTTTTAACTAACTCCATGTCTGTCATCCTGTTAGTCGAGTTTGCTAATAAAAGTTCATACTTCGTTCATTGACCCTTCTAGCCAATCACTATTGTAGGGAATAAATCCTTCCATCTTCAATTAAACCTTTGTCACTTCACTTCTTCCTTCGGCATTGGCGGCAATATAGTATAGGGTTTTAGAAGTATTCTTCCGTCTTCATAATCTTGATTTAGTTTGTTTACTCAGGTTAGGTTGTCCTTAATAGTAAATCAAGAGTCCCATAACCAAGTATCCATTTGAGGACTAATAGACTTTTCTTCACCACAATCAACTTTAGTATTTAAGCTTGTGTCCCTGAGAGGTTAAGCATTACACTAGTTCTTATATAATGATGAAACTTGGGGTTTCACGGTAAAGCAATATATTTAGGAAAGTCAATAATCAAGGATGGAGGCGCATAATGCATGCAAAGAATATTAGTGGGTAGTTAAGGAACTGCCGTGCTGATGTCGTTGGCCAACAAATGGCATAAGGAAATAGAAATTTAAACAATCTATATGAGTCAAATGATTCTATCATAAATCCTATTTATCAACTACCTAGGTGACGTATGTATTTACAACTTTATGAAATAGGAGGTTATAAGCATAACGGTTTATTCGAAGACATAGGTTACTACGTAGAATGGACACAATATGTCTTTAATGTTCTTGTTCATATGGGGCATCCATATAGCAATTTACTTCTTTAATTGGTTGAAGCTTTGGTTTGATTCCCACCTAATGAGTTATTTAAGTGAATTATATTGTATGCCATGACGAAGCAACAACAAGCTCAAGGTATGGGAGTAGATATTTATTTAGGGGACCAAGGTATGGGAATGTTCTATGATATTTTAGATTTAAAGGGTCACTGGATCGAAGGAAGTGATTGCTAGAGTTTTCAAATAAAGTCTTCATCATGTTACAACTCAGAAGAGGCTAATGAGTCCTTTATAGTATAAGGAAGGAAAGGGAATGATGCTTCAATTATGGAACTTTAGATATGTCAAAGTGAGGTCTAGGTGAACTTTTTAACCTAACTATCCTCGCATCAACTATTACACGAAGTATTACTTTCATTATGACAAGACGGGTGGGGGAGATATAAATAAATATTGCGATGTCATCCTCAAGGCTTGCCACATATATGGTAATTTTAGTTAATTAGATGTATAGTTTTGGGTTGATGTTCTCATAGCATCTTGTTTCTAACTCCACATTGTTCAGTTTGGTATGGTTTATTAGTTTGCATAACAGTCATTACCAAAATTCACGCCACTGGTAAATTCACCATTACGTTGGTCACCGTAATCGTCAATTTACCTTGCAAGTTCATTCTAGCATGTACCCACCATTGGTTCGTATTGTTTATGTTATACTACTCATAACATCAGATTTCGGTCTTTGTGTGTGCCTAACACATGGTTGCTCCCAAAATTCAACTAATAATCAAAGCCAAGTAATATAACAATGTGACACTTTAAACTCTAATTCATGCTAAGTCATAAAGCCCAAATAAAAGTGTAAGACATACTACTAAAATAATGCTTTTACAAAGATTAGTTGTGTGGGAAAGCAACAATATCCAAAAAGGGTTGGGTCATATCATCCACATAAGCACACACCTAGACAAGGTATTGTTCCTATTGAGCAGTCATGGCCTTTACAAGTCAAGCATGAGGAGTTCCGTAGGTTGTACTTAAGCATTCCTTAGGGTACCTATCATGGTAAAAATCTTAGTAGTGTTGGAGCCTTACTAGTCAAGTCCCTAGGTGTTCAGGTTAAAGCCTAGGATTCCTTAGGAAACCTAATTCGCTAAAGCCTTTGGCTTTGATACCAATCTGTCACACCCCGTTGACCGGGACTGGTCGTGTCGATTGAATACTAACAAACACAACAGAAACCATGTATGTAATACAGTGAAACATTGGTTCACACGAATAATAATAAAATATGTACATCTCTTACAACTGGTCATGTGCATAGCTAAGGCATAAACAAAGGCCATAGGGTTATCCTCGTCTATTCCTGAAAGTCGTCTCCCTGTGTGGCTTGCTTATGTTCTTGTGAAGTCCTTCTAGAGAGTCTTTTAAGGAAAACCAACCATATTATCAAAGTTGTAATTCCAATGCTTAAGGAGTCTAATCAAGAATCCCCTTTAAATTCAGATAATTACATGAAATACATACTTAAAACATGTCAACATAAAGTTGGTGAGCTCATGTTTCATGTAACAAAATTCATAATCATTGATAGATATTTATTAATAAAACCCAAATATTGGCGCACGACAAAATGTATCACAATCAAACCTTGACCCGGGTGACCCTCTCGAGCCTAAAACATTCCTTAACCCAAACCCCTTACTGTATGGGCTTAAGTTGCCCTGCTACACACAACTAATCTGCACTAATTTGTGACACAATGATTATTGAATCTCAATGGGGGTTTCCTATCCTAAGGGCCCATTATGTGTGGTGGATTCCCCAAATAGGACTATCCACAAATCACACGGATCCTAGTGGAGTTAATGATTATGCTTCGTTCGGGGACAAGAGCAGGTAGTATTGTACCACAAATAATAACCAACGAGTATGTATTTCACCCCAAAAGTTTTAAAGTAAAAAGGGGTTCAAGAGACTCACCTAGCTATCTTGCATGCATAACCTATACCATACTGTAAGCTTGCTATATTAAGTTGTAAGGTAATATCAGAGGATTATAAGGCTGATGCAACCAAAGAAGTCAAAACAACCAAAGGTCTTCCTGCGTGCATGCACTGGATGTACAAAGGTAGAAGTGCTTCAGAACTTTTACACATTACATCAGAAAATACTCTTAGTGTAAAATCTTCCGAAGCCAAAGTCCAAATCTTCCAAAGCCAAAGATGAAGTCTTCCGAAGCTTCAGAGACAAAGTCTTTCGAAGCCATTTGCTATGATGATTGATTTCTTCTAAAGACAGAGAAAGACATGCTTTCTCTGATCTACTTTACATAAAGCTGACACACTTTCCACTGTAACTCTGAAGACTCACCAACTTGTATGAGTTGGTGAAAAGTCCATGCTTTTGTAAACTATAGATTAATGTCTTTGTCTGTAACTTCCTACTTTTGTAGTGTAAACGTTTTTGTAATAGAAAAGGATGTAAGCTATGGCATGTCATAGTCACTAGTCAAAAGGCAATCTACCTTTTGACTTTAGATTGATCTTGTTAACTAGATTAGTCAATTCCAACTATCTTTCTAAGTATTGATGGTTGTAGGGTGTAGTATAAAGAGTCTCGGGTTCTTGTAATTTAGATATGCTTTGTAACACTTGTAATAGAACTTGAGAGCAATATACAACACTCCTTGAAACCATATTTATGTGTTATTGTTGCTTGTTCCGTCTCATTACTTACTTGTGTTCTTAGTATCATCATAATCATACCCGGTTCCCTATTTAAAATGTTAAGTGTTTCAAGTCTCTCCTCAATGTGAAACTGATTATGTTAGGCACCCTTACCCGGTCCTGTAATTGGTATCAGAGCTTTCAGGCTCTTGATTGTAAGATCTCACCATCTTTAATCCTCTTAGTTTCACAGTTCACTTAACATCTCAAATGGCAGTTATCACAAAGGCTGATATGGAACCGGTACAATGACAAAGTCTCCACTGATCACTCCTGAAGACTTTGATACTTGGTGTCAAGACTCCAGGATGTGGGGTCTGTTGTCAATAGACCTCATGTACCATCCACCTCTTCAGCTGGTGGTGGTGGTGGTATGATACCAAAGGAAGTGGCTGACTATTCTAAAGAAGACTAGAAGAAGATTGATATTGATCAGAAAGCCATCACCACCCTCCAAACTGCTCTTTCAAACTCTATCTACAGAGGCTTCAAGAAGTGCAAGACTGCCAAACAACTCTGGGATGCACTGAAGCTAATGTATGAGGGGTCTAATGAAGCAAAAGAAAACAGAAAGACCTTTTAAAGCAGCAGTTTGAGAACTTCACCTTCAAGATAGGTGAAACCATGACTCAACAATACTTTAGGTATGTTGAGATTGTGAATACTCTGGCGGATGTTGGAGTAACTCTTTAAAAAGGACATTGTGTGGATGTTCATGTCCTCTCTTCCCAGACAATGGACATACTATTGTGTGGTCATAAGAGGTCTGAGAACCTTAAGACCCTTACTCTCACAGAGTTGTATTGTATCCTCAGTGGCTACCAGATGGATATGAACATGCAAAATCCATCTGGTAACTCCAACAACCAACAGAGTTCAGCCCTTCATATGGCTGAAAGGGATTATAGAGAACCACAGCACCATCTCATCTGCTACCCTAACAACTCACTAAAGGGTCCTTTCATCACCTTTCGGAGACACCAAGGGAAGGCTACATCCCTGGAAGCCTATTCCAGGAGACAAGCTTTTCACAAACTTTTATGTCTTCTGATGAAAGTTCAGGCAACTTTCTTTTCACCCTTGAAGATCTAGACTGTATCCATCCAGATGATCTGGAGTATATGGAAATAGTCCAATAGATGGCTTCTCAGTCATAGGGCAACAAGTTCTACAAGAGGACTGGAAGGAAGTTTCCCAGTAATGCAACCAGGGGAATTTGGGCTTGATAAAAGCAATGTGAAGTGTTAAAACTATAACCAAATAGACACTTTGCCAGAGAGTGCATGGCACCAAGGTCAAATGGTGGAAAAGCACAAACCAGGCCAAACTACACTGAAGGAGCTCACCAGAATGAGAAGCCAAGACAGCAAGCCGCAGTTGTTATTGAAGAATGAGGGTTTGACTGGAGCTTTCACGTGGAAGATGCATCTCCAAACCAAGCATTGATAGCAGATCATGATGAAGCCAAGGTATTGGAACATCTCTGCACACCTGAATGTATTGCTAAAGTTATTAGATACAGGTCCTATAACTTACAGATAAGATCTGATCTTGAGTCCTTAAATATCTTTAAAGCTAATTTTAAAAGAGCTGAAAATGATTATAAACATAAGATAGAAGATCTAGAGAAAACCATTTCAACTCTTAAGCATGAGCACACTAACTACAGGACTCAAATAAAAGATCTCATCACAAAGTTAACTGAATGCCAGGCTGAGCTTGTGATCAGCAAAGCCAGGGCAGAAAAATGTGTTCTTGAAGAAGAGACCTTCAAGAACATATAATCCTCATCCCTACATGCAAAAGTTTGTTATCAGAATAAGTAAGGACTGGGATCTACTAAGATAGCTCCTCCACACACTTTATTATCTGTAAGATCTCCAAGGTGTGGAACTTGTGAACATAAGTTTCCCTTATAAACCCTATTGTTGAAAAGGATGAAGAGTAGATAGTGAAGGATGACTCTGAGAAGAGTGAAGAAGATCATCATAAGAAGGGTTACTATTCTCCTAAGGAGAGGAAAGAGTCTGGAATGACAAAGTCAAAGAGCAAGAACTTGATTAGAAGAGCTAAGAGGAGATCAAAGAAGGCTCAAAAGATCAAGGCCACTTTTGACTCCAAGCAGAAACATGTGTTCATCTCTGCAGGGTTTGAAGTGGTAAAGGCTAAAGACTCAACTATGAACTCTAGTACCAGGAGCTCTAGTTTAGTTCCAAACCATTTAGCAAGAAGAAGAAGTCTGACCAGCTATGTACCATTGCTACACAGCCTGAACCATCCAGCTCCAAGAGCAAGCCTCTCCCTAAGAAGCTTGCTGCATCATCTGTGAAGATGAAGATGGAGAAAAAAGTGATCAACCGGTCTTGCTCTTAAAAGAAGACTCCCAAAAGGAAGCAAATGGACTACATCATGTGGTAGTACTTCTCATCTAGCTAAGGATTGCATCTATAATCCCAAAAGCACTATCCACATGGTCAAAAAGAAAGCTTCTGGGAAGAAAAAGGAAAAGCAAGCTTCAAAAGGAAAGTATGTTTCCTTTGGAAGCTCCAAAGTGAAGAAGAAAACAAGTGAAAACTTGCCATCAGAAGAAAGGAATGCTTTCGAAGTAATAAAGCATGTTGTAGTGAAAGCAAGATCTTCCGAAGGTCCAATATCAAAAAATTCAGAAGTTATTTAAACTTCCAAGGTGCTGAAGGTCAAGTCCAATCTTTCAAAGATGGTGTGGAAGATGAAGAAAGACCTGGTGATTAAAAGTTCTTCATCAACAGTAGTTAATGATCCTCAAAGCTTGAATATAGGATCTGTTACTATTACAATGTCTTCAGATCACTTTGAAAAGCCCAAGACCAATGAGGCTTGGGTTTCCAAGTGTAACTAACCATTACTTTTTATGCAGGAACAGCTAAAGACCAAGGGAAATTTATGGATCATTGATAGTGGCTATTCTAGACACATGACTGACAATGGTTCTTTGCTTCACAATTTTGAGAAATAGATGGAGGACAACTTGCTTTTGGGGGAGAAGCTGGTGGTTACATCACTGGAAGGGGTATGTTCACAAATGGTAAGTTCACCATTGAGAAGGTAAATTTTGTTAAGGAGCTTGGATACAATCTACCGAGTGTATCCCATTTTGTGATCAGAGACACAACATGATCTCTACTAAGCATGAGTGCATTGTTCTTAAGCCTGGGGTGGTTATTCCTCAAGAGCATATCTGCTCAGAGCCCCCAGGAAAGGGAATATATATAAGATGGACTTGCAGAAAACATCTCCTTCAGGAGAGGTTTCTTGCTTTCTATCTAAAGCAAATAGTGATGAGTCTTTCCTATGGCATAAAAGAATATGCCATCTAAACTTTAAGAACATGAATAAATTAATTAAGAATGATTTGGTAACTGAATGGCAAAGAAAGAGTTTACAAGTGATGATCATTGTGTTGCAAGCCTGAAAGGGAAACAACACAAAGTGTCTCACAAGCCAAACGAAAAGAACTCTATCACTACTCCTTACACTTATTACACATGGATCTCTTTGGCCCCACCAGTGTAATGAGTTTAGGAAGGACCTCATATTGTTTAGTGATCACATATGATTTCACAGAATTCACTTGGGTTTTTTCCTTAGAACAAAGGTTGAGACTCCTAAGATCTTGAAAAACTTCATTTTGAAAATTGAGAATCAATCTGATCACAAGGTCAAGACCATAAGCTGTGATCAAGGAATAGAATTTAAGAATCAAATCCTTGATACATTTTGTGATAAAAAGGGTATTACAAGACAATATAATGCTCCAGGACTCCTAAACAAAATGGTGTTGCTGAGAGGAGAAACAGGACACTTATTGAAGCTGCAAGAACCATGTTGTCTGACTCTAAACTGCCCATCACCTTCTAGGCAGAGGTAGTTAACATAGCCTGCTATGTGTAGAACAGAGTTTTAGTGTTAAGACTCATGGTAAGACTCCTTATGAGATGTGGCACAAAAGGAGACCATTTATTGGTTTCCTCAGGTTATTTGGATGTCCTTGAACCATCTTGAATACCAAAGATCAAGTAGCCAAATTTGATGAGAAGTCAGATGATGGACACTTTATTGGATATTCTTCCCAAGCTAAGGCTTATAGAGTATACAATCTCAGAACTAGAGTAGCTGAGGAGTCAGCCAATGTGACCTTCAATGAGCACACTCCTAGTGTGAATGGTTCTGGTCCGGATTGGTTATTTGATCTTGACTTAGTTACCAACTATTTTAACAAGTCTTTTGAGAATGTTTCAGGATCAACAGATAACATATCAACAGGAGATCTTGACCAAAGATTTGAGCTAAGAAGACCAAGCAAGATTACTACCTCAGCTACATTGGTGACTAACCCTACAAATGAAGATCCTATGAGCATAAACACGACAAATTCAGCTGATACGTCCGAGATGCCTTCAAATTCCAGCTTAGAGGTTCAAAACTCAAGTGAAGGAGCTTCAAATGTAGGAGGTAATAGAGGTGGTGATAGTGATTAATAATTTCTTGATGCTGATAACCACTCCATAGAAGACAACATAAATGATGTCACACACTCATGGATCAAGTCTCACTTGATAAGTGTGCTGATGTGGTGGGTGACACTCCATTGCCAGATCTGAATTTCTCTAATTTAGATCTTTCAAATCAACTTGCTGTGATCCTTCAACTCAGGATCCACAAGTCATACCCCACCACAAACATCATTGGAAATGTCGATACAGGGGTGACAACAAGAGAACAAACCTATGACAAAATGTTTGTCTATATTCTTGCTTCTTGTCCCAAGTAGAGCCAAAGAAAGTTGATGAGGCTTTGAAAGATGGAAGCTGGGTTGAAGCAATGCAAGAGGAGCTGCTTCAATTCAAAAGACAAAAGGTTTAGAACCTATGTCCTTTTTCTCATAGGAAGACTATCATAGGAACCAAGTGGGTTTTTAGGAACAAGAAGGATGATAGAGGACTTGTCATCAAGAACAAGGCAAGACTAGTTGTTCAAGGGTATACAGAAGAAGAAGAATTGATTACATAGATGTTTTTTTTCCTATGGCAAGACTTGAAGTTGTAAGAATATTCCTGGCTTTTGCTGCCTCTAAGGATTTCAAAGTCTACCAACTTGATGTCAAGTGTGCTTTTCTGTGTGGGGTGATTGATGAAGAGGTGTATGTCAAACAACACCTGGCTTTGCAGACCCAGATCATTCTGATTATGTCTGCAAGCTGATAAAGCTCTTTATCGCTGCACCAAGCTCTAAGGAAATGTATGAAACACCTATCTCAGTATCTCCGTCAACATGGTTACAAGAGGGGTACTATAGATGGAACTCTTTTCATCAAAGGAACAGGGAATGACTTAATGCTCGTTCAAGTATATGCGATGACATTATTGTAGGACCGGGTAAGGGTACTTAACACTTAGTTTCACACTAAGGAGAGATCTTAGATCACTTAATAATTCAAATAGGGAACTGTTAACTAGAGACAGATGATACTAAGAACACAAGTAAATTAAAGAGACAAAACTACGAACAGCACAAGATTGGTTTTCAAGGATGTTTTATATTGATCTCAAGTTCTTTTACAAGTGTTACAAAGCATAAAGAAATTACAAGGACCTGAGACACATTTATACTACAACCTACAACCGTCACTTACATTTAAAGACAGTTGGGATTTGACTAATCTAGACAACAAGATCAATCTACAGTCAAAAGGCAGATTGCCTTTTGACTAGTGACTATGACATGCCATAGCTCACTAACTTTTCCTAATGCAAAAAGTCTACAGGAACAAGTAAGGTAAGTTACAGACAAAGACCATTCCTAGTTTTTGATAAAGCATGGAAGTTTCACCAACTTATGTAAAGTAGGTGAACCACCAGAGCGGGCGTCGGAGAGTGTGTCAGCTTATCAAAAGTTGATTCAGAGAAAGCATATTTTCTCTATCCTCTGAAGAAATCAGTCTTCACAGCTTTGAAGACTTTGCCTCTGAAGCTTTAGAAGATTTCATCTTTGGCATCGAAAGATGCTGCTCTTTGGCTTCGAAAGATTTCACACTTAGAATATTTTTCTGTTTGAGTGTGAAACTTCCAAAGTAACTCCTTCTGAAATGTTAGCTTGGAAGATCTTACACTTAGACATATTTGAGAGTGTAAGACTTCCAAGCTAGTTCATCTTTGTTCCTTAGTGCATGCATGGAAGACTTGGTTGTTCTGGCTTATTGCTTGTATCAGCCTCATAATCTTAAGATGATCTTACAAACTCCCCCTAGGCTGATGCTACCAAAATAGAGAAGTTCTACAGATTTTGATAGTCCACATTAGGATCCTCAGCATACCTTTCTTCATCATAGGTCAGGATCCTTCAGACTAACATAGAACCTTCTCATGTCAAAGAGATCATGCAGAGGAAGATTGAGCATGTCTTCTGAGGAATAGACATGAATGCCTTCCTAATCTCTTATGACATACCATCTGTCATGATCTTCATCGTAAGACCATGACATAATTTGTCTTCCAACAGCGAGTTTGTTCAGAGACCTCTTCATGCACTCCCACAGGATGCCCTGACTCATCCTGAGGTTGAGAGGTGGATGCCTTTCTTCATTTTCTCTTTGAGGTTGATCTTCTGGCCATCCTTTGTCTTCATCCTGATGATTTTAACTGAGGGGACTGGTCTTGAGTACCAGGTTATTCAGTTGAGTCCCCCTAAGTTGGGATCTTCTCTCTCACAGGTTCAGAAGGAGAGAGAGGAGGACCCTGCTATGGATCAAAAGATGATGTTGACTGAGATGCAGCTCCAGGTTCAGGTGTGTTGTCTCAGTGGGTTCAACCTTCACCTCAACTTCAGGTTGAGCTGGACTTGGTGGAGAATGCAAATCCACCAGCTCTCCCTTCTTTATCTTCTGCTTGATTACCCTGATATGCTTATCCATTATGGATAGAGACATAGGGCCAAGCCTCCTTCCATAGAATCCATATAGCTTCAAGAAGCTCATCATCCTTTGTCTATCAGCAGACTTCTTTTGGCTTTTATGGATGATGGCCCTGACTTTGCAGCTTCTTCGCTTAATCTTTTTTTTTAGCTTGTTTTTCTCTTTTAGCTTTATCTTCCATCTGCATATTGTATTCAAACAATATGTATTCAGATGGTAAGGGAAGAAGTGCATCTGCCTAAGAGACCTGTGGCACTTAGGTAGCTGATCATCTTTAGTCTTTCTTCTTTAGTTGCTACCTGAGGTTGTTCAGTGGCCACAGTCTCTGGCTCAGGACTTTCTTGAACTAGGGAGATGACAGGAATGTTCTTGTAGAGTCTTTTCAACCTCATTTCTTCCTTGTGCTTAAGGAGCAATGTTGCATCCTCTGCTTCCTTCCTCTCTTTTGACAACTCTGTGTCAGCCAGCTCATTCAATTCATCTGAGTGGAGAGAGATAGTTCATCAACATTATAGTTTTTGGTTCCCAGGTAGTTTAGCCTGGCTGCCCTTAACTCATCTTCCTGAGTGTTTAACCTGGGGGCAGCCCTGATTGCACCTTCCATAAACCCTGGGGAACCACTTGAAATCTCTCCCCTCAACTTCCTCTTCCTCTTCTCTTCTCCTCCTCAATCTCCTCAGGAGTCATTTTCCTTTTGCCTTTGTCATCCACAGGCTTTGGTGACTCAGGCTGGACAGAGCTTTGGCCTTTATTGCTTGGTTCAGCTGTCAAGCTCTGGCCAGAGAGAGGTTGTGAAACACCATCACCAGCTGGTGTTTCACTGAGGGTAATGGGTGTAGAGGGAGATCCTGTCTCAAGGTTCACAGGTTCAACCTCTGGGCCTTCAGTCAAGGTTTTCCCTTCGAAGCTAATCTTCAGGTCTACCTCAACATCCAGTTGACCAAAGATCTCACCGGCTAGCCTCTGTCTATATAATTTTGATCTCAATTTAAACTCCTCTAGAACCCTGTCTTGGATTCTTATACCAATTTTACTGCTTGTCTGTTATTGCTTGGGTTGACAAGTGGCAGATCTACCAAGTTAATGCTCTCATAGAAACTCAGGTGTGAATTGTTGAGAACTTCTAGTTGACCCTGAGCTCTAAAGATCACAAGAGCTCTCCTATTCCTGTCATACCCCCAGCCCCAGATTGGGTTCTCAGAAGGGGCAGACATTGCTCTTGGTGTTCCCTCTTCAAAAAGTTGTTGAATGAGCAAATGTAGATCACTGTCTAGAGGAGGTTGCTGAGTATGAACATTTGCAAGAGAGGATGGTGATTCCACTATGTCCATACTCTGGAAGAACTCCCAGGATTGTGATTGTCAGAATTTCCTCTCCCTTTTTGGTAGCATCACCCTCTTGCATAGGTGAGCTGGGAGACTGATCCATGACATCCACAGGTTCTTGTGGACCTGGATGAGTTGTCCTCATGGGTCTCTCAGCCAACTTGCCCTTGAGATCGGTGATCTCAAGTTGCTGGTCATTGACCCTCTTCTGTAAGATAGTCACTTGAGATTCCAGTGAGCAATCTTTGAAACAAAATAGGTGCAAAGATGTGACAGTTTGTGCACCTTTTGTTGTAGACTCCCTCATCTTCAGATGAAGAATCATTGGGGGATGAGAGAATTGGACCTAAGACTTTTTCCTCACCACCAGTATAGGTTTCTTGGCTGCTGGATTTCCCCTGCCTAATGACAACTTCCAGAGAAGTTTCAAGAGGTTGGGTTGCCATGGTAGAGGTCCTAGTAATGTTATCACTTGCAAAGGTGATAGCCTCGGCCATATGGATTCTCTGAATAAATTCAGGACTATCCACCTCAGTAGGGGTTGCTGATGTGGGCTAGAGATGGGGGAAGCAGGAGTACTCATCTCTCCTTGAGTGTGGGAAGAGAGGAGAGACTCATGGTACTCACTGAAGCCTAAATCTTCATCAGAATAGAAGTCAAGGCTGGGAATGGGGCGGTTTAGATCAAGTGGTTGGGGATGGTAGCTTTCCCCAGAAGGTTGATCACTAGAGTGTTGAGACTCAGAGTTATGGCTTAAGGCTGTTTGTGGGGTTGTGAGCTCCTCAGGCTGAGCATGAGGAACCTCAGCACTGATTGGTTGAAAGATAGGGAGTGGTCTGCTCCTCAGGAGAAGTAGGAGCTCGAGATTCCACTTCCTCTGTATGGGTTCGATATGGGGGCCTGCACATGCTCAGTAGCAAGTGCAGGAGTTCGTTGGGATTTCTTTATAGGTGATGGTGATGGTAGGCTGTGTTTGAGGTTGTTGAGAGGTGGAGGGTGTTGGTTCAACACTAGCTGGTGCTGCTAGGTTTTCACCTTGAGCAATGAGCTCAAACATTTTTAGGACAAGGGTTGTTTCTACCCCAGAGAAGCCAACAGTTGGCTTCTTCAAGATTTAGAAGATGCTGGGCTCATTTGTCCTATTTTAAGAATATTACCTGTTCCCCTCAACTATGGTCCCAACTCACAGTTGAGAATGTGTTGAACATACCTAGGGAACATGTAGTACTCTAAGGAGTCCAAGTTTTCAGTAAATTAGTATATACAAACTGAGAGTACCTGAACTTGACCCCTTGTACCATCCTATGGACTATAAAGGAGAGGTCTTCTGGAACTTGATCCCATCCTCCATGCTTGTTAGAAAGGCTGTGAATGATGACATGGAGGAGGTATTACCATTGAGATGAGACCTTCCCCTTCCTGAAGGTTTTGACTGAGAAGTCACTTCATAGCCATCTGCTGAAAGGAGTGGTTGACAATAGATTTGGGAAAGGACAGCTCACCTGCTTCATCATCCAGCTGCAAATGGGTGTTTATGATGGCCGGAGTGATGAAAACTGTCCTCCCCTACACTGTAGCAGACAGTGCCTTCTCCCCTTCCATGGTGACCTCTTGACAGGTCCTCCAGAACTCAAGCAACTGATCCTCATAGATAGGAGGATCAATTGTAAGGGAGGTGAAGTAGTGCGACGAAGAAAGGTACCTACACACATCTGAGAAGCTTGGATCCTTCTCAGAGTGTACAGGGCAACCTGATTGTGTTGCCTGTGTAGGTGCATGGAAAAATCAGGGTCGTTGCGACGATCAATGTTGGCCATTTGAGGAAGCTTTTCCAGTGAAGAAGGAAGAAGAAGATGAAATTTGGGGGTAAATTTAGGGTAAGGATCAGTGAGAGTAGAGAGATGAAATAGAACTATTTGGAAGATATATGTCGTGGATTTGAGACAAAGTTATGACAAAAAGATAAACTTTGAAATCCGCAAGTGGGTCCTACTTCTGAAAAAGTGCACCCCAAAAGTTAGTTTTCTTGGAAGTTGTAAAACTTTCGAAGGAAATTTTGGCTTCGGAAGCTTTGTAACAAAGCTTCCGAAGGCAAGTTTTGCTTCGGAAGATATTTCAAAGAGTTTTGAAAATTTGGCTTCGGAAGAAGTAAACAAGTCTTCCGAGACTTAGTTGCTTTAGGAAGATATTTGTTCTTTGAATACATAAAAGTGCTTATATACAAATTTAAGCTTCAGAAGATACTCTAAAATTTCTTCTGAAGGTAAATCTTAGATAAGCTGTTAAATGATTTAAAGACATAAATTTCTTCTAAAGGCAATTTGAGTTCTTCAGAAGGTAAATTTTCATAAATCTAAGGAATATCAGTTAAAAGTTAGTTTTCTTCCAAAGAGAACTAGGCTTATGAGTGATCTAATAGACAACTTAGGACACACATTTTAGGAAATAAAGTTGATTAATTTATTAAGGAAAATCTATCCAAAGTTAATCATCCTAATAGCCGATACAAGATATTTAAATCTCTGTTCATCAAATGCCTTTGTGAACAGATCAACATATTGTTCATTTGTGTTAAATTTGATTAGTTTGATCAATCCCTTTTCAAATTATCCCTAATCAGATGATACCTGATGTTGATGTGCTTGGTCTTGAGTGCTGCATAGGATTTCTGTAATGGAGATGGCACTGTTGTTGTCTAGTGGATGGGAGTCTCCTTGAAGTTGAACCCATAGTCTAGCATCTGATTCTAAATCCAGAGCACTTGAGCACAGCAGCTTGCAGCAGTAATGTATTCAGCTTTAGCAGTTGATGCAGACACATAGGATTGCTTCTTGCATTGCCAAGAGACTATCCTTCCACCAAGGAATTGACATCCCCCAGATGTGGACTTTGCAGTCATGTTGCAGCCACTATAATCACTATCTGTATAAGCATATAGATTAAAGTCTTAATTCTTTGGATACCAAAGGCCTAGATTTGGAGCACCTTTGAGGTATCTAAGAATCCTTTTGACAGTGATTAGGTGTGACATCTTGGGGTTGGCTTGATATCCTGCACATATACATGTGGCAAACATAATATTAGGCCTGCTAGTAGTAAGGTACATAAGTGACCCAATCATAGCCCTATAGAGATGTTCATCAACACACTCCCCTCAAGATCAGGACCAAGGGAGTTGTTTCTGGCTATGGGTATCTTTGCAACCTTACAGTCAGTCATCTTGAATCTTGTAAGTATGTCCTGTACGTACTTTGACTGACTAATGAAGATGCCATCTTCAACTGCTTCACTTGAATTCTAGAAAGAAACTGAGTTCCCCCATGGCACTCATTTAAATCTATTCTTCATCAGCATCTCAAAGTCTTTGCAGAGCTTTTGATTAGTTGAACCAAAGATGATGTCATCTATATATATTTGAACTAGTAGTGTGTCATTCCCTGTTTCTTTGATGAAGAGAGTCCCATCAATAGTACCTCTTTTGGATCCATGATGACAGAGGTATGTTGATAGTGTCTCATACCACTTTCTTGGAGCTTGATGCAGTCCACATAGAGCTTTATCAAGCTTGCAAACATAATCAGGATGATCTAGTTGCAAAGCCATGTTGTCGCACATTTTATATCAAGTTGGTAGCCCTTGAAATCCTTGGATGCAGCATAAGCCATGAATATTCTTACAGCTTCAAGTCTTGCAACTGGAGCAAAAACATCAGTGTAATCGATCCTTTCTTCTTGAGTGTATCCTTGGACAACCAGTCTAGCCTTGTTCTTGATAATAATCCCTCTATCATCCATCTTGTTCCTGAATACCCATTTGGTACCTATGGCAGTCTTCCCTTGAGGAAGAGGGCATAAGTTCCACATCTTCTGCCTTCTAATTTGAAGCAGCTCATCTTGCATAGCTTCAATCCAGTTCCATCCTTCAAAGCCTCATCAACTTTCTTCGACTCTATCTGGGATATGAAACAAGCATGTAGACAAAAATGGCTGTCATGAGTTTGTCCTCTTGTTCTTACCCATGAGTCAACATTTCCAATGATGTTTGTGGTGGGATATGACTTGTGGATCCGAAGTTGAGGGATCACAGCAAGTTGGTTGGACAGATCTAAATTAGAGAAATTTTGATCTGGCAATGAGGTGTCTCCTACCACATCAGCACACTTATCAAGAGAAACTTGATCCAATGAGTGTGTGACATCATTCATGTTGTCATCAATGGAGTGGTTATCAGCATCAAGAAATTGTTGATCACTATCACCACCTCCAGTTCCTCCTGCATTAGAAGTTCCTTCTCCTGAATTATGAGCCTCTGAGCTAGAATTTGAAGGCAATTCAGTGAATCAGTAGTATTTGTCATGCTTATGCTAATAGGAGTCTCAATTACAGGGTTAGTCACCACTAGAGCTGAAGTAGTCTTCTTGGTAGGTCTTCGCAGCTCAAATCTTGGATCAGGATCTTTTGTTGATCTGTTATCTGTAGATCCTGAAACATTCTCACAAGACTTGTTAAAACAGTTGGTAACTAAATCAAGATCAAACAGCCAATCCGGACCAGAACCTTTCACATTGGGTTTGTGTTCATTAAAAGTCACATTGGCTGACTCCTCAGTGATTCTGTTCTAAGACTGTATACTCTATAAGCCTTAGCTTGAGAATAGTATCCAACAAAGTGTCCATCATCTGATTTCTTAGCAAACTTGGCATTTGATCTTTGTATTCAAGATGGTGCAAGGACATCCAAATGTTCTGAGAAATCCAATGAATGGTCTCCTTTTGTGCCACAGTTCATAAGGAGTCTTACCATGTGTCGTAACCACTAAAACTCTATTCTACACATAGCAAGTTGTGTTGGCAGCCTCTGCCCAGAAGGTGATAGGCAGTTTAGAGTCAGACAACATGGTTCTAGCAACTTCAATAAGTGTCCTGTTTCTCCTCTCAGCAACACCATTTTGCTGAGGAGTCCTGGGAGCACATATTGTCTTGAAATACCATTTTCAGCACAAAATGTATCAAGGATTTGGTTTTTAATTTCAGTTCCTTGATCACATCTTATTGTCTTGACCTTGTGATCAGATTGATTCTCAATTTTTAGAATGAAGTTCTTTAAGATTTCAGGGTTTTCATCCTTAGTTCTAAGGAAAAACACCCATGAATCTTGTGAAATCATCTGTGATCACTAAACAGTAAGTGGTCCTTCCTAGACTCATTACACTGGTGGGGCCAAACAGATCCATATGTAACAAGTGTAGGGGAGTAGTGATAGAGTTATTTCCTTTGGCTTGTGAGAAACTTTGTGTTGCTTTTCTTTCAGGCATGCAACACAGTGGTCATTACTTGTAAACTCTTTCTTTGGCATTCCAGTTACCAAATCATTCTTAATCAATTTATTCATGTTTTTAAAGTTTACATGGCATATTCTTTTATGCCAAAGGAAAGACTCATCACTATTTGCTTTAGACAGAAAGCAAGAAACTTCTCCAGAGGGAGATGTTTCCTGCAGATCCATCTTCTACATGTTCTCTCTCCTGGGGGCTCTGAGCAGAATATGCTCTTGAGGAATATCAACCCGGGCTTGAAAACATGCACTCATGCTCAGTAAAGAGCATGTGATGTTTTTGGTCACAAAATTGGGACACACTCAGAAGATTGTATCCAAGCTCCTTGACAAAGTTTACCTTCTCAATGCTGAGCTTACTATTTGTAACCTTGCCCCTGTTAGTAATGTAACCTCTTGTATCTCCTCCAAAAGCAACTGGTCCTCCATCAAATTTTTCCAAGTTTTGAAGTAAGGACTCATTGCCTGTCATGTGCCTGGAGCAGCCACTATCAATGATCCACACATTTCTGTTCGCCTTTGGTTGTCAGTGCACAAAAGGAGATGATTTAGTTACATTTGGAAACCCAAGCCTCATTGGTCTTGGGCTTGTTAAAATTAGTTGAAGGCATTGAAACAGTAAGTGATCCAATGTTCAGGCTTTGAGGATCATTTGTTGTTGCTGATGAAGAATCTTCAGTCACACGGTCTTCCTTATCTTCCACACCACCTTTGGAAAATTTGTCTTGACCTTCAAAGCTTCGGAAGCTTTTGCAGCTTTGGAAGATTTGGAAACTGGTCCTTCGGAAGATCTTGCTTTCACTGTAGCAAGCTTTAGTACTTCGGAAGCATTCCTTTCTTTCGAGACCAAATTTTCTTTCGAAAGCAATTTTTCTTTTGCCTTCTTCTTCATTTTGGAGCTTCCGAAGGAAACAGATTTTCCTTCTAAAGCTTTCTTTACCTTCTTCTTCCCAGAAGCCATTTCTTTAACCATGTTGATAGTACTTTTAGGATTGTAGAAGCAATTCTTAGCTAGATGAGAAGTACTGCCACACATGATGTAGTCCATTTTCTTCCTTCTCGGATCTTCTTCTGAGAGCAAGACTGAACTTGAGCACTTTCTTTCTCCAGCTTCTTCTTCATAGATGATGCAGCAATTTTCTTAGGGAGAGAATTGCTCTTGGAGGAGGATGGTTCAGACTGTGTAGCAGTGGTACACAGCAATTCAGCCTTCTCTTTGCTAGAATGAGTTGGAACTATATTAAAACTCCTGGTACTAGAGTTTGTAGTTGATTCCTCAGCCTTTACCACTTCAAACCTTGCAGAGATGAACACTTGTTTCTGCTTAGGGTCGAAAGTGGTCTTGATCTCTTGAGCCTTTTTTGATCTTTTCTTTTCTCTTCTGATCATGTTCTTCCTCTTTATCTTTGTCATACCAGCCTTCTTACTCTCCTCAAGAGCATGGTGACCCTTTTTGGATTGACTATTTTCACTCATTTCAGAATCATCCTCATCATCTCCTCTTCATCCTCTTCAACACTAGGGTCTTGAGGGGAAGCTCATCCTCACAGTTCCACACCTTGGAGATCTTACAGATAATAGAGTGTGTGGAGGAGCTATCTCATAAGATCCCAGTCCTTGCTTATTATGATAACAAACTTTTGCATGCAGAGATGAGGATATTATATTCTTGAAGGTCTTTTCTTCAAGAACACATTTTTCTTCCCTGGCTTTGCTGATCACAAGCTCAGCCTGGCATTCAGTCAACTTAGTAACAAGATCTTTTATTGAGTCTTGTAGTTTGTTTGCTTATGTTTAAGAGTTGAAATTGTTTTCTCTAGATCTTCTATTTTAAGCTTATAATCATTTTCAGCTCTCTTAAAATCAGCTTTTAAAATGTTTAAAGACTCAATATGAGATCTCATTTCTAAGTTGTAGGACCTGTATCTGTTTACTTTAGCAATACATTCAGGAGAACAAAGATGTTCTAATACCTTGGCTTCATCATGGTTAGCCATGAGTGCTTGATTTGGAGAAGCATCTTCAACTTGGAAGCTCCAGTCAAAGCCTCCTTCTTTAACAGCAACTGCAGCTTGCTGTCTTGACTTCTTATTCTGGTGAACTCCTTCAGTGTAGTTTGGCCTGCATGATGCTTGGCCACCATTTGACTTAGGTACCTTGCATTCTCTGTCAAAGTGTCCTATCTGGTTACAGTTGTAACACTTTACTTTGATTTTGTCCAGCCAAAACTTGCCACTGGCTGCATTGCTAGGAAACCTTCTCCCAGTCCTCTTGTAAAACTTCTGGGCTCTGTGAGTGAGAAAAGCCATCTGCTAGACTATCTCCATATATTCCAGATCATCTGGATGGATACATTCCAGGTCTTCAAGAGTGAAGAGAAAGTTTCCTAAACTTTCATCAGTAGAGACAAATGCTTGAGAGGAACTTGTCTCTTGGAAGGGACTTCCTTGGATGTATCTCTCTCTCGGTATCTCTGGGAAGGTTATGAAATGACCCTTTTATGAAGTTTCAGGGTAGCAAATAAGATGATGCTGTGGTTCTCAATTATCCCTTTCACCCGCATGAAGGGCTGAACTCTGGTGAGTATTGGAGTTACCAGATGAATTTTGCATGTTCATCTCCATCTGGTATCCACGGAGTATCCTATACAACTCAATGAGAGTAAGGGTCTTGAGATTTTTAGTCCTCTTAATGACCACACAGTAGTGTGTCCATTGTCTGGGAAGAGAGGACATGAACTTCCTAACAATATCCCTATTCTCAATAGTTATTCCAACATCAGCCAGAGTATCCATAATCTCAACATACCCGAAGTATTATGGAGTCATGGTTTCACCTGTCTTGAAGGTGAAGCTTACAAACTGCTTCTGGTGGTCCTTCTTGTTTTCCTTGGCTTCATTGGACCCCTCATACATCAGTTTTAGTGCATCCCATACCTGTTTAGCGGTCTTTCACTTCTTGAAACCTCTGTAGATGGAGTTTGGAAGAGCACTTCTTGATGAAGCCTTCCATTCTTTGGCACCAAGTGTCAAAATCCTCAGGAGTGATCAATGGAAACTTTGTCATAGTTCCAGTTTCCATATCAGCCTTAGAGATAGCTGCCATTTGAAGAGCTAAGTGATATGTGAAGCTAAGAGGATTAAAGATGGTGAGATCTTACAATCAAGGGCCTGGAATGCTCTGATACCAATTGCAGGACCGGGTAAGGGTACTTAACACTTAGTTTCACACTAAGGAGAGATCTTAGATCACTTAACAATTCAAATAGGGAACTGGTAACTAGAGATAGATGATACTAAGAACACAAGTAAATTAAAGAGACAGAACTAAGAACAACACAAGATTGGTTTTCAAGGATGTTGTATATTGATCTCAAGTTCTTTTACAAGTGTTACAAAGCATAAAGAAATTACAAGGACTTGAGACACTTTTATACTACAACCTACAACCGTCACTTACATGTAAAGACAGTTGAGATTTGACTAATCTAGACAACAAGATCAATCTACGATAAAAAGGCAGATTGCCTTTTGACAAATGACTATGACATGCCATAGCTCACTAACTTTTCCTAATGAAAAAAGTCTACAGGAACAAGTAAGGTAGGTTATAGACAAAGACCATTCCTACTTTTTGATAAAGAATGGAAGTTTCACCAACTTATGTAAAGTAGGTGAACCACCAGAGCAGGCAGCTGAGAGTGTCAGCTTTATCAAAGTTGATTCAGAGAAAGCATATTTTCTCTGTCCTCTGAAGAAATCAATCTTCACAGATTCAGAAGAATTGTCACTGAAGCTTCGGAAGATTTCATCTTTGGCTTCAGAAGATGCTGGTCTTTGCCTTTGGAAAATTTCACACTTAGAATATTTTTCTGTTTGAGTGTGAAACTTCCAAAGTTACTCCTTCTGAATTGTTAGCTTCGGAAGATCTTACACTTAGACATATTTGAGAGTGTAAGACTTCCAAAGCTAGTTCATCTTTGTTCCCTAGTGCATGCATGGAAGACTTGGTTGTTCTGGGTTGTTGGTTGCATCAACCTCATAATCTTCAGATGATCTTACAATTATCTTCAGGTCAACTAATCCAAAGCTCTGTAAAGACTTTGAGAGGCTGATGAAGAACAGATTTGAAATGAGTGCCATGGGGGAACTAAATTTCTTTCTTGGAATTCAAGTGAAGCAAGTTGACAATGGCATCTTCATAAGTTAGTCAAAGTATGTACAAGACATACTTACAAGATTCAACATGACTGAATTTAAGGTTGCTAAGACACCCATAGCCAGAAACCACTCGCTAGGACCTGATCTTGAGGGGGAGTGTGTGGATGAACATCTTTATAGGGCTATGATTGGGTCTCTTATGTACCTAACAGCCAGTAGGACTGATATCATGTTTGCCACATGCATCTACGCAAGATATCAAGCCAACCCCAAGATGTCACACCTAGTTGCTGTCAAGAGGATTCTTAGATATCTCAAAGGTGCTCCCAGGCTTGGCCTTTGGTATCCAAAGAGTCCTGACTTCAATCTGTATGCTTATACAGATAGTGACTATGGTGGTTACAACATGACTGCAAAGCCTACATCTAGGGGATGTCAATTCCTTGGTGGAAGGATTGTCTCATGGTAATGCAAGAAACAATCCTTTGTCTTTACATCAACTGCTGAGGCTGAATACATTGCTGCTGCAAGTTGCTATGCTCTAGTGCTTTGGATTCAAAATCAGATGCTGGACGATGGATTTAACTTCAAAGAGACTCCCATCCATATAGACAACAACAGTGCTATCTCTAGAATCATGTGCAGCACTCAAGGACCAAACACATCAACATCAGGTATCATTTGATAAGAGATAATTATGAGAAGGGATTAATCAAATTAGTCAAAGTTAACACAAGTGAACAATATGCTGATCTATTCACTAAAGCTTTTGATGAACAGAGATTCAAATATCTTGTATCAGCTATTGGGATGATTAACTTTGAGTAGATTTTCATAAAAATTAAATCAACTTTATTTCTAAAACCTTTGTGTCCTAAGTTGTCTATTTTATCACCTTCATAAGCCCAGTTTATTTTGGAAGAAAAATATTTATGATATTTCTTAGATTTTTGAATTTTTTGAAACATATTTTCCTTTGGAAGATTTCAAGTTGACTTCCAAAGTAATTTATGTCTTCAAATCAACTAACTACTTATAAGAAATTTAACTTCAGAAGAAATTCTGAGAATATCTTCCGAAGCTTAAATGTGCTTCTAAGTACTTATATGTATTTGAGGGACAAATATCTTCTGAAAGCAATTAAGTCTCTGAAGATTTATTCTCTTTAGAATAAAACTCCCAATTCTTAATATCTTCCGAAACCAAATATATGTCGGAAGAAAAAATTCTCTAAGTATTTTTCTTCTGAAGCCAAATTTTCACAACTTTTAAGAATATCTTCCGAAGCCAAATTGACTTCGGAAGCTTTTTCTTAAAACTTCCGAAGCTAAATTACCTTCGGAAGATTTTCAATTTCTAAAATAACTACCTTTTGGGCACTTTTTCAGAGGTGGGGCCTACTTTTGGATTTCAAAGTTTATCCTTTTGCATTAACTTTGTCTCAAATCCATTTCAGATCTATTCTTAACAAATCCCCCTCTTCTCACTCTCCTCTTCATCTATATGGTTCTCTAACCTAATTTCACCCACAAACCGTCATCGTTCTTATCTTCCTTCACCGAAAAGCTACTTCAAATGGCCAACCTTGACCGTAGAAATCAACATGATTTTTTCATGCATCTTCATAGGCAACATAATCAAATTACTCTGTTAGACACTAAGAAAGATCCAGGTTTCTCAGAGGTTTGTCGTTACCTTTCTTTAACCAACTACTTCACCTCCCTCACCATTGATCCTCCTCTCTATGAGGATCATTTGTTGGAATTCTGGCGAACCTGCGAAGAGGTCACCATGGACGGGGAGAAGGCACTCTCTGCCACAGTGCAGGGGAAGACAATCTTCATCACTTCGGCCACCATAAACACTCATCTTCAGCTGGATGATGTAAAAGGTGACTTGTCCTTCCCCGAAGCTACAGTCAACCACTCCTTCGCGCAGATGGGCTATGAGGGTGGCTTCTCAGTCAAAATCTTCAGGAAGGGGAAGGTCTCATCCCAATGGAAGTACCTCCTCCATGTTGTCATACACAGCTTGTCAAAGAAGCATGGAGGATGGGATCAGATTCCAGAAGATCTCTCCTTTAAAGTCCATGGAATGGTTTAGGGGGTCAAGTTCTGGTATTCAAAATTTGTATATACCAACTTACTTGCTAACTTAGACTCCCTAGAGTATTATATGTTCTCTAGATATGTCTAGCATATTCTCAACTGTGAACTGGGCCCACAGTTGAGGGGAATATGTAATATTCTTAAATTGGGACAAATAAAGCCCGACATCTTCAAAATAATAAGGAAGCCAACTGTTGGTTTCTCTGGGGTAGAAACAGCCCTGCCCTAAAAATGTTTGAGCTCATTGCTCAAGGTGGCTACCTAGCAGCACCAGCTAGTATTGAACCCACACCTTTTATCTCTCAACCACACATACAGCCCATAATAACCATCACCTACCAGAGAAAAACCAAAAGAACCCCTGCATATGCTATTCATCTTGTGCAGGCCCCCATATCACCAACCTTAAAGGAGGAAGTGGACACTCGAGATCCCACTTCCCCTAAGAAGCAAACCACTCCCATCTCTGATATGATCAGTGTTAAGGTTCCTCATGCTCAGCCTGATGAGCTTAAACCCCAAACAACCTTAAGCCTTCACTCAGAGTCTCAACACTCTAGTGAACAACCTTTCAGGGACAGTTACCATCCCTAGCCGCTGGATCTAAACCAACCAACTCCCAGCCTTGACATCTATGATGATGAAGACATGGCATACAGCAAGTACCATGAGTCTCTCTTCTCCACACCTACTCAAGGAAAGATGAGTACTCCTGTCTCACCCAGGTCTATCCCACATCATTCACCAATCACTAAGGTGGATCTTCCTGAACCTATTTAGGAGATCCATATGGAAGAGGCTCTAACTTCAGAAAGTGATTACATCTTTAAGACCTCAACCATGGAAACCTGGCCTTTTGACACTTCTTTTGAAGCTGTCATACGGAAGGGGAAAGCTAGCAGCCAAGAACAATATACTGGTGATGAGGAGGAGGATCTTGGTCTAATTCTCTCATCCCCCCTTGATTCTTCTGATGAAGATGATGGGAGTCTAAAACAAAAGGTGCAAAAACTAACTCAAACATGCACGTATTTAGTCTCAAAGATAAGTCACCTAGAATCTTAGGTGACTGTCTTAGAAAGAAGGGTCAATGACCAGCTACTTGAGATCACCAATCTCAAGGACCATCTAGCTAAGTTACCACCAAGATGAACTCAACCAGGTCCACAAGAACCTGAGAATGTGAGAAACTCAACCCCCAGCTCACTTATGCAAGAAGGTGATACTACCAAAAAGGGGGAGAAAGTCCAAACAGTCACAGAACCTGGGAGTTTTTCTCAGAGTATGGACATAGAGGATTCACCACCCTCTCTTGCAATAGTCCATACTCAGCAACCTCCTCAAGTTTACATGGATGTAGACTCTCTCATTCAAAGTCTATTTGAGGAGGGTAAACCCAGAGCCATGTATACCCCATCTGGAAGACTAGCAGACTGGATACAAGAAAGGGTACTAGAAGAGTTCAAGATGAGATCAAGATTATATAGACAGAGGCTAGCATGTGAGATCTTTGGTTAACTGGATGTTGAGGTAGGCCCTAAGATTAGTTTCAAATGGAAAACCTTGATTGAAGGCCCAGAGGTTTAGCCTGTGAACCTTGAGACAAGATCTCCTTCTACTCCTAGTACCCTTAGTGAAGCACCAGCTAGTGATGGTGCTCCACAACCTCTCTCTGGCTAGAGCTTGACTGTTGAACCAAGCAATGAAGGCCAAAGCTCTCTCCACCCTAAGTCACTAAGGCATGTGCATGACAAAACGAAGAGGAAAATGACTTCTAAGGAGTTAGAGGAGGAGAAGAGAGAGAGGAAGATGAAGCTAAGGGGAGAGTGTTCAGGAGGGTCCTCAGGCTTCATACAAGCTGCTATCCGAGCTACCCCCAGGCCAAACACTCAAGATGATAAGTTGAGGGCAGCCAGGCTAAACTACCAAGGGACCAGGAACTATAATGTTAATGAACTCATATCTCTCCCCTTAGAAGAGTTGAATGAGCTGGCTGACACTGAGCTGTCAAATGAGAGGAGGGAAGCAGAGGATGCGGCATTGGTCCTCAAGATTAAGGAAGAAAGAAGACTAAAAAAGCTCTACAAACATGCTCCTGTCCTCTCCCCAGTTCAAGAAAGTCCTGAGATAGAGACTGTGGTAGATGCATAACCTTAGATAGATAGGAAACCTAAAAGAATGAATATGATCAACTACCTGAGTGCCATAGGATTCTATCAGGTAGTTGCACTTCTTCCCTTATCCTTTGAGTATATAGAGTTTGAATATCTGAAGCAGCTGGAGGAACAAGTCCCAAAAGAAAGACAAGCTGCTAAGAGAAAGTTAAGGGAAGAAGCTGCAAGGTTAAGAGCCATCATCCACAAAAGCCAAAAGAAGTCTGAAGATAGACAAAGGATGATGAGCTTCTTCAAGCTGTACGGATTCTCCGGAAGGAGGCTTGGTCCTATTTCTCTATCCACCATGGATGAGCATATAAGAGCGATCAAGCAGAAGATTAAAAGGGGAGAGCTTGTAGATTTGCATTCTCCACCAAGTTCAGCTCAACCTAAAGTTGAGGTGAAGGTTGAACCCCCTGAGATAACACAACCTGATCCTATAGCTGCATCTCAGCCAACTTCATCTTCTGATCCGTAGCAGGGTTCTCCTCTCTCTCCATCTAAATCTATGAGAGAAGAGATCCCAACTGAGAGGGACACAATAGAACAATCTGGTGCTAAATACCACTCTTCTCAGTTAAAAACTTCAAAGAGGAGGAAAAGGATGGCCAGGAAAAGTGTTTCAAAGAAGAAGAAAACCAAGGCATCTACCTCCACACCTCAGGATAAGTCAGAGCATCCTGAGGAAGTGCATGAAGAGGCTGCTTAACCAACTCTTATTCAAGTAGAGTCTCTTGCCATTGGAAGACCCATCTTATCCTGGAGTTTTGCTGCCAATCTAGATAGATAGTATGTTATCAGAGATCAAGGAGGTCAAGATGTCTACATTTGGCAAGACATGCTTGATCTTTCTCTACATGATCTCTATTACCTGAGAAGATACTATGAAAGTCTGAAGGATCCTGACCAGATGATGATGAAAGGCTTGGTCTTGATCCTAATGAGGACTATCAACATCTGAAGTACTTCTCTGTTTTGGTAGCATCAGCGTTGGGGGAGTTTGTAAGGAAATATCAAAAGATTATAAGGCTGATGCAACCAAAGAAGTCAAAACAACCAAAGGTCTTCCTACATGCATGCACTGGACGTACAAAGGTAGAAGTGCTTCGGAAGTTTTACACACTACATCAGAAAATACTCTAAGTGTAAAATCTTACGAAGCCAAAGTCCAAATCTTCTGAAGCCAAAGATGAAGTCATCCGAAGCTTCAGAGACAAAGTCTTCCAAAGCCATTTTGCTGTAAAGACTGATTTCTTCTGAAGACAAAGAAAGACATGCTTTCTCTGATCCACTTTACATAAAGCTGACATACTTTCCACTACAACTTTGAAGACTCACCAACTTGTATGAGTTGGTGAAAAGTCCATGCTTTTTAAAACTATAGATTATGGTCTTTGTCTGTAACTTCCTACTTTTGTACCTATAAAACTTTTGTAATAGAAAAGGATGTGAGCTATGGCATGTCATAGTCACTAGTCAAAAGGCAATCTTTCTTTTGACTTTAGATTGACCTTGTTGTCTAGATTAGTTAATTCTAACTATCTTTCTAAGTATTGATGGTTGTAGGATGTAGTATAAAGAGTCTCAGGTTCTTGTAATTTAGATATGCTTTGTAACACTTGTAATAGAACTTGAGAGCAATATACAACACTCCTTGAAAACCATATTTCTATGCTATTGTTGCATGTTCTGTCTTATTACTTACTTGTGTTCTTAGTATCATCATAATCAAACCCGGTTCCCTGTTTGAACTGTTAAGTGTTCCAAGTCTCTCCTCATTATGAAACTGATTGTGTTAGGCACCCTTACCCGGTCCTACATAAGTGCACAATCCTCATGGTGACCTAGTTACAATTATTCATAAGTATATATTTTAGGAATATGATATTTGTTAGCATTTTTATGATGGGATTGAGCTCTCTCTGAATATAGTTCTTATTATTGTATTTAATTATAGGATCAATACTTGTACTTGAGTCTATTAGTATTCAGAATCTTCATAGAGTTAGGTTATGCTTTTGGATGTACACATGAATGGTATCAGGTGATTTGAGTTTGCGTTGCTTATAGTTATGATAGTATATTTTTATAGTTATGATAGTGTGTGTGTGTGTGTGTCTATATATATATATATATATATATATATATATGGCAGTATTACTAATTATGATATCATGAGTTAAACGTATTAAGGGTAATAATAATCAATTTTTAATAACCGCTACCAATTGTAACACCCGGAAAGTTTCAAAAAAAGGGAAAGAAAAGAAAAGAAAAAGAGAAGTATAAAGAAAGAAAGATGAAATAACCCAAGTTGAGGGGTTAAAGTTGTGTAACAGGCAAACTTTAATATAATTATGTTTAAAAGTGGGCATGGCTGCCCACACTTCTGCTCACCAACTGCCTTTGATAGCAGAAAAAGTAAAGAACAGATTTTTCCATTGGTTTTTAGAGAAGAAGAAGAAGATCATCTAGACGGTAAGATTTTGCGTATTTCGTTCAGTTTCAGTTGGGTTTTCAGCTTGTAGACCGTGTCTTATGTGTTTCTCTGTAGTCGGTTGGGTGTTTTTGGTGTGTTTAAGTGTTTGAACTCCAAGTGCTCTCAAGTTTGGTGGAGTTTTACTCTAAGGCTACTGAAGGTGAGTTCTAGATCCCCGTTTTTTATGTTTTAAACATGTTTTGGGGCTGAAATGCATGTAAACTATTATTTTTGAAATTTCTAGTACGTTAACCGTATGTGTTCCCCTGTTTATGTGGGTATGTGTGTGTGAATGTTTGACTAAATTATGTGGTTGTATGCTTGTTTTATGAGCTTAGTATGCTAGATTTGGGCTAGAATTATGTAAGGATGATGATCGAGAACTGAAAATTTGCATAAGTTAGAACTGGTATAGTGCCCATGCACCCAAACTGCCCATACGCGTAAGTGTTGCTCATGCGCATAGGTTTCCCATGCGCCCAAGTACCCATGCGCCTGCATAGTACCCATGCGCCTAAGTTTTTCCCATGCACCTAAGTTTTTACCCATGCGCCCAAGTGTTCCCATGCGCCCAACTATCCGTGCCCCTGCATAGTGCCCATGCGCCTGCATAGTGCTCATGCGCCTAAGATGATTTAGAATTTTTTGAAATTTTGGGGAAAATGGAAATTAATGATTAAGCTCTGGAATGTTTTGGTGGGTTAAGTTTGTTCATGTTATGCATGTTGTGGCCTATTATTGATGTTCCTTATTACGTATTATTACGTGACTCTACGTAGTGTGTTAATGCTCTTCTACGTAAAGTATTATATAATGAAAGTGAAAGACATTATTAACGAAATGGAACCTAATGAAAGAATGTAAAGTCTTGCAAGCAACTGAAAGGATATTCACAACTCATTGAGGGGTTGTTAGCTCAACTGTATGCGATTTAGCTAACCCATGAGGATGCGCACAGGGGTCACTCCTTTTGATTGACCAATATGTACGAAACGGGACCCTTGTCGCTTGCCCCGATACTGGAGTCAGCTTCGTGCACAATGTTAGGGGTCTATTTATAGACTTCGGCCCAGTACCAGCTTCGTGCACAATGTTTGGGGTATAGCATATCATATTGGTCTAGATGAAAGTAAAAGATAATGATGAAAGTACTAAATAAATGAATAGAATGTTGAAAGATAATAATGATATTATCAAGATGTATGTATGTTGTGTGATCACAAACGAAAGTAAAGGAAAGGTTTTTACTAAAGGTAAAGTATTTTATTATATAAAACTAGAACTCACTCACCAACGCAGACTTTTCATGCATTTTCAGTTGGCAGGTAACTTGTTGTTGAGGAGGCACGAGGGTGAAGTTACTTGGCGGGCAAGACTGGCATCCATCTCATGCAATAATAATGATACTGTTTTGTAATACAACTATGTGACATTTTGTAATCATTTAAATGATGATGTATTACTTGGCAAATGTATTTATTAAAGCATGAAATGGTTTTTGATGAAATATTCCACTGCAATATTTTATTACTTAAAAAATCTTAATATGTTTTGATTTAAATAAGGTTATGATTGACCAACTATGCGGTTTCCAGGAACGGGGCCTTACACCAATCATGTTAGTAATCGCAGTGTTAATATTATATTATTTATAGTATTATTATCATTCAAGACATCGTAACTGGTAGATGATGGTAGTATTAATAACCCTAATATCATTATTAATAAGCATTGTGATAATAATAAGACAAATAGTAATAGTCGATAATGTAACACCCGGCCTCTCACACCACCAATATTGTCCGCTTTGCACACGAGGAGCTCACAGATTTGCATTTGGTTGCCCGGGTGAAACCTTCCCAGGAAGGTCACCCATCCCTGGATTGCTGCCACCTAAGCACACTTAACTGTGGAGTTTTCCTCTTATCAACAGCTAATACGCCCAAAACGCATTGGTGATATTAGAGATCAAACATTACTTATGAAATAGGAAAATCTTCTGTCCACGGCTAATGTGGGAATATATAGGGTGTCACAATCACCCCCCTTTGGACTCATCGTCCTCGATGAGCCCGAAAACTCACCATCCCCAGTGAGGTTTGTCCCGTCATCCCAAACGGCACTGGAGTGCCTCTGATAACATTCTGTAACACCCGGTCTCTCACACCACCAATATTGTCCTCTTTGCCCAAGAGAAGCTCACGGATTTGCTTTTAGTTGCTCGGGTGAAAACTTCCTAGGGAGGTCACCCATCCCTGGATTGCTGCCATCTAAGCACGCTTAACTGTGGAGTTTTTCCTTTTATCGATAGCCAATACGCCCAAAACGCGTTGGTTATATTAGTATAATGTTATCAATAAAATTAAAAATAGTATTATCTTCACATACTCGTATATTGATATTTATGTATATTTAAGTAGATTGTGTTTTGAAATGATTAGGTAATGATCATGCGATTAGACGTAATATATATATATACATATACATATACATATATATATATATATATATATATATATATATATATATATATATATTTATTTATTTATTTATATATATACATACATACATACATATATATATATATATATATATATATATATATATATATATATATATATATATATATATATAAAATCAAATTATTTTCACATAAACGATTGTTTAACCCGTATGAGTATGCATATATCTTTAATAAATCTTAGTACCATTAAATCATCACGTCTTAGTAATATATCTAACTTTAATAACAAATAACCATATTAACACGTATGATAACAATTCCAATGAGGATTTTTACAACAATCGCCCGTAATTATAATACATATTATTAGATATAGTAACGTTAGACATGCGTTAGTGACATTATTGACTATAGCAATATTGGGCGAACCATGAAGTAATTGTATTATTTATAATGGTTTTTAAAATAATATCATTAACATCACTTTTGATAAGTTTGATAGTAATAATAAAATTTAGCAAAATTGTGTACAATAAATAAATGCCACTATGAATAATAAAACAATAAATATTTCATATATAGTAACGATTATCCATAATAAGCTTGATAATAATTGAGCTTATTTAAATTATTTATTAGGAATAAAATAATGTTATGAATGATAACATCAATAATGCTATTATGTAATAATATATACATATATAATGATGATGGTTGTGTAATTATGAATTAATACTAATAGTGTTACTTATAACATCTTACTTAATAGCGTTGTTACTAGAAATGTTAATGTCAAAATATAATGTTTCACTATTTATGCTAAATAATTCTATCCGCATAATGATTCATTATATAAACATGATTTAATTATTTATTGCTTTCATTTTGACATAAATATTTAAATGCACTAACATACCTGTTACACTAAGTGTTTGATGTACTCAAAGATTCTAGTCGTTACCTATTTAGTTATTGATACATATATAAATATATATATATTTATAAATCTAATCTTGATTTTTATTTTAATTACCTTACGATTTATTATCATTTAGGACCATTTAAGACGAGCTCAACCGATTTAATATGATAATAGTCACGTTAAATAGTCAAAGCGTGTGTGTATACCTTCCCGCTAGATTACTATCGCTAGACTAAAGTTGACCACGTTTAACAAGTAACCAAACACCTTATTTCCAAACTCAAACACATATGCTTCTTATTCTATAACCCAATCACCACAACCCAACACTCTCTACCAAACACCACCCAAGACCACCACAACCCATCATCTACCATCACCAACGTCGCCAACCTTCGCTATCAGGCAATAAGACAGTGTGTCCGCAGCCGATAGCCACCATCACCATTGCCGACCACCCTTTTTTCCATCTCCGATCGTCGCTACTTACACCATCCACCATTATTGACCACCGCTTAGACTACCCCTAGTACCAATAACCACTGTCACCATCGTGAACCACTGTCACCACCGAGCACCACCACGAGCAGCCCCCTCAGCCATCGCCGTCAACCACTGAGACACTATAAGGTGCTTCACTTGCTGAAACCCACAGCCACGCGCTGCCGCCTACGGATGCCGGCTGGCGGTTGTAGCCACCGCTCCGCCCGTCGTCGTCGACAAGGCTGCCGGATTTATTAGAGAGAGGGAGAAGCTATGAGAAAACCATGTGTGTATTGTTTTAGTGAGAGAATAAGAGTGGGTAGAGAGAGAAGTTGAATGAGTGAAATGGGGAAATATGTGGGTTTTATACACCGAGTTTTTCCACACTGTCTTTCAACACAGTGTCCTTCTGACACTGTCTTCCGCTGTGTCACTTTGTGTGTCAGGTTTCCATCTTTTAGGAAAAACTCAGAGATTCTGTTTCAGACTTAGAGGTGTGTATTAGGCATTATAATACTGTGACATCCGGTAATTTTCCGTTACCAAACTCCGTTAGTTCCGTTAAGTCTTGCATACACGTGTCGGGAGCACACACTAGTTGTCGTTGAACGTTGGTGACTTAATAATAATTAATAATGTGAAACAAATAATTTCTATGTTGATTATTAAGTTGTGCTTATGGGTTTACGTGATTTAAATATTATTTGTGAATTTTATCGCGTAACATGGAAACGTGTATATTTATTTCGTGTGTTTTGTGGCAAATGGAAATTATGCATGATTATTATCTGTGACTAATGATAATTGTGTTTAGTAGTTAAAAATTATTTAAAAACTATTAAAAGAGTCTAATTTTTATAAAATACAAAATGCAAGGGTTTAAAGGGTAATTATGCAAAATTATATTGTTTAAAACACAAAACCCAACCCTAATAGCCCCCGTCGGCCGTGATCGACCTCCCCTCTCCCTCTCCTCTTCGAATTCAGCCCAAGAACAAGCAATCACCTTCGAATTTGGATCGATTTCAAGGCATACAACAAGTTAGAACCTTCAATTGCAAACTATTACACATTTAAAGGTTAGATTTTTACATGTTTTTGATGATTCTTCATGTTGGCCGAAAGTTCCATGCGAAATCTGCAATTGATGGTCGATTGATGCTTAGTTGTTGATGTTAATGTGTTTACTAGATAGATTACATGTTAATTAACGTCAAGTATGCAATAAAGTTTGGATTTTGGTTGTTTGTTCATATGATTATCTTTGGCCGAGAGTTTGAGACGATTTTGGATCAAATTGGATGTTGAATGTTGGTTGTTTGATGTTGTAATGATGCTAGTTAGGCTGTATGCATATTGGTTAACGTCGATTTTGCAAGAAAGCCTCGATTTTGATTCATGGTTCATAGGTTACTAAGAATAGTAACTTTATTTTGCATGAATTGATGATTTGATGATGTATGAATGTTATGGATGTGTTTGTGATGATGATTAGATGCTCAGTTGATGATATGAACAATTGAAAATCAAGAAGATGTTTTATAGTTCATACATTGCTAAAAATAGTAACTTTTGGTGTTGAATGTTGATGAATCATGATGATTAGGTGTTGTTGATCATGTTTAGATGTTGTCATGGACTTGAATTGGTATGTAAATGATGAATCCATGAATGTCTTGGGTGTTTGATGAAATTGGGATGTACTTTCCCAAAAGGGAAACTTTATTTGTGCAAATTCTTAAATTGGATGATTTGAGCTTGTTTGGGATATTAGGACAATGCTAGTGTATTCATGGATGGTTTCTAAGGTGATTAAATGTGTTGTTTAGGTTATATGAATGTTGATTTGGTTTGTTACCTGTTTTGGCCTGTTTGTGGAAAAATCCTGGTATGAGTCATATAGGTAAGCTAGGACTTTTGTGGATTGATGGTGATTAAGAATGAACATTTTAGATGTATGAACATAATAATAGTTGAGGTTCGCATGACTTGTATGATATCTAGTTGTATGATGATCTAGGTAGTACATGTGGTTAATGAAGTGCTATATGTAATCAAGTTGTATGTTGATCATGTATGATATGCTGTTGTGTTAGTATTAACGAATTATCACCTATAATGTCACCAACGGGTCAAACGGGTCAACTGGGTCAAATGTGTCTTGTCTTTCAAAAACTTTGAGTTCCTTGGTTTGTAGAGCACTTAGGGTTCCATGTTGATTCTGTGTGCACGTACTTATGTACTCTTGTATTCTAGGTAACCTTTGAAGGGTTGTCTTTGAACCTATCACCAATTCTCTTTAGTCATTATCTTTACACACCAGGTGAGTTCTTGCCCCACTCTTTTTACATAATCTCTTTTGGGGGAGATAGCATACTGTTGATCACAAAAGCTTTTATATATGAGTGTGTATAATATTGATATAGTGCTGTTTACCATGGAAAGTCCTCACACTTTTGGATTGTTAATATTGACTAGCGGGGAAATTTGGGTAGTACTACTGGGTCTGACGAGCCCCACCTGTGTGACTCGAGGTCATACGGGTGCAATTTTTTCCTAACACATATATTCGTCACGACCTGGTAAGTCGTGACGGGAGGCAACAAACGCAACACAGTCAGCTTCGATCGCGAAATCACTATGATTAATATTTTATGTTAATAGACTAGCTATCTATTGCAATACACTACTTATAATTTGAAAACTGTTTATCGGTTTACCTATTAACGCAAACTCTTGAACTCACCAACCATGTGTTGACTTGTTTAGTATGCTATTCTCAGGTTAAGGTCCCAGTTGCCTAGGAGCACGCATGTCAGCATTGTTGAGTTGTCTACATTTGCCTTGTTTACAAATTTGGGATTATTTTCATATTACACAATTGTGTTTGGGGCGCGTTTGTTTTGCGCATTCTCTTTACATACTACTTGTTTTAGGTTTTCTGGTTTTAAAAACGCTTCTGCAGTATTTTAAACGTTAACTCTGGTTTTGTTTATTAACCATATAGAGTCGTTCTTGGTAACTAATGACTGAGATCCTGGTATGTCACGCGCCTCGCGGTAAAACCCCGCACGCGGATTTTGAGGGTGTGACAAATACTTCTTAATTTAATAATATGTTGGAGATGTCTAAGTTGACGTTTATTAGAATGACGTATTTAACTTGTTTTATGAATTTGATTATCGTTTGCGATCAAAATGCTTTGATTATTTGCAACTATAAACGTTAGATCTGAAATTAAATATTTTATAATATTTATAACATTTCATCTACACATTACATGGTATACACTTGATGTCAAACAAGTTATCATTGTTATAAATTGTAGTGTTTACCTGGCTGCGTAGGATTCTTCAATTTGGTTCGTGTTCATAAAGTAAGGTACATTCATAAGTTTTTGTTTTACTATTTGTTTAATTATCACAATTAGTTTTGGGTTATTTTTCGGATATCAGTTTATAATTAAACGTCTAACACTTTTGCACATAGATTTTCATAGCGTGATTAATTAAGCTTAGGACAAACCCTTTGGATTGTGTATCATTTTATTTAACATTTTAAAATAATACCTCTCGGATTGGATTTTCTTATTGGGCCCTAACTGGGCTAGTTTGCTTATTGAGCTTTGGTCTTCTTTAATGCAATGTTTTGGGCCAAGTAAAAGAAAATTTCAGGCCTGGATTTTAGGGTTGTCACACAAGACAGCAGGATGTGGAGATCTTTTGTCGAAGGACCTCACATCCCAAGTACCCTTTCAACCACTGTTGGAGATGGAGATTATTCCTAAGGAAATGGCTTACTATTCGAAGATAGATTGGAAGAAGATTGACATAGATCAGAAGGCCATGATCGGTTTCCAATCTACTCTTCCATCTCTACATATAGAGGCTTTAAAAAGTGCAAAACTGCTAAGCAGCTCTGGGATGCACTGAAGGTTATGTATGAGGGGTCTGATGAAGCTAAAGAAAACAAGAAAGACCTCATAAAGCAGTAGTTTGAGAACTTTGCCTTCAAGTCAGGTGAAACTATGACTCAATAATACCTTAGGTATATTAAGATTGTAGATACTTTCATGGATGTTGGAGTAAAGCTTGAGAATAGGGACATTGTAAGGAAGTTTATGTTTGCTCTTCCCAGACAATGGACACACTACTTTGTGGTTGTTAAGAGAACTGAAAACCTCTACCTTTACTCTCACATAGCTTTATGGTATTCATAGTGGCTAGCAGATGCAGATGAACATGCAAAACCTATCAAGCAGCTCTTCCAGCAATCAATAGAGTTCAACCCTCCATGTGGTTGAAAGGGATAGTAGAGAACCACAACATCATATTTTCTGCTACCCTAACAACTCACAAATGGGCCCTTTATCACCTTCCCTGATGAAAGTTATGGTAACTTTCTCTTTACATTTGAAGACTAGGATTGTACCCATCTAGATGACCTGGAGTACATGGATATAGTCCAGCAAATAGCTCTTCTCACTCATAGAGCCAAGAAGTTCTACAAGAGCACTAGAAGAAAGTTCCCCCAGCAATGCATCGAGTGGAAAGTTTGGACTAGATAAAAGCAAAGTGAAGTGTTACTACTATAACCAGATGGGACACTTTTCTAGGGAGTGCAAGGCACCAAGGACTGATGGTGGTCAAGCATAATCCAGGCCTAACTACACTGATGCTGCTCCTAGATTTGAGAAGCCTAGCCAACCAAAACAGCAAGCTGCTGTTGTTGTTAAAGAAATAGGCTTTGCCTGGAGCTTTCAGGTAGAAGATGCTTCTCCCAACCAAGCACTGATGGCTGACCATGAAGAAGCCAAGGTATTAGAACATCTTTGTATTCTTGAATGCATTGCTAAAGTAAATATGTATAGGTCCTATATCCTGGAAGTGAGATCTGACCTTGAGTCCTTCAACATTTTAAAAGCTGATTCAAAAGAGCTAAAAATGGCTATAAAGTTAAAATAGAAGATTTAGAGAAAGCAATTTCAACACTTCAGCATGAGCATACAAATTACAAAACTCAAATTAAAGATCTCATTACCAAGTTAAATGAGTGCCAGGCTGAGCTTGGGATCAGCAAAGCCAAGGAAAAAAAATATGTACTTGAAGAAGAAACCTTCAAGAACATCATATCTTCATCCATGCATGCAAAGATTTTTTATCACAACAAGCAAGGATTAGGTTCAAGTGAGATAGCTCCTCTACACACATTATTATCTATAAATCTCCAAGGTGTGGAACTTGTCAAGATGAGCCGCCCCTCATACATCCTATCCAAGAAGAGGACGAAGATGAAGAGGAGATAATGGAGGATGAATCTATAGCAAACGAGAAGGATCATCCTAAAAACGGTCACTTTACTCCTGGAGAGAAGAAAGAACCAAGGATGACTAAGTCTACTAGGAATAACTTGATCAGGGTAGCTAAAAGAAAATCAAAGAAAGCCCAAGAGATCAAAACCACCTTCAACTCCAAGCAAAAACAAGTCTTTATTTCTCTTGGATTTGAAGTGGTAAAGACTAAATATTTAACTATGGAATCTAGTACCAGGAGTCCTAGTTCATCTCCAAATCATCCTTGTCAAGAGAAGTAGGTTGATCAAATGCACACCACTGCTGTATAGCCTTAAGCATCTAGTTCCATGAGCAAGCCTCACCCTAAGAAGCCTTTTGTATCATCTATGAAGATGAAGAGGGAAGTGGAAAGAGATCAAGCTCAGCCTTCTACCTAGAAGAAGACTCTCATAAGTATGCCAATTGAATGCATCATGTGTGGTGGTACATCTCACTTTGCTAAGGATTGCATCTACAATCCCAAGAGTACCATCCATATGACTTAGAAGAAAAATTCTGAGAAGAAGAAGAAGATAGCTTTGGAAGGATAAGCTCTTCCTTTAGGAAGCTCCAATTTCATCTCAGAAAAAAGGAATGCTTCTGAAATATTGAATTCTATTGCAGTGGATGCAAAAGCTTTCAAAGGTCCAGTCCCTAAAACTTCTGAAGTATTGAAGGCCAAGTCTAATCTTCCAAAGATGGTGTGCAAGATGAAGGAAGACTATGTGACTGAAAGTTCTTCATCAACAATAGAAAATGATCCTTAAACCTTGCATATAGGATCAATAACTGTTGAATTATCTTCAGTTCACTTTGACAAGTCCAAGACTAATAAGGCTTGGGATTCCAAATGTAACTAACCATTTCTTTTTGTTAAGGAACAGCTAAAGACCAAAGGAAATGTATGGATCATTGATATGGCTGTTCCAGGCACATAACAGGCAATGGCTCCTTGCTTCATAATTTTGAAAGAATTGATGGAGGACCAATTGATTTTAGAGGAGAATCTAGTGGTTACATTACTGGAACGGTAGGGTCACAAATGGTAAGCTCAGCCTTAAGAAGGCAAACTATATTAAAGAGCTAACCCAATTTTATGACCAGAGACATAACATGCACTTTACTGAGCATGAGTGCATTGTTCTCAAGCCCAGGGTTGTCATTCCTCAAGAGCATATCCTGCTCAGAGCCCCCAGAAAAGGGACCATGTACAAGATGGATTTGCAAGAAACATCCCTATTTGGAGAAGTTTATTGCTTTCTATCTAATGCCAATAGTGATGCGTCTTTCCCCTGGCATAAAAGAATGTGCCATGTAAACTTTAAGCACATAAATAAATTAACTAAGAATGATTTAGTAACTGGAATGCCAAAAAAAGAGTTTACAGGTAATGACCATTATGTTGCATGTCTAAAAGGTAAGCAGCAGAAAGTGTCTCATAAGCCAAAGGAAAAGAACTCCATCACTACTCCCCTTCACTTACTACATATGGATCTCTTTGGCCCTACCAATGTAATGAGTTTAAGAAGGACCTCATATTGTTTGGTGATCACAGATGACTTCACAAGATACACTTGGGTATTCTTCCTTAAATCTAAGGATGAGACCCTTGAGATCTTGAAGAACTTCATTTTTAAAATTAAGAATCGATGTGATCACAAGGCCAAAATCATAAGATATGATCAAGGAACCGAATTCAAAAACCAAATCCTTGATACATTTTTGATGAAAAAGGTATTACCGGACAATATAATGCTCCCAGAACTCCTCAACAAAATGGTGTTACTAAGAGGAGAAACAAGACACTTATTGAAGCTACAAGAACCATGCTTTCTTACACTAGACTATTGATCACCTTTTGGGTAGAGGCAGTCAATACTGCCTGCTATGTGCAGAATAGAGTTTTAGTAGTCAAGACTCATGGTAAGACTCTTTATGAGCTGTGGCATAAAAGGAGACCTTTCATTAGTTTCCTCAGATCATTTGGATGTCCATGCACCATCTTCAATACCAAAGATTAGATAACCAAATTTGCTGAGAAATCAGATGATGGACACTTCAATGAGCATACACCCAATGTGAATGGTTCTGGTCCTAATTGGCTATTTGAACTTGATTTAGTTACCAACTGTTGTAGAAGCCTCTCGAAGATTAATATTTAGTCTTTATTAGTCTTTGTATAGTTTTGTCATAGTTTAGGGACTTATTTATAAATATATGTTTCTTATTTGTTTTCTTTGATAGTATAAATAGCATAGTTTGTTTAATGTAGGTAGACCTTAGAAGAACCTGAGAATCAGTTAGTACGACTTGTAACCGTTTTTCTCACAATTTTTCTGATTTGTTTGCAATGAATTGATTACTTGTGTTGTTTTGATTGAGTTTTATCACAATATCATCACAGATCGATCTATTTTGATCCTATCAAATGGTATCAGAGCTGTTGGTTTAGTGATTTGAGTTTGTCAAACTTTTGAATCACTTGAATTTGTGATTGATATGCAATTCAATCTAACAATTGTTGATTTCAGTTGTGTTTCATCATCAGAAACATTAATTGAATCACAATTGAATGTTCAATTCGTTCAAAAATTGAGAAATTGATCAAAATAGTAGTCGAACTGTTCTTCAATGTTTTGAACTAAGTTTTCAATCTAGAGATCAAATTGTGTTGTTGTTTGATGAAATTGATGATGAAGGACTGTTAATCGATCAAATTACAGTCAAATTGGAAGTTTCATAGCAATTCAACAAGTTTTGAAGATTTTCCGCAGATATGAGTTTGTTTGAATCTGTAGAATTTGGCGCATTAGGTCAAAACACTACTGAAAATTGCGTAAGTGTTTGGGCGCTTGACAACTGTTCAGGCGTTTCACAACTGTTAAGGCGTTTTTGGTCTAGGCGTTTACCATTGTGGGGAAGCATCACAACTGTGTGGACACTTTGAAACTTCCCAGAAACTAAGTATTTTCAGGCGCATTACCACTGTTGAGGTGCATCTGAACTGTTTGGGCGTTTTTTACACCCAGGCGACTGACAACTATTTGGATGTTTCACAACTATTTAGGCGCATTACAAGTTGGGCGTTTTAGAATTCTTCTAAGGTAATCCCTTAGACGTTTCAATCAAAGTCAAAGGAGTTTCACCATTGTGTGGGCGCTTCATCACTGTTTAGGCGCATCAACTTAACACTTAGAAATTTTTCAAAATTTAAAAAAAATTAAAAAAATCCAAAAATTTTTCAATTCATTGTTTAAATTCAAAAAACTTAAAAACAACAAAAACAAATTCTTTTCTAAAATAAAAAATATAAAATGGTGAAATCTGAAGATTCAGAGAACAAAGTTTCTAAGTTGAAGAATAGAGCAGACTTTAAGAACTGGTCCCTTAGATTGAAACATCATCTTAATTCTATTGACACTGACTTGTGGAAGTCAATAGAAAAAGGACCTCATATTCCAATTACTTTAGATGGTCCTGATGGAGGAATTGTGTATATAGGAGATTCTCCAGAACCATATCCTGAAGATGGGTTACAAGGTGATGATCTAAGGAAAGTAAAGAATGATATTAATGATGAGTTTTCACAAGTTAAACAGATCTATTTTATCCTTATAAAATAGAAGAACGCAGCGGAATATATATATAATTTTAAACTTGTTACAGTGAGCTAATTTATATATAAAACAGTTTTATATAAAATCAGTCAAAACCCTTATGATTCGATATATGAAATCATGCTTACAAACAACCATAGAAAGTACGAAGAACTACCTTCAACTATGAGGTTGGGAGGAGGTGAACTAGGATGGCAGCTCCTAAAGCAAGAAGCCTCAAGCTGGTCTACCTACGAGCCACCAACAAGAACACCGGTTGCTAGGATTTTCACTTACACAATTCCCTTTTATGTTTCTCTTGACCGATCGAGAGAAAAAGGGTTCTTACACTTTTCGTGTTCTCAAGTCGTAAGTTTAGAGAGATCTGCAAGCCATCTTATATTGCATGTCCTTGGAAACATAAAGTTCAGGAGATAGAAAAGTGGGAGGGGCCCAGCCCCTTAACCCATCCGCATTTCTCAGAACAACATCCGCATTAGTTAATGCGGATGAAGTTGTTCTCCCGCATTTGTAAATGCGGATGAGTAATTCGTCCGCATTTGCAAATGGTCATCCGCATTAGCTAATGCGGATGTATGTTTCCATCAGCATTTCCAGAAATGCTCATCCGCATTTGTTCAAAAACAAATGCGGACAGGGTGTGTCACCCGCATTGTAAATGCGGATGAGTAAACATCATCCGCATTTGTTCAACCACATCAAATGCGGCTGTGTAAACGAATGCGGATGAGTAAACATCATCCGTATTTGTTCAACCACATCAAATGTGGCTGTGTAAAACGAATGCGGATGAATTAATATTCCTCTCTCTTTGAAATAAATTATCCATATAATTTATATACAACACAAGTGTAGATGTTTGGAAACCCAATTTCAAATATTCTAAGTGTTAATATTTATTTATATGATCATATCATAAAACAAATATCTTTGGTGTTTGTCTAGCTCGTTATTGGGTATGACCCGACTTGGATCATGACATACTAGCCACATCAATTCAATATGTATTTTGGGCAGATCATTTCCATCAATCTCCCACTTGCACAAGATACATAGAGAATTGATGCAAGTAGCAAATACCGCCTAAAAACGGTTTACTACCCCTAATATGCATGACTAAGTGCCATTCAATAACATCATTCCTTTCAAGTCCCTTACTTGAACTGATTTAGGTGAATCCAATCATATATCCTTTTGTTTCAGATGTCATGTTCAATCCAGGGACATAGAATGATCATTCCCTGTTGATTTAACTTTATCAGGCCTTAGACATCATACTCTCAACGAATAAGAGGAACAAATCCCATCTTAACTATATATGTTTATCACAATCACCTTGTATCACAACTGAACATAGCCTTGTGTATTATCCATTATTTAGAACAGTGAAGAACTAGATCAAGGTATAATATTTGGTGAATATCAAAACCCAATATGTATCTCAGGTCAGAGGACACTATGATATTCGTCTTTACTCAAATTACTTATGATCAGTTATAAAATTCCATGCAGTAACATTTGAGAGCGGGTCAGTCCAATATTTGTATCCCACAAATATCTATGAACCTTGGTAGCAACCTTTGCTCTATATTCATACCTTATGAATATCTACCAATCCATGTTCATAATAGTCTTACATTCATATTTGTTCCCACAAATATAACCGACTACGGACATTTAGAATAATAAACATATTCATGGATGTAAACATGCTAAAATGGAACATAACTCAAAATGTCATAATTATACAAAGAGTTAGTATTACATTCGTTCCAAAGTTAAAATACAAAACAGATCAAATCCAACCACTAGAATATCGAAGTCCTAAGGCACAAGTATGACTCTCATGCTTTTTCCTTTCAAGGAGCTTCGTGAGTGGATCCGCAATATTTTGATATGTGTGAACTTTGCGAATACATATCTTTCCCTTTTCAACTTCATCCCTTATGTAGTTGAATCTCCGCTCAATGTGCCTTGTCTTTTGATGTGCACGGGGTTCCTTGATTTGAGCAATCGCACCCTCGTTATCACAAAAGATCTCTAGGGGGTCTTGAATGGTAAAGACTACCCCTAGATCGGCAAAAAAAATTTTTAACCATGCAGCCTCTTGAGATGCCAATGAAGCGGCAATGTATTCGGATTCTGTAGTGGACAATGCTACCACATCCTGCTTTGAGCTCTTCCAGGACACTGCCCCTCCATTCATAATGAAGACATACCCCGATTGTGATCGAGAATCATCTCGATCAGTCTGGAAGCTCGCATCCAAGTAACCTTTTACAACGAGCTCCTCCTCACCAGATCCATATATTAGAAACATATCCTTAGTCCTCCTAAGGTATTTCAATATTTTAACAGCCATCCAATGGCTATTACCTGGATTCTGTTGATATCTACTTGTCATGCTTAATGCGCATGACACGTTCGGTCTAGTGCATATCATTGCATACATGATGGATCCTATAGCAGATGCATATGGGATTTCCTTCATTCTTTCTTGCTCATCCTTTGAGTTCGGACATTGAGATGTACTCAATATTGTCCCTCTTTGAATAGGTACCATACCTTTCTTAGAGTTTTCCATTTTGAACCTTTTCAAGATTTTATCAATGTATGCACTTTGGTTTAAACCTATCAACCGTCTTGATCTATCCGTATAGATCTTTATTCCCAAAATATAGGCGGCTTCACCAAGATCTTTTATGGAAAAGCAACTTCCAAGCCAGGCTTTAACACCTTCCATGGTTGGAACATCATTTCCAAATAGTAGTATGTCATCAACATACAATACTAAGAATGTGATAATGCTCCCACTAGCCTTTTTATACACACAAGCTTCATCAGCGTTCTTGATGAATCCAAATTTCTTGATCTCTTCATCAAAATGTTGATTCCAAATTCTCGATGCTTGTTTCAATCCATAGATTGATTTCTTTAACTTGCATACTTTATTAGGATGTTTGGATCGACAAAACCATCAGGCTGAACCATATAGACAGTCTCTTCGAGATGTCCATTAAGGAAAGCGGTTTTGACATCCATTTGCCAAATCTCATAGTCATAATATGCAGCTATGGCAAATAATATCCTAATTGACTTTAGCATTGCCACAGGCGAGAATGTTTCATCATAATCAACCCCTTGAGTTTGAGTGAAACCCTTTGCTACAAGTCTTGCTTTATAAGTATCCAAGTTTCCATGCATATCGGTTTTCTTCTTGAAAACCCACTTACATCCAACCAGTTTGGAGTTAAGTGGTGGTTCAACCAATTCCCATACTTGGTTGTCATACATGGATTGCATCTCAACGTTCATGGCTTCTAGCCATTTGTCACAATCCGAATTGGACATTGCATCATGGTATGTAGTTGGTTCATCCGAGTCAACCACATAGCATCCATTCATGAAAAATCCATATCTTTTAGGTGGAATGCTAATTCTACCAGATCTGCGAACGTTTTGTGTGTATTGATCAACCATTTGATCATTATCAACAACCTCTTGTTGATCGCTAATTTCAACCAAATGTGTATTGGCTTGTGGTTCTTGATCCTCATCAATTTCCACTGTTCTATACGTCGTTTCTTCTATAAGAAACTTAGTTTCTAAGAACTCAGCCTTTCTAGCAATAAATACCTTTTGCTCGATTGGATTAAAGAAGTAATATCCCATACAGTCTTTGGGATATCCAACAAATATACACTTAATGGATCAACTTTCTAACTTGCTTTGTGTGTTCTGCTTCACATAAGCTTCACAACCCCATACCTTTAAATATGATAGTGATGGAACTCTTCCATGCCATATTTCAAAAGGTGTCGTATCCACTTTCTTGGTTGGGGCCATATTCAAAATACGAGCCGCGGAGAGCAATGCGAAACCCCAAAATGATAGAGGTAGTGAGCTTCTAGCCATCATTGATCGAACCATATCCAATAAGGTTCGGTTTCTCCTTTCAGACACACCATTATGTTGCAGTGTTCCGGGTGGAGTAAGTTGTGAGACAATCCCACAACTCATAAGATGATCTTGAAAAGCATCACTCAGGTATTCACCTCCTCTATCTGAACGAAGAACTTTGATTGCTTTATTGAGTTGATTTTCTACTTCATTCTTAAAGATTTTGAACATTTCAAAAGCTTCATGTTTGTGTGTCAACAAGTACACATAACCATAACGACTATATCGTCGATAAAGGTAATGAAGTATCTCTCACCATTCCTTGTCATTGTCTTAAAAGGACCACATACATCCGAATGTATGATTCCTAATAAATCCTTTGCCCTTTCGTTAGTACCACTAAAGGGCAACTTGGTCATCTTTCCTTGTAAACAAGATTCACACTTATTAAATAAACCATTTTCATTTGTTTCCAAAAGACCATTCTTTTGAAGTGTTTGAAATCCGATTCTTGTTTATATGCCCAAGACGACAATGCCAAAGATATAAATCACTTAAACCCATTTTAAGTTTCTTGGTGCTTGTTTGGTATAACGAGTTATTAAAAGATGAGTTATCATGAACCAATTCATAGATACCATTATAAGGCATAGCCTCAAAATAAAATACATCATCCATAAAACAACAAATACCATTGTTTACAAACTTTAATACATAACCATATTGTTTTAAAAGGAAAACAGAAATTATGTTCCTAGTCAAACTAGGAGCATACAAGATGTTTTTCAAGACAACTTCCAAACCATTTGGAAGCTTCAAAACATAGTCTCCTTGGGTTTCAACATCAACTTTTGCTCCGTTGCCCATGTAGAGACTTGTGTCTCCCTTCTTGAAATGCTTATTTCTTTTGAACCCCTGCAACAAATTGCAAATATGAGTTCCACATCCGGTATCCAATACCCATGTGTTTGAAGAAATAACATTCAATTCAATATGAATCATGAAAGTTGTACCTGAGGTCTGCCCAGCATCCCTCTTGTTTCTCAACTCTTTGAGATAGGTTGGACAATTCCTCTTCCAATGTCCTATCTCACCACACTCAAAGCATGGATCGTTCTCCGTTACCTTAGGCTCTTAAGCTTGGTTTTGGAGGTTCAGTTCTTGCCTTTCCCTTACCCTTCCTTTGATGTATCCCTTTCCTTTAGCAACATTTGCCTTGGGATCGGGGTGTTGCCTTTTTTGTTGCCTCCCTCATTGATCGTGAGGACGGGTAAAACCCTTTTACCCATCCCCGCCTCGGCCGTTTTGAGCATTGTGTGAAGCTCACCAATGCTCTTGTCCCACCCGTTCATGTTATAATTCATGATGAACGTCTCAAACCTTTTAGTTAGGCCATTAAGGATCAAATCTGTGGCCAACTCTTTTGAGACGGACAATTTAGCCTTTCAAGGCGATCAATGTGGCTCTTCATCTTAAGTACATAAGATGAAACCGATTGAGTTTCTTCCATGCGACATGCATGAAGCGCTCGAACCGTTTCGAAGCGTTCTACCCTTGCTTGTTGAAGGAACATTTCCTTCAACTGGGTAATCATGTCGTATGCCCTATGATGCTCTAAATCCTTTAGGAGCTCGGGAATCATAGTTCCCAACATGAGGAAGAAACCTGCACAGAATCCTCAGTGTGCTTAACCCAATCGTTATAGGCCTCAACATCATTAACATCGGGTTCGTCGGGAATAGGATCGTCTAGTACGTAAGATTTCTTTTGTTGCTTGAGAACGATTCTCAAGTTACGAAACCAATCCATAAAATTATTATGGTTAAGACGATCCCTTTCTAATATAGTTCTTAGTGATAGGTTATGAATGGTTAGGTGGGAGCGTTATTGTTGGCGGCCATTTCTACAAACAAAGTTCATTTTTAGTATTTTCGAAATAAAACTTTAATTATTAATACCCCTTTCACGTCTCATAGACAATTAATAATTAAAATCTAGAATCCAATGTTACATTTAATAATGGTTAGGTGACCTTTATCCCATCATTTAAATTAACAAGGTAGTCAACACTTGACAATTGCAACCCTTTGCAACTTCTAGTTTTATGGGATCGGTTAAACATCTTTATGTTTAGTTAGCATGTTTAATCCCATCAACACCATTGTACACCATGCTTCGGTGACCCTATTCACATGGTTTCCAACTCAAGTTGTCCTACTTACACACACGTGTGAGTTTACACATACAAGTGGTTAGGTGACCTTTATTCCACAAATATGTTAACCCCACCTCAAACACACAAGTTCCCTAAGAGTGGTTAGGTTACCTTTATCCGACAAATAGTTCCCAAGTGATTCGAGTGTTGTGTAAAAGGATGGTGTTAAACTTGTTTCAAAAGGGATTTAAGTTTTCATTAATTCTAGTTTTGAAAACAATTTTGCACCTAACATTTGCATGCATTCAAATGTGTGGTACCAGTGTGAAACAATTTTCAAGGTTCTTTCAATAAAACCAATTTTATTTTGAACACATTAACTTTTAATAAACCCTTTTATTACCCATGTAATGTTTTATAAGAACCAATTTTATGCTTGTTGTTGATTTTAAATTGTTTAAAATGCATATCCATATTGTTGGATCTTATATGCCCAAGACACATACAAGATTGATGTGGTTAGTACGTTATGATCCAAGTCGGGTCATACCCAATAACAAGCTAGGCAAACACCGTTAAACATTTATTTGTTGATCATGATCAAGCAAATAAATTATGACATCAATTTATAAAATGGGTTTTCTGAATTATTGCATTTGAGATAGAACAAATTATATGGATATTTTGTTCATGAGATATCATTTGTAATGTTGTTTAAATAAGTTAAATAACATCAAATATAAGAGTGTTTAAGTTATAAGATTAAAATTAGTTTAATTATATAACTTAATGAGTGATTAAAATGAATTAAAAGGGTGTTTTTTTAAAATGGGGGGAACCCATTTTGAACCACATTTTCGGCCGCCCTCCTTGCTTTCTTGGGATTCCTTGTCTTGTTTTAATACAAGACTTTAATCCCTTGGAAGATACACTCAACTACACTCTCTCTCACACATGCAAAGAACTCTTTCTTCTCCATCTTGCTCTTCACATTCACGGACATAAGAGCTTGGAAAGGAAGCTTTGGGTGTTAACTTCCTAACAAGTTTGGTGCTTTGCAAGAGCTTGTGGGTATACAAGCTTGAGGTCTTCTCTTTTGAAGACTAGACATTCAAGAAACATCATCTTCCTCCTCTTATCCGTATCCAACTTGCTTGTTCAAGAAAGGTAGTATTCATGTACATCCTATGGTTGGTTTTGATAGCATTTCTTTTCACATATATATGATCCTTGTTCTTGGGTTTGTTTTCTTGAACATATAAATGTTTATTTTCAGAATATAACACAAGTTTTAAACTCCATACATCCGCTGCGTTTTTATTGTTTAAATGGTTAAACATCCTTGTTAAAACTTGTAAAAACCCAACAATGGCATCTAGAGCCGGTTATGTGGAAAACTTGCTTCAAAAGTCCAAGAAAAGTTAGTTTTGTTGGACTTTTTCAACCCATTAGGGGCTGTTTTGATATGGATAAATGAATCCCTTATCTTTCAAAGTTTTATCTTACATGCTTTAGAATAAACCTTGAAAGATTAACATCAAGTGGTTGATTGTTTTGTTTGGACTAAACCCTAAAGTTTGGGTTTATGTTGGCCGAAACTTTAAGGGTTAAAAAGGGAGTTCATGGTTGTTCTTGGATGTTGTATTTGATACATATTTTGGTGCATAACATAGCCTTGACCTAATGTGTTTTGGTTTGGATGAATGTGATTGTCATGTTTAGTTTTATTCATTAAAGGGTTGTAATAATAATTTTGGTGTTTGTATCTTTTGGGTTGTAATTTATTTATTCATTGGTTATGTAATAAATAGATTAGGTGCATTTCTTTTATTAGAAAAATTGTATTAGGATATGATTTTGTAAAAGAAGATGCACAAGTTGGAGACTCAAGGGAAGATACAAAGGAAGAACTCAAAAGACATGGACACTTGAAGCATTTGGATGTGGATTCGAGTGGGAGTTCTTGGACACATTTTAATGTGTCATTATTAACCCTTAGGAAAGACCTAGTGACAACACTTGTGATGGCAAACAAGTGTGGTCACCTTAGTGGCTATGGTTATGCACATATGATTGAATGGTTGTGCTTGTTTGGTTGTTTTGTTTTATGTTGGTTGTTTGATATATGGATATGCATAACTAACAAATTTATAAACATAACAAGCTGAAAATAAATGGTTCTTAATCATTAAGTGGTTAATAAAAGGTTATTAAAAGGATTAATGATTTTAAATAAAAGGGGTTTTATTAAAAGAACCATAGGGTACCATGTATTTGAAAGCATGCAAATGCAAGGTACATAGAGTTTTCTAAACTAGAATTATGAAAACTTAAAATGTCTTTTGAAAACAAGTTTATCACCATCCTTTTACACAACACTTAAGTCACTTGAAAACTCTTAATGGGATAAAGGTCACCTAACCATTTTGAGGGAACTTGTGATTTAAGGTGGGAATGCCATATTTGTGGGATAAAGATCACCTAACCACTTATATTGGTAAACTCACATGTGTGTAAGTAGGGTAACTTGATTTGCAAACCATGTTAAATGGATCACCTACAATATGGTTTACAAAAGGTGTTGATGGGATTAACATGCCGACTATACATATGATGTTTAAGTCGATCCCATACCTCTAGAAGTTGCAAAGGGTTGCAATTGTCAAACGTTGACTACCTTGTTAATTTAAATAATGGGATAAAGATCACCTAACCACTATTTAAATGTGACGTTGGATTCTAGAATTTTATTTTGTGTATGACACATAAAAGAAATTTATAATTAAAAATGATAATATCGTAAATACTAAAATTGAACCTTGTTAAATTTTGTAGATGGCCACCAACAACAATGAAAATAATGATATTCCATCCGCTCACAACCTATCACTAAGAACCATTCTCCAAAAGGAGCGTCTAAACCATAACAATTTCATTGATTGGTTTCGAAACTTGAGAATTGTTCTCAAGCAAGAGAAACGGTCATATATCTTAGACGATCCGATTCCCGATGAACCCAATGAGGAAGATGAAGAGGCCTACTTGAATTGGGTGAAATACACTGAGGACTCGGTCCAAGTGTCTTGCCTCATGTTGGCAAGTATGACTCCGGATCTCCAAAAGGAGTACGAACATCACGGAGCATACGACATGATAACCCAGTTGAAGGAAACGTTCCAACAACAAGCAAGGGTAGAGCGCTTCGAAACGGTTCGAGCACTCCATGCATGTCGTATGGATGATACCCAATCGGTCTCATCTTATGTACTTAAGATGAAGAGCCACATAGACCGCCTCGAAAGGCTGAATTGTCCCGTCTCGAAAGAGTTGGCTACGGATTTGATCCTCAACTCTTTGTCAAAAAGGTTTGACAATTTTGTTATGAATTATAACATGAACGGTTGGGACAAGAACATAACTGAGCTTCACTCTATGCTCAAGACAGCCGAGGCGGCCATGGGTAAAAGGAGTTTACCCGTTCTCACCATCAATGAAGGTGGGAACAAGAAGAGGCCTCACCCCGCATCCAAGGCAAGTGTTGCCAAAGGTAAAGGGTACGTTGGGAGAAAGGGAAAGGGAGTGGTAAAAGTGCCACCACCAAAACCAGCGGAGAAGAAGCAAAAGGTTGCTTCGGATGACCCATGCTTTAAGTGTGGGGAGATAGGACATTGGGCAAGAAATTGTCCTGTCCATCTCAAAGAGTTGAAAGCAAAGAGGGATGCCGGGCAGACCTCAGGTACAATTTTCATGATTCATATTGATCTAAATATAATATCCTCTAACACATGGGTATTGGATACCGGATGTGGGACTCACATTTGCAATTTGTTGCAGGGGTTCAAAAGAAGTAAAAACTTCAACAAAGGGGATGTTAGCCTCTACATGGGGAATGGGGCAAAAGTTCAAGTTGAAGCCCGAGGGGACTACATCCTGAAGCTTCCAAATGGTTTGGAAGCAATTTTGAACAATGTTTTGTATGCTCCTAGTTTGACTAGGAACATTATTTCAGTTGCACAATTAAGACAATATGGTTATGTTTTGATGTTTATTGAAAATGAAATTCATGTTTCTTTAAATAACATCTTTTATTTTAAAGCTACTCCTATTAATGGTATTTATGAATTGGTTCATGAAAACACATTATATGATAGCTCGTTGTACCAAACCACCACCAAGAAGCTCAAATTAGATTTGAGTGACACCTATCTTTGGCATTGCCGTCTTGGTCATATAAACAAGAAGCGCATACAAACTCTTCAAAAGAATGGTCTTTTAAAAGCAAGTGAATATGATTCATTTGATGTATGTGAATCTTGTTTACAAGGCAAAATGACTAAGGCGCCTTTTAGTGGCAAAACCGAAAGGGCAAAAGATTTATTAGGTATCATACATTCGGATGTATGTGGTCCTTTTAAGCCAATGACTAGGTATAATGAAAGATACTTCATTACCTTTACCGACGACTATAGTAGGTATGGGTATGTGTACTTGTTAAGACACAAAGATGAAGCTTTTGAAATGTTCAAAACCTTCCAAAATGAAGTAGAAAATCAACTCAACAAATCAATAAAAATTCTTCGCACCGATAGAGGAGGTGAATACCTGAGTGATGCTTTTAGAGATCATCTTAGAAGTTGTGGGATTATCTCACAACTATCTCCACCTGGAACACCACAACACAATGGTGTGTCCGAAAGGAGAAATCGAACTCTATTAGATATGGTTCGATCTATGATGGCTGGAAGCTCATTGCCTCTATCATTTTGGGGCTTTGCTTTGCTCTCTGCGGCCCGTATTTTGAATATGGCCCCAACCAAGAAAGTGGAAAGGACACCTTTTGAAATATGGCATGGAAGGGTTCCATCTCTATCATATTTAAAGGTGTGGGGATGTGAGGCTTATGTAAAGACTCCCACCTCAAACAAGTTAGAAAGACGTTCCACTAAGTGTATTTTATTGGATATCCTAGAGATTCTATGGGATATTATTTCTATGATCCATTGGAACAAAAGGAGTTTGTTGCCAAGAAGGGTGAGTTCTTGGAAGCCAAGTTCCTTATGGAAGGAGCTAGCAGTAGAACAGTGGATCTTGAGGAGGATCAAGGTCCACAACCCGATACACGTTTGGTTGACACTAGCACTCAACATGAGGATGTTGAGAATGATCAAATGGTTGATCAACACACACAAAACGTTCGCAAATCTGGTAGAACTAGTAATCCACCTGAAAGATATGGATTTTTCATGGATGGGTGCTATGTGGTTGATTCCGATGAACCAATCACATACCATGATGCAGTGTCCAATTTGGATTGTGACAAATGGCTTGAAGCCATGAATGTTGAGATGCAATCCATGTATGACAACCAAGTGTGGGACTTGGTTGTACCACCTCTTAACTCCAAGGTAGTTGGAAGTAAGTGGGTTTTCAAGAAGAAAACCGATATGCATGGAAACTTGGATACTTATAAAGCTAGACTTGTAGCAAAAGGTTTCACTCAAACTCAAGGGGTTGATTATGATGAGACTTTTTCGCCTGTTGCAATGCTAAAGTCTATTAGGATATTATTTGCCATAGCTGCTCATTATGATTATGAGATTTGGCAAATGGATGTCAAAACCGCTTTTCTAAATGGATATCTTGAGGAAGATGTCTATATGGTTCAGCCTGAAGGTTTTGTCGACCCAAAACATCCTAACAAAGTATGCAAGTTAAAGAAATCAATCTATGGATTGAAGCAAGCGTCAAGAAGTTGGAATCACCGTTTTGATGAAGAGGTAATTAAATTTGGGTTCATCAAAAATGCTGATGAGGCTTGTGTGTATAAAAAGGCTAGTGGGAGCATCATCACTTTCCTAGTATTGTATGTCGATGACATCCTACTATTTGGAAATGACATTCCAACCTTGGAAGGTATAAAAACCTGGCTTGGAAGCTGTTTTTCCATTAAGGATCTTGGTGAAGCCGCCTACATTTTGGGAATAAAGATCTATAGGGATAGATCAAGGCGGTTGATAGGTTTAAATCAAAGTGCATACATTGACAAGATCTTGAAAAGGTTCAAGATGGAGAACTCTAAGAAAGGTACGGTACCTATTCAAAGAGGAACGATATTGAGTACGACTCAATGTCCAAGCTCAAAGGATGAGCAAGATAAAATGAAGGGAATCCCGTATGCGTCTGCTATAGGATCCATCATGTATGCAATGATATGCACTAGGCCGGACGTGTCATGCGCCTTGAGCATGACAAGCCGATACCAGCAAAATCCTGGAAATAGTCATTGGATGGCTGTTAAGAACATACTTAAGTACCTAAGGAGGACTAAAGATATGTTCCTAATCTATGGATCTGGTGAGGAGGAACTCGTGGTAAAAGGTTACACGGATGCGAGTTTCCAAACTGATCGGGATGACTCACGATCACAATCGGGATACATTTTCATCCTAAATGGAGGAGCAGTCTCTTGGAAGAGCTCTAAACAAGATGTGGTGGCATTATCAACTACAGAGTCAGAATACATCGCCGCTTCATTAGCAGCTCAAGAAGCTGCATGGTTGAAGAAATTCATTGCCGATCTAGGGGTTGTCCCTTCCATTCAGGACCCCCTAGAAATTCTTTGTGATAATGAGGGTGCGATTGCTCAAATCAAGGAACCCCGTGCACATCAAAAGACTAGGCACATTGAGCGGAGATTCAACTACATAAGGGATGAAGTTGAAAAGGGAAAAATATGTATTCGCAAAGTTCACACGGATCAAAACATTGCGGATCCACTCACGAAGCTTCTTGAAAAGGCAAAGCATGAGGGTCATACTTGTGCCATGGGACTTCGATATTCTAGTGACTGGATTTGATTTTGTGATCTTGTATTTGGATATTGGAACCTTTTATTACTTGAATGAATTATATGGTTATAATGTTTCAACTAATGTTCCAATTTTGCATGTTTAATCCATGAGTAAATCATTTACTCTAAACGTCCGTAGTCGTTCATGCCTGTGGGAACAAGTATGAGGGTAAGACTATTATGAACTTGGATTGGTAGATATTCATTTGGATGAATATATAGCAAAGGGTTGCTGCCAAAGTTCATAGATATTTATGGGATATAAATATTGGACTGACCCGCATTTCAAATATTACTACATGGAATCTTCTTGATTGATCATAAGTAAATTTGAGTAAAGGCGAATATCATTTGGTATCCTCTGACCTGAGATACATATTGGGTCTTGATATTCACCGGGTATTATACTTTGACTTAGTTCTTCGCTGTTCTGAAACATGGCAGTACATAAGACTAAATTCAGGTATAGCACGAGGTGATTGTGAGAGACGTATGTAATCAAGATGGGATTTGTTCCTCTTATTCGTTGAGAGTAAGATGTCTAAGGCCTGCTAAAGTTAAGTCAATGGAGAATGATCATTCTGTGTCTCTAAGATTTAACATGACATCTGTGACAAAAGGATAGATGATTGATTCACCTAAAACATTTTCGAGTAAGATACTTGAAGGGGATGATGTTATTGAATGGCACTTAGTCATACGTATTAAGGGTAGTAAACCGTTGTTAGGCGGTATTTACTGCTTGCATCAATCTTCTATGAATCTTGTGCAAGTGGGAGATTGTTGGATCTTATATGCCCAAGACACATACAAGATTGATGTGGTTAGTACGTTATGATCCAAGTCGGGTCATACCCAATAACAAGCTAGGCAAACACCGTTAAACATTTATTTGTTGATCATGATCAAGCAAATAAATTATGACACCAATTTAGAAAATGGGTTTTCTGAATTATTGCATTTGAGATAGAACAAATTATATGGATATTTTGTTCATGAGATATCATTTGTAATGTTGTTTAAATAAGTTAAATAACATCAAATATAAGAGTGTTTAAGTTATAAGATTAAAATTAGTTTAATTATATAACTTAATGAGTGATTAAAATGAATTAAAAGGGTGTTTTTTTAAAATGGGGGGAACCCATTTTGAACCCATTTTCGGCCGCCCTCCTTGCTTTCTTGGGATTCCTTGTCTTGTTTTAATACAAGACTTTAATCCCTTGGAAGATACACTCAACTACACTCTCTCTCACACATGCAAAGAACTCTTTCTTCTCCATCTTGCTCTTCACATTCACGGACATAAGAGCTTGGAAAGGAAGGCTTTGGGTGTTAACTTCCTAACAAGTTTGGTGCTTTGCAAGAGCTTGTGGGTATACAAGCTTGAGGTCTTCTCTTTTGAAGACTAGACATTCAAGAAACATCATCTTCCTCCTCTTATCCGTATCCAACTTGCTTGTTCAAGAAAGGTAGTATTCATGTACATCCTATGGTTGGTTTTGATAGCATTTCTTTTCACATATATATGATCCTTGTTCTTGGGTTTGTTTTCTTGAACATATAAATGTTTATTTTCAGAATATAACACAAGTTTTAAACTCCATACATCCGCTGCGTTTTTTGTTTAAATGGTTAAACATCCTTGTTAAAACTTGTAAAAACCCAACACATATATCACAAAAGAATAATAAAAACAACCACACAAGCATCACATGAGTAGCCATCTAAGCTTAAAACATCACTTGTTGACCAAAACAAGTGATTGTTAATAGTCATTTCTAAGGGTGAAAATAAAATGACACAACATTTATGCCGGTGAACTCCCACTTGATCCCGATCCAAATGCTTCAAGTGTCCACCTTGTGTTGTGACTCTTCCAATCCATTTGGGTCTTCATTTAGGCTTTGACTTCAGCACCAAACTCCTTTGGGCCTTCATCTTCTCCTTTTGGTTAAAACGAGAAAGATAGTCTTGTTGCAGCTTCCTTTTACAAAACATATTCAAAATAACAATTTTTCTAGTAAAAGTGAAGTGCCACTAGCCTATTTATTTACATACAAATGAAAAATAAATAAATTACATACCTAATAGGAAGAATAAACATGTTTAATTTTACAAACCATTTGAATAAATAAAACAATCACAACACATTCATCCATAGGTCTCAGCTTTGGTTATGAACAATAAAATACATATCCAACATATGTAAGCAAAATCTAAAAGCATCCCCTTGAACCATAGATTCTCGGCTGAAGCATAAACAGCCGAGAACCATGGTTTTGTTTCCACAACAAAATCATCCAAATGATATAAAATTTCCAAGATTCCTATATGCATGTCTAAATAGATCTTGAAAAATAGGGGATACTAAGGCTGAAGCCTCTCGGCTTTTGGTGAATCATCACCAAGAAACCGAATTTTCAGTCCAAATGAAGCATGTATCCATATAAACGGCTCTTGATGCCATTGATGAGTTTTCACAAGTTAAACCTATTTTATCCTTATAAAATAGAAGAACACAGCGGAATATATATATAAATTTAAACTTGTTACAGTGAGCTAATTTATATAAAACATTTTTATATAAAATCAGTCAAAACCCATATGGATCGATATATGAAATCATGCTTACAAACAACCAGAAGGTACGAAGAACTACCTTCAACTATGAGGTCGGGAGGAGGTGAACGAGGATGGCAGCTCCTAAAGCAAGAAGCCTCAAGCTGGTCTACCCACGAGCCACCAACAAGACACCGGTTGCTAGGATTTTCACTTACACAACTCCCTTTTATGTTTCTCTAGACCGATCGAGAGAAAAAGGGATCTTACACTTTTCGTGTTCTCAAGTCGTAAGTTTAGAGAGATCTGCAAGCCATCTTATAATGCATGTCCTTGGAAACATAAAGTTCAGGAGAGAGAAAAGTAGGAGGGGCCCAGCCCCTTAACCCATCTGCATTTCACAGAACAACATCCGCATTAGTTAATGCAGATGAAGTTGTTCTCCCGCATTTGTAAATATGGATGAGTAATTCGTTCGCATTTGCAAATGGTCATCCACATTAGCTAATGCGGATGTATGTTTCCATCAGCATTTCCAGAAATGCTCATCCGCATTTGTTCTAAAACAAATGCGGACAGGGTTTGTTCACCCGAATTTGTAAATGCGGATGAGTAAACATCATCTGCATTTGTTCAACCACATCAACTGCGGTTGTGATAAACGAATGCGGATGAGTAAAAATTATCCGCATTTGTTCAACCACATCAAATGCGGCTGTGTAAAGCGAATGTGGATGAATTAATATTCCTCTCTCTTTGAAATAAATTGTAACACCCGGAAAATTTTAAAAGACGAGAAAGGAAGAATAAAAGCAGATAAAAAGAAAGAAACACAATTTAACCCAAGTTGAGGGGCTAAATGTGTCAAAAAGGACAAAAAGAATAAAAGTGTGTGTAAAAAGGTGATGGGCGCCCACACCTTTCTGCATATTTTAATTTCAACCGGATTTAGAGAGAGAAAGCAGAGAAGAGTTTCGGGTTTGAAGAAGGAAGAACAAGGAAACCGAATTCAAGGTAAGAATTCATCATTTTAAGTTGTTCTTGGCTGGCCTATGCCTAGGTTGTATGCTTATATGTGTTTTGTTGTGTTCGGGTGTGTGTTTTTGGTGGGTTTCTAGGTGTTTTTGGTGGGTTTCTAGTATAAGATGCGGTTTCAGGTTATTGATCATCCGCATTAAGTTTGAATATTTGCATAAGTGTTGTTCATCCGCATTAGTTAAGTGTTTATCCGCATTTGTTGTATGTTCATCCGCATTTGTTTGTCCTTGCGTATTTGCTTCAGTCTTCCGCATTTGGTTCATGCCTATTTATTTGGGACACTTGGAATATTTTCTGAGGTGTTCATCCACATTGGTTTACTCATCCGCATTGGTTTACTCATCCGCATTGGTTTACTCATCCGAATTTGTCTGTTCATCCGCATTTGTTTTCTCATCCGCATTTCTTTAAAGGGAGAGAATTTTCTGAGATTTTGGGATGTAGAGCTTAAGTGATGAGAAAGGAGGTTTTACGGGGGGCTGTGCTTGTTTACATTTTTCATGCTTTGTATGCTGTTGTGATGATGTTGTTCCATGTTATGTTTATGTCGTGACCTTACGTGGTGTGACGTATGTATATGCTTATGTAAAGTATTACTTAATGAAAGTGGAAGATAACTAATGAGAAGTAAGAATGAATGCATGCATTAACGAACGATCGGAAGTAAGAAAAGTCTTGCAAGCACTGTAAGGAGGTTCACACCCAATGAAGGGTGTTAGCTCAACAGTGTGCGGGTTAGCTACCCCAGAAGGTTGCACGCTAGGGTTTAGTCTTTGTGACAGACCATACGTACGGGACCATTGTCGCTTACCCCGGTGCTGGGTCCGCCTCAGGCATGATGTTTGATTTCTATTTATAGTCTTCGGTCTAGTACCTGCCTTGTGCATGATGTTTGGGGTATAGCACATGGCATGGTCCAAATAATGATACCCCGGTGTTAGGCCCGCCTCGGGCATGATGTTTGAAGTGTATTTATAGTCTTCGGTCCAGTACCCGCCTTATGCATGATGTTTGTGGTATAGCTCGAGGCACTAGCCTGGAGCATAGAGAAGTGAAAGTAATAATGATCGAATGAAATGTACGATAAGAAAGAGAATGAATGAATGTAAGTTGACGATGATGAAAGATGATAATGAGATTATCTATTTGTACGTACGATGTATGATCGCTCACGAAAGTAAAGTACGGTTTTAAACGAAAGAAAAGTATTTTATTAATAAAACTAAAACTCACTCAGCAACGCTGACGTTTATGTGTTTCCAGTTGGCAGGTAATTGTTGCTGCGGATGGCACGGGGCAGCTACTTGGCATTTTTGGCATCCGTTGTTTAGAATTATAATGTTTTTGTGATGTAGTGCAAATTATGATATTTTGTAACAGTTAACTACAATGTATTATTTTGCAAAAGCAATTATAATGAAATGGTTTGTTTAAAAGAATTCTGCTGCAACGTTTTGGAAATGGTAAATGTAAATTATATGTTTTATGTGCGATGATTGTCCAGCTGTAAGCGTTCAGGGAACGGGGCCTTACAAGTTGGTATCAGAGCCAAAGTTTAAGTGAAACGGGTAAATATTTTCAAAAGAAACCTAAACTTAAACTGAGAATGGGATAAAGGGAAGGGATGTCAGTCCGAGTAGCTCCGTGCCATCAGGTATTTTCTTAATGTTAACTGTGATTTATGTGCTTCTTAGTAGATTTAGATACTGATGTAGTCAGGATAGGAGATGCTTGGGGTATGAAGAGTAAAGTAAGTGGCTAATCACAACTGGCCACTGTAATTAGGGACTTACTATACTTGACATAAACTGAGTTGTTACCTTGAATGACCGTGTTGGTGTTTGAATCTTATAGTGTGTCTGAGAATGGCCGGTGGTAGATCTTCGAAGGCTTCTCGAGGTGGAAGTCGTGGTGGATGTGGTGCTAGACCACGGGTCATGAGAGGAAGGCCTAGAGCTGAAAGGTGGCTCATGAAGAGCCCGAGACCCCTCATCCGGAGGGTGGTGATGAAAGTGCTAACTTAAGGGCCTCAGTGAAGGAGGCGGTGGTGGAAGAGGTTCACCAGGTCATGCAGACGATCTTACCGTCTGTGGTGACTGAAGTGATCAAAGCTATGCGAGAAGGAGAAAGGAAAGAGAGGAACAGGTCCTCGGAAGTAAGGGAGCAACCGGAGACTGAGACGGTTGTCTCCAGTGAAGAAAAAGGAGAAGAGCCCGTGCAGGAGATAGCACGAGCCTGTAACTATGGGGCATTTCAAAGATGCAAGCCCCCAACTTTTGACGGAAATGGCACTGCGGCTACTGCTCATCGGTGGGTGAGAGAGATGGAAGCTGTTCTAGATATCAGCGATTGCCGAGAAGATCAGAAGGTGAAGTTTGCCACTCATTCATTTGTGGACTCGGTCCTATGTTGGTGGGACAATATTGTCCAGGCTGAGGGTAGTAGAGCAATTGGCAGGATGAGGTGGAATGAGTTGAAGAAACTGGTGATCGAGGAGTTTTGTCCTCACCGAGAGCTCGACAAGGTTGAGAGGGAGTTCCTACAGCTGGAGGTAGGAACCATGACACATTAGCAATATACCACCAGATTCAATGAGATGGCATGGCTGGTGCCGGATTAGGTGACACCCTTGTCACGAAAGATTAAGAGATACATTCAGGGCTTGCTGGCGGACATCCGCAGGCACATGATCACCGCCCGACCGAGCACGTTTAGGTCAGTGGTTGATCTGGCAGGGAGGCTGTATGATGAACGGGAAGTGGTGGTGGCTGAGGTGAGTAAGAAAGGTGGTGGCGACCGGAACTGGAATGGGAAGAGGTTTGGTAGGGGTGGTGCCTCGACAAACAACAAGCGTGCACGGGAGGATGACCGCCGTGTGGTCACATCTGGTGCGGGGTCGAAGAGGTGTGGCAAATGCGGAAAGGAACATTTCGGAGAATGTAGGTGGGGATTGAATGTATGCTTCCTGTGTGGGAGGACAGGGCATATAGCAAAGGATTGTCGTATGGCCAGATGTTTTAACTGTGGTGGAGAGGGTCACATGAGCACGAAATGCAAGAAGCCATGATCTGAGAGTTCTGGAGTGAAGAAGATGACCGGAATCAAAGGGCAGAAAGCAAGCGCCAGAGCATTCACGATGACCCAGGAGGAGGCTAGGACGGACCCCGATGTTGTGTCAGGTACGTTCCTAGTAAACCAAACCCTTGCATCCGTGTTATTTGACTCCGGTGCTAGTAAGAGCTTCATTTCTGCTGCCTTTTGTGCTAAGTTGCCTTTAAGGAGTAGGAGTATTGACGAGCCCTTCGATGTAGAAACTGCCATAGGTAAGTCTACCAGGATTTCTGAGATGATTGAAGGCTATGTCATAGAAGTAGAAGCTCATAAATTTCCTTTTAGACCATTTGTGATGACTTTAGGCGGTTTTGATGTAGTCCTGGGGATGGACTGGTTAGCGGCCTATGAGGCGAATATCGTATGCCGCAAGAAGATGATTGGACTGACAGCGCCTGATGGGAGTTTGGTGATGATTTAAGGTGATTGACTTACTACGATTCCGAAGGTGATTTCAATGGCGGTGGCGGAAAGTGTATGAGGCGTGGATGTAGTGCCTAGTTGGCCTACGTAAAAGATGTTGATACACAAGCACCACAATTGTCCGATGTACCAATTGTGTGTGACTTCCCAGACGTGTTCCCAGAAGATTTACCAGGTGTACCGCCGGACCGTGAGATTGAGTTTCAGATCGACCTGATACCCGGTGCCCAACCTGTTGCTAAAGCACCGTATCGGTTGGGTCCGACCGAGATGAAGGAATTGATGGAGCAACTGCAAGAGTTGCTTGATAAGGGGTTCATTAGACCGAGTATCTCTCCATGGGGTGCCCCGGTTTTGTTTGTAAAGAAGAAGGACGGTAGTATGAGGATGTGTATTGACTACCGCGAGCTGAACAAGTTGACGGTGAAGAATCGGTATCCATTGCTGAGGATTGATGACCTGTTTGATCAGCTCCAAGGTGCCAGTTGGTTTTCGAGAATAGATCTCCGATCTGGTTACCATCAGTTGAAGGTGAAGGAGCAGGATATTCCTAAAACGGATTTTCGTACGCGTTATGGACACTACGAGTTCCTCGTTATGTCTTTCGGTTTAACCAACGCGCCAGCTGCTTTTATGGATCTGATGAATCGAGTATGTCGGCCGATGTTGGATAAATCAGTGATTGTTTTCATCGATGATATCTTGATTTATTCGAAGAGCGAGGTGGAACATGCCTGTCACATTCGAGAGGTGTTAGAGATGTTGAGAAGGGAGAAGTTGTATGCTAAGTTCTCCAAGTGTGCATTCTGGTTGCGCGAGGTTCAGTTTTTGGGTCACGTGGTGAATCCCGAGGGGATTATGGTAGACCCGGCAAAAGTGGAAGCTGTGATGCAATGGAAGTCTCCAAAGACGCCATCCAAGATTCGTAGTTTCTTGGGGTTGGCGGGATATTATAGGAGCTTCATTCAAGACTTCTCTAAGATAGCTTCTCCGTTGACTAATTTGACCCGTAAGGATGTGAAGTTTGTATGGGGTTAAGCTCAAGAGAGTGCTTTTGAGGAGTTAAAGGCAAGGATGACTCAAGCTCCTGTCTTATCATTACCCAAAGGGAGCGAGGATTTGGTGGTTTATTCAGATGCTTCTTACTCGGGATTGGGTTGCGTACTGATGCAGCAAGTAAAGGTTATAGCTTACGCATCCTGACAATTAAAGGTTCATGAGGTTAATTACCCTACTTATGATTTGGAGCTAGCAGCTGTGGTCTTTGCATTAAAAATTTGGAGGCACTACCTGTACTGGATGAGGTGCACCATCTTCACTGACCACAAGAGCTTGAAGTACTTCTTCGAGTAGAAGGATTTGAACATGAGGCAAAGGAGATGGTTGGAACTGATAAAGGATTATGATTGTGAAATCCATTTCCTTCCGGCAAAGCCAACGTAGTGGCGGATGCCCTTAGCCAAAAGGAGAGGCCTGAACCAATCCGGGTGAAGGCTTACCAATTGATTTTGACCTCCGATGTGATGAAGAAGGTCAAGGAGTTTCAAGATGAGGCGTTGAAGGAAGATCATCTTAACTCTGAAAGGATGAGAGGTCTAGTCGCGAAATTGGGTGAAAACACTCTCGGTGTTAGAACCCGATTTGGACGAATGTGGATTCCTCGTTATAGGGATCTATGTGGGAAGATTATGGACGAAGCTCATAAGACTCGATACTCCATTCATCCCGGTGCTACAAAGATGTATCAAGACGTGAAGAAAGATTTTTGGTGGCCGGGTATGAAGCGCGATGTAGTGGAGTATGTGAGTAAGTGTCTTACTTGCTTGCAAGTGAAGGCCGAACATTAGAAGCCGTACGGGAAGATCCAACCTTTGGATATACCCGAGTGGAAGTGGGAGCTTATTACCATGGACTTTATCACGAAGCTACCGCGTACCGTGAAGGGGTACGATTCCATATGGGTGATAGTCGACCGTCTGACAAAGAGTGCTCACTTCCTATAGATCCGAGAGACGTATTCATCTGAGAAGTTAGCGGATCTATTCATCAGGGGGATTGTAACTCGTCACGGTGTGCCAGTGTCTATTGTTTCTGATCATGACACTCGGTTTACATCTAAGTTCGGGAAGAGATTTCATAATGCAATGGGGACGAGGTTACACATTAGCATGGCTTATCATCCACAAACGGATGGTCAGTCAGAGAGAACCATTCAGACGCTTGAGGATATCCTTCGGGCATGCATCATTGATTTTGGAGGTAGTTGGGATGACCACTTACCGTTAGCTGAGTTCTCATATAATAACAGTTATCATGCCAGCATTGGTATGCCCCCTTATGAGATGCTATATGGTAGGAGATGTAGAACACCCGTTTGTTGGGGTGATATTGCTCAGAAGGAGTTAGGAAGTATTGAAGTGATTGAGGCTACGACTGAGAAGCTTGAAAAGATCAAAGCCTTTATGAAGGCAGCCAAAGATAGGCAGAAGTCGTATGCCGATAAGAGACGTAGACCGATTGAGTTCCAGGTGGACGATAGAGTTATGTTGAAAGTCTCACCTTGGAAAGGTATCATTCGATTTAGAAAGCGGGGCAAGTTGATCCCGAGATACATGGGGCCTTTTCGAATCATTGCCCGAGTAGGAGAGGTGGCCTACAGGTTGGAGTTACCCGATGATTTAAGTGGAATTCACCCGACATTCCATGTATCTCATCTGCGGAAGTGTTTAGCTGACGAAGATATGGTTGTACCACTGGGGGATATTGAAGTTGATGAAAGGCTCAATTATATGGAGCAACCAGTGGTAATCATTGACCGCAAGGAGAAACGGTTAAGGAATAAAGTGGTTCCTCTTGTGCGCGTACAGTGGAAGCAAAGGAAGGGATCCGAGTCTACGTGGGAGACTGAAGAAGAGATGAGGCAGCATTACCCATGTTTGTTTGAGGAATAACAGGTTTCGGGGACGAAACCTATATAAGGGGGGTGGACTTGTAACACCCGAAAAATTTTAAAATACGAGAAAGGAAGAATAAAAGCTGATAAAAAGGAAGAAACACAATTTAACCCAAGTTGAGGGGCTAAATGTGTCAAAAAGGACAAAAAGAATAAAAGTGGGTGTAAAAAGGTGATGGCCGCCCACATCTTTCTGTATATTTTTCTTTTCAATCGGATTTAGATAGAGAAAGCAGAGAAGAGTTTCGGGTTTGAAGAAGGAAGAACAAGGAAACTGAATTCAAGGTAAGAATTCATCATTTTAAGTTGTTCTTGGATGGCCTATGCCTCGGTTGTATGCTTATATGTGTTTTGTTGTGTTCGGGTGTGTGTTTTTGGTGGGTTTTTAGGTGTTTGAACTCATTTGCAAATGGGTTTGAAGGAAGTCATACTTGAAGGCTGCTAAGGTGAGTTCTAGATCCCCGGTTTCTATGTTTTAAACCTATTTGGGGCTGGAAATACATGTAACTAACTTTTTAATATGTCCAGTATTTTGTACCGTAAGTTTGGCCATGTTCTTTTATTGGGTGTGTTAGGGCCTGCATGTTTTGCTCGGTTTACGTGGTTGTATGCTTGTTCTAAGAGATTAGCATGCTAGATCGGTGCGATGAATGTATAAGAATGAGGATTGGGAACTGATTTTAGTATAAGATGCGGTTTCGGGTTTTTGATCATCCGCATTAAGTTTGAATATTTGCATAAGTGTTGTTCATCCGCATTAGTTAAGTGTTTATCCGCATTTGTTGTATGTTCATCCGCATTTGTTTGTCCTTGCGCATTTGCTTCAGTCTTCCGCATTTGGTTCATGCGCATTTCTTTGGGACACTTGGAATATTTTCTGAGGTGTTCATCCGCATTGGTTTACTCATCCGCATTGGTTTACTCATCCGCATTCGTTACTCATCCGCATTGGTTTATTCATCCGCATTTGTCTGTTCATCCGCATTTGTTTGCTCATCCACATGTCTTTAAGGGGAGAGAATTTTTTGAGATTTTGGGATGTAGAGCTTAAGTGATGAGAAAGGAGGTTTTACTGGGGGCTGTGCTTGTTTACGTTTTTCATGCTTTGTATGCTGTTGTGATGATGTTGTTCTATGTTATGTTTATGTCGTGACCTTACGTGGTGTGATGTATGTATATGCTTATGTAAAGTATTACTTAACGAAAGTGGAAGATAACTAATGAGAAGTAAGAATGAATGCATGCATTAACGAATGATCAGAAGTAAGAAAAGTCTTGCAAGCACTGTAAGAAGGTTCACACCCAGTGAACGGTGTTATCTCAATAGTGTGCGGGTTAGACCCCAGAAGGATGCACACTAGGGTTTAGTCTTTGTGACTGACCATACGTACGGGACCATTGTCGCTTACCCCGATGCTGGGCCCGCCTTGGGCATGATGTTTGAAGTCTATTTATAGTCTTCGGTCCAATACCCTCCTTGTGCATGATGTTTGGGGTATAGCACATGGCATGGTCCAAATGATGATACCCCGATGCTGGGCCCGCCTCAGGCATGATGTTTGAAGTCTATTTATAGTCTTCTGTCCAGTACCCGCCTAGTGCATGATGTTTGGGGTATAGCTCGAGGCATTAGCCTAGAGCATAGAGAAGTGAAAGTAATAATGATCGAATGAAATGTACGATAAGAAAGAGAATGAATGAATGTAAGTTTACGATGATGAAAGATGATAATGAGATTATCTATTTGTACGTACGATGTATGATCGCTCACGAAAGTAAAGTACAGTTTTAAACGAAAGAAAAGTATTTTATTGATAAAACTAGAACTCACTCAGCAACGCTGACTTTTATGTGTTTCCAGTTGGCAGGTAATTGTTGCTGAGGATGGCACGGGGCAGCTACTTGGCATTTTTGGATGGCATCCGTTGTTTAGAATTATAATGTTTTTGTGATGTAGTGCAAATTATGATATTTTGTAACAGTTAACTACAATGTATTATTTTTCAAAAGCAATTATAATGAAATGGTTTGTTTAAATGAATTCCGCTTCAACGTTTTGGAAATGGTAAATGTAAATTATATGTTTTATGTGCGATGATTGTCCAGCTGTAAGCGTTCCGGGAACGGGGCCTTACATAAATTATCCATATAATTTATATACAACACAAGTGTAAATGTTTAGAAACCTAATTTCCAAATATTCTAAGTGTTAATATTTATTTATATGATCATATCATAAAACAAATATCTTTGGTGTTTGTCTAGCTCGTTATTGGGTATGACCCGACTTGGATCATGACATACTAGCCACATCAATTCAATATGTATTTTAGGCAGATCATTTCCATCAATTAAAGCATATTCTTTGATGTGTAAAGGATTTCCACTTGAAGTCTTAACTAGACTTGATGGATATCAAACGGGATATACCATGTATAAAGCTTTGAAGATAACTTGTGAAGGTGGTAAGGAGATTCAAGATCTTAGGAAGCAGAAACTGAAGAGGCAGTTAGAGCTGTTTGAGCATTTATCTGGTGAAACTATAAACCAAATGATGAATAGATTTATGCAACTCACAACTGAGATGTCAACTGTTGGCATCAAAAATGATCTCAAAGATCTAAACTTCAGGCTTCTCAATGCTCTTCCATCTTTATGGAAACAAACGGTAACACTGTTGAAGCATACTGAGAAATTTCCTATGGACCATAATCTGTTGATTGCTAAAATTAAGTCAGTTGAGATTGATGAAAGCTCAAGAAACAATGATAGAGCACCATCAATGTCTCAATACAAGTATGTGGCATCTCCAGCTAGCACTGCGAAGAATGCCTTTATGGCAAAGAATGAGAATTTACCAGAAGAAGAGGGTGATCTGTTTGTTGGGGTAGGGTTCTTTATAGATTCTTCATATACAAGTGCTCCTGCTTATGCATCTCAACCTCAACCTCAGTCTCCTCCTAAACCTCAAAGCTTTAAATCTCAAACTGAGACTCCATGTGTTAACTCTGCTAAAACTAGCAAAGTTAAAGATGTCATTAACATCCTATTATAAGATGAAGAGTCCAAATGATGTGGAGGAAATGGATCTAAATTGGCAGATGGTGATGATTGCATACAGGACTCAGAAACACTCTTATGTCAATAGGAACTACAAGCCAAGTGCTAACAAGACTGTTGGATTTGACAAGTATAAGTCAAGGTGTTTCTGAAGTTCAAAGAAAGCTTCTGAAGAACCCAAGAAAGCTTTAGTAGTGAGCATTAAGGATGGATACGACTGGAACGCATATGCAGAGCAGTTTACAGTTGACTTAACCTCTAGTTTATCTCTTATTGCAGAAGTTCAAAGAGAAAATTTGTCAGAAGATAGTGATCCAAAGGCTAAATATGATTCTGAGAATGAAGAAGAAGAATACGATTGGAGTGATAAAACTGATCCTAAAGAGGATTCAGAAGAAGTTGCATTAATGGCAAAGTCAGATCAACCAAAGGTTGAAAATTCATCTTCTAACTCTGAGACTTCTTCACCTAAATTTCCAGAAATACCAGCTGAAGTAAGGGAAAAACTATGCACAAAATCTTGCTTTGAACATGTAGAATATTACTGAACTTACTCTTATAAAATCTGTGAAAAGCTTAAGCAAGAGGAATTAATGCATAATAAACTTAAAATTGATCACAAAATATCAGATGAAAAGATCATTTCTCTACAAACTTCATGGAACAAAACTTTGAAAGAATTAGAAATTGTTTCCAAACAACTTGAAGAAATGACTAAGAACTTGGAACAGGAGAAAATAGCACATGCTGCTACACAAGTTGATCTAGCAAAAGTAAAAAGCTCCAAAACGATTGTGGAACAACTGATAAGTGAACAAAAGGAGAAACAAAAAGCAGGCTTAGGTTTTACACACAAACCAATGCCTGCATCCATAACAAACACTTTAGTAGAGAACTTCAATACGCATGATCATTCTCCTGAAAATAAGGCTAAACTTAAAGCTTTCCAAAACAAAAACAAGATTTCTGGTAGTGAAGAAGAGAAAACCAATGTTGAAATCTTTGAAGAAAAAGATACTGAAAAGATCAAAAACGGTCATCCAGCAAAAGTAAAATCATATGAACCACGACTGAAAAGTAAGAAAATATTTGTTCCAAAAGAATCTCTGTTGGAAGAAGTGATCATTAAAAACAACAAACAAAACTCCAAAAACAAAGATAAAGCAAAACACGAAGAAGGAACATCAGAAGATTCAAACTCTTATGCTCTAAATAATCCAGAGTTTATTAAATGGCAAAAAGATCAGAAAGAGAAAGAAACTGAAAAAGAATCTTCACCTAAAGATGTTCAATCTCAGATAAAATCAAATTCTATAAAATCAAGGAACCAAAGAAGAAGAAGAAAAGTGACTAAAGCTAAATTGATCAAAATAAGAGTCTAGAAAATCAGACAAAAACAACAAATCAAGCAAGTCAATTTAAACTAATAAAATTTGTGTCTGCTTGTAATTTGAACATGAACTTAATTCAAGAAGTTAAACAAACTCCTAAGAGCCAATCAAACTCTGATCTGAAAACAGGTTCAGATTCTAAGACTTCCGCTGTCGTTAAACGATTTGTTTCTAAGGATTCTAAGAATGCAGTTCATGTATAAAAGTCAAAACCAAATATACAAAAGAACAAATTGTCAAATCAAAAACAAAAGTTTAACTTTTTGACTCCTAAATCTAAACAAGGATCAAACGTTGCATCAACATCAAAAGTTAATAAACATTTGTTTAACACACCACAAAGGTACTGTGAAATCTGTGACATGTATAATCATACAATTGCTAAATGCTTTTTCAACAAGTACTATCATATATGTAATATGAGAAATCACTCAATAGCAGATTTTTACTTTAATAAGTACTGTATCTTCTGTGATGAAAGGACTCACAATACAAAAAACTTTTACATTAGAAAGAGTTTGCCAAGGAAAGGATTTGCTAATACACAATTGAGCAAAGGTTATGTTAATCCTCAGTTTAAAAGAAATCAAAATGTCAGTTTTCAAAGATTAACCAACAAACCTTCCTTAGGCTTGAGATCTTACAAAAGAAATGACTCTGTTAGACCAAAACAATACATTCAAGATCAATTCATTCCAAGGTCTGTGAGAATGAATGATAAAAATTTTGGAAATAAAAATTTTTCAAAAATTGGTCAATTCAATGGTATGAATTTTCTTAAAAAGGATCAAAAATTTGTGAATCATAGAATTGGCAATTTCATTAAAAACAAGCCGGATGTGAACAAACTTCATTTTAAACAATTTACTATTGTTGACAAGTTTGGCAAGCCCAAGACCATCTCGACTTGGGTTGATAATTCAACTTAATTGTTCTTGAAATGCAGGTGCACCCGAGAAGAGCAATCAAAACATGGTATTTGGATAGCGGGTGTAGCCGGCACATGACGGGAAATCATGCCTTACTTCAAGATTTTAAGTTAAAGGATGGTACTCATGTCGCCTTCGGTGGTGATGTAGGAGGAAAAATCAGAGGCGAGGAAATAGTATCCAATGGGATAATAAGTTTTGATAAAGTCAACTACTGCTCACAGTTGAACTTTAATTTGTTAAGCGTTTCCCAAATTTGTGATAAATCATATTCTGTTCTTTTTGATGATTCTTTTTGCTACATTTTGAAGCCAGGTTTTCAGATTAGCAAAGACTGGGTAGTTGTTAAAGCTATTAGGGATCGAGATGTATACAAGTTGGATATATCTCAAGTTGATCCATCTAGAGAAACAACTTGCCTTATTACTCAAGCATCAAATGACGAAAGTCAGCTTTGGCATAAACGTCTCAGACATTCCAATTTCAAGAATATGAACAAGCTTGTAGCGGGAAATCATGTTATCGGCCTTCCATCAAAGAAGTTTGCCACTACTGATCTCTGCTCAGCATGTTTAAAGGGGAAGCAACACAGAGTGTCTTATAAGCCTAAGCAAATAAACTCAAATTCTAAACCTCTCCAGATGTTGCATATGGACATTTTCGGACCAATAAATGTGAAGAGTATTGGAAGAAAATCTTATTGTTTAGTTATCATTGATGACTTCACAAGTTTTTAATGGGTTTTCTTTTTGTATGCAAAATCTGAAACTGCTAAATTATTAAAAGAATTCATCACAAAAGTTGAAAACCAATTAGAACAAAAAGTAAAAATAATAAGAAGTGATAATGAAACGGAATTTAAAAATGCTAATATTGACATGTTATGTGCAGAAAAAGGATTTGCTTATCAGTTTAGTGCTCCTAGAATTCCACAACAAAATGGAGTTCCTGAAAGGAAGAATAGAACTTTGATTGTGGCTGCACGATCCATGTTAGCAGATGCAAAAATTCCTATCACTTTCTGGGATGAAGCCATATCTACTACGTGTTTCGTACAGAATCGTACTTTAATTGTGAAAGACAAACTGAAAACTCCTTATGAGTTGATGTTTGGCAGGAAACCAAACATAGATTTTCTTAAATCTTTTGGTTGTCCAGTTTTGATTTTAAATTCAAGTGATCATCAAGAAGGATGTTGATGATCTCCTATGTGTACAAGTGTATGTCGATGATATCATATTTGGTTCTACAAGTCCAAAATTGTGCAATGAATTTGAAGAAATAATGAAATCTCGATTTCAAATGAGTTCTATGGGAGAAATAAATTTATTTCTTGGACTTCAAGTCAAGCAATCTGCAGATGGAATATTCATAAATCAAGAGCAGGATGTTCTCAAATCCTTTGGTTACAAAACCAACTACTGGATTACGGGTTCAAGTTTCTTAAAGCTCTAATTTACATTGATAACACTGCTACTATTTTCATTACAGCTAATCCTATCCAACATTCAAAAATAAAACATATCGAGATTCGATATCATTTTCTCAGAGATAACTCTGAAAAAGGTTTAATCATTCTGATTCAAATTACAACTGAAAAACAGTTGGCTGACCTTTTTACTAAAGCCTTCTTACCAGGATGGTTTGAGTATTTAGTAGAGTCAATTGGTCTTATTAACCACATTTAAAAACTAGTTTTTGTGTATTTCAGTTAATTGAGTCTAAATATGATCAAAACCCTCCCTTACCTGAATAGGACACAGTAAGAGAAACTGTCAAAGTTAATTGCCTGATTGTATTTTGTGTGTGCATGTTTCTTAGAAAAAGCAAAACCAAATACAAAAATTGAAAATTGAAAAATCAAACGATAAAAATATAAAACAAAAACTACAAAAATAGAGTTTTTCTTTGTTAATTCATTATTTAGGATGAATCTGTCATTGCAATAAGTGAGAAATGATAGATACATTAGTATGATCAGTTGCATACTTCACTCGATAACAAAGTCTGACGTGATCAGATATGATGTGCAAGTAAGTTCATGCAATTAGACTGAAAAAGTAAATTCTTGTGATTAAACTAAATCACTCATGCATTCATGTCTGTCTATCTTAGCACTAATGAGTAGTGTTGATTTCTCAAATTGATTGCTTGTTAATACATAATCTCACACCTGATGGTGATATGAATAACCATTGAGCTCTAAATTATTTAAAGCATCTAACACTTCTCTGTTATGAGTCATCATAGACCTGAAGTGATGAGATATCCTTTGTTGTAAGTGATTACAGACCTGGATATTCTCACTGATGCAACAAGATGCTAATGTGCACAAATACCAAATGAGATCTGGTTATAGTATATGTTAGGTTAACAAGCTGAGAATAGTGACTTCTTGCATATCTTTATGAGAATTAACCTTTCTAAGTCTAAGTGTGAGTGCATAATGTCATATCTTATTGTACCTTAATCAATCCAAGAATTAAAAAAGTAAGTGTGCTGAATATCTTGCTAAATGCACTCATTTTTTGTCCTTAGATCTCGTGTCTCCTTTGCTACAGAAATGCTGACCTGGAACACACTTGATAAGGATTTATTCACTGTCTATGACTATCCATCATATTTTTAGTTACTGTGCTGATCTTAACTGATATGATCTCACTACAGACATTGATTCAGTTGTAAATATTAGATTTTATTCTGCTTTAATTTTGATTTTTGCATGTTTCCTATGTGCAGGCATATTAACAATGATTAGTGTGATCTTCATGTGACAAATTCAAGAAACTTCTAAGTTTTGTTAGGCAGATCTTAGGCTTTCTGCTCTTTGGTCGTTAAAGTTTAGGAGGAGTAAAAAGAGTAAAAGTGTGTAAGAGAAAAATCAAAATTTATTGTTTTGAATGGAAAGGATGAAGCTAAAAAGTTCAAGCACGTGTGTGTTTGACATAATATAAAATTGAACCTGAAAAACATTTTAAATTGGAAAAGCTTCTTGCAAAAGTTTAATATGAGACTATTTGTTAAAATTAGAGACTAAAATGATGGGAAATTGTTTTTTAAAAATTAAAAAAAAAACAATATCAAAAGTTTGAAAATTAGAGACTATTTGTTTTTTTGAAATAAAAAATAAAAGTTTGAAATATCACAAGTTCAAAATTAAGGGTCAATTATGTAAATTTCGGGTGAAAGTCAAAAGTTGACAAATTGTTTAAAAATTAGTATGTGAACAGTTCTAATGTGTTTAAACAGTGTTAAGGTGGAAGATTGAATATTACAAGTGTTAGACGCATTAAAGCAATCTCATGCGCCTAAACAGTGTTCAAAAGTCCAAAATTAGGAGCATGATGATATTTCAGAATTTGCACAAGTGTTGGGCGTTTCAGACAACCTCATGCGGCTAAACAGTTGTCATGCGGCTAAACAGTTGTAATGCGTCTAAACAGTTGTCATAGGTCTGAAAATTTTGGTTAAGTGTTTGGCGTTTCATCCATCCTCATGCACCTGCACAGTACTAGACTTTCAAAAATTCGGCGTATCAAGTAGAAATTACCAAGTGTTGGATGTTTCAGGACCCATGCGCCTGAACAGTGCAAAAGCGCCTAAACAGTGCTTGTGCGTCTGAACAGTGCTCATGCGCCTAACCTCATATGCACAAACAGTGCTCATGCACCTAAGTACTTAGTGAAAACTTCAGCCTCATGCGCATAAACAGTGCTCATGCGCCTAAAAATTTCACTTGGCATAAATACAACACTTTGTGATTTCATTCACTCAAATTATCTGAACATTCACACCCGACATTCAACTTCACCGATTCTCTTAGTTCAATTGTTTTATGTCCAAATCTTGCATTTGATAGTGTTATCTTTGATTCTAAACGTAATTAATCGAACAAATTCATACAAATTTCAAGTTTTAAGATGATTTTGATCCGGCGTTTCAACCTTATACGGACGTATGATCCTATTCGAACTGAAATCTTAATATTTGTAATCAAAATGGATTTAAAAACTGAAATTGATGATTGTTTGATGATATAACTTTGATTTCGATCATATTGACACATTCAAATCAAGTTTTCATCAAAAAATTGTTCCTCATGATTAAGTTCATTAGTCGAACTGATGAAGATGAACAGTCAGTTTTGAATTTTTAATAAAAATAAAAACTTTAATCCTGATTTAAAAAGGTTAATGAATTAATATGTTTGAAATTTATTACTTATTAACTTGAATGTATTTTGTTTTTGACAAAATTCTTAAAAATTTAAAATTTTCAAAAATTCAAGTAAAGTAAAAAAAAAATTTAAAACATAATAATTCATTCAATCTTACAAAAATATCAAAATTGATTCATCAATAAAAATTCTTAAATGTCTAATTGTCTTTGTTTTTATCATTTTCAGATGGCAAATTTAAAATTCGAGCCTAAACACAATGTGGCAGCTTTCTTAAATGAAGATGTTCGTGAAGCCACGGGGTACGAGGAAATGATTAGATTTTTACTGAGGAAGAAGTACGTATATGCTATGTGTTCCCAGCCAACTATATACATGCGATTGATAAAGAAGTTCTGGTCTACTGCAACTATTGAAGTTGATGACAATGGAAGGAAAGTTTTAAGAGGGTTTATCTCAAATGACCGAATGATTGAAGTGTTAGAAGACTCAATAAGAGAAGAATTGAGGCTTGGTGAAAATGATCCACAAGATCTAGCTGAACTGTCTTATAATGAATGCAGAGAGACATTCTTAGCTATGGGTCATCCTGACCACTTTCCCAAGAAACAATATTTCCGTGCTCAGGTGTTTAATCATTGGAAATTACTGTGTTACATTTTCCAACACTGCATGTCTAAAAGGAGTGCTGGATGCAACTCTTTCCCTATAGACATTGCATTTACTATAGTTGCCCTAGCCACCAATTGACGATTCAACATGGCTAAGTGGATAATGAATGCTTTTCTATTCAACTTGGAGAAGGGCATACGGAACAAATATCTGATGTATCCAAGATTCTTATAGATGATCATTAATGTTGAGAATCCTGATTTCCAAGCATACGAAGTCAGTGGAGAAGTGATGGTCTTGGAACACATGAATGAGATGACTTATAAGAAGTTGGCAATGGTAACTGGTGCTATAAACGTTCCATTATTTGACTATATGAGAGCAGTTGCTGAAGATGATGTGAATATCAATGAAGATCATTTTCAACTCATTAAGGATGAACCTGTAGACCCAAATGATCTTATTGAAGAAGTTCCACAAGAACCTTCTGAATCTGATGATGACAATGATGATGAAGAAGAAGATGATGATGATTCCAGTGAAAGTGGAAGTTCAAGCCCTGATGATGATGATAATAATGATGATGATAACAATGATGGAATGAGATTGAACAAGTGCATGATGTTAGTCAAACTAAAGATGTTGTTCAAGAAACTGAACAAGTTGAAGGTGATAATGCTTATGAGCTTACTGTTGAAGAAGTGATAGAGATAATAGAAAGAGGTGTTGAAGGAAATGTACAAGATGATGATGAAGTATGGATTGTTGATACACTTGAATTTGTTCTACCAGATGAAAGTGAACATGTGACTGAAAAAATGATCAACGATTTGAAAGAGGAGAATGCTAAACAAGCAAAGATTATTGAAGATTTGAAAGTTTAAAATGAAATGTTAAAAGATGAAATTCAAAAGAAAGATAAATTAATTGATGAGTTGGAAAAAGATAAAGTGACTAACTTGCAAAATTTTAAAGTGATGCTCAAGGATTATGATTCAATGAAAGAAAAATTCAAGGTGTTAAAAGAAAATTATGAAGCTTTAAAAAAAGAATTTGAGGAAATGAAAGAAAGTATAAAATCTCCATCTTCTGAAGTTATGATTATTCTGAAGTTGTTCCAATTGATGTTGAAAAGATTTCAGAAGTGGATAAAGGGAAAAGAAAACTTGAAGGTATAGATGTTTCAGTCTTACCTGAATCATCATCTAAAGTTCAAAAGGTTGCATAAGAAAGTGAAAATAAAGAAGCAGAAGAGTATGAAACTCAAAAGAAAATTGAAGCTCTTGATGATATAGATTCTAAGTTTGATGATGCATGGTATGATGAAGTACTGGAAGATGAAGATTAGTTGAAGACAATGTTGATGAATATTTTACTTCAACTGAAACAAGACAAGAAGATGTTCCTGTAGATATTGAAGACAGATATAATTATTTGATTAAGATGAAGTACAATCGAGTTTTTCTTGACAGTTTAACCGTATCTCAAATTAATGAAGAATTTGAAAAGTGTATTACTGTTGAATCTGTTGCTCTAATTGATCCTGATGAGATTGTTGTAGAACATGGAGAATGGAATCCTCTTCAAGAAAGCATTAAGGGTTATGATATCCTACTTCTGAATTGTACCATCCAAACCCTGATGATATGTCTGTACCTGCTTTGAAAATATGGTTGCAATCAACAAATTATCCATGGAAGAAGCTCAATAGATTACAAGCCGAATCTTTAAGAAACTTAGTAAGAAGTTTTCAAGAGAAAGAGAAGCAAACGAACAAAATGGTTGTGCTTGATACAGAAAATCCAGAATACTTAGAAATAACGAAGAGAACGAGGATTTTGAAACCTCAAGAAATTAAATCAATGGCAGTGAAAAGTAACGTGCATGAGAAAAGGAAAGAACTGATAAAATGTTTCCTGAAACTGAAAGTCAAGGATATCATGTTTCAATGGAACAGAAACAATTATGCAATAAAGCTCGAACAACAGGTGATTTAGTGCGCAACGTGTTAGAAAAAGGACATCAATTTCCGAATTACTTAATGCAATGATTGTTCCTGACACAAGAAAAGAAGTAAATTGTTGCATGGAAATATCACGAAGTGTTTCATGCGTTCTTGATTAAAAGAGTTAATGCTATTTGTGATGTATATCATTTTTTCTCAAGTATTATTAAGCTTCCTGTTCAAGATCTGAAGGAGTTAAATAAACTACCGTTAATCAATCCAGCAAGAGCGAGTCGAGGAGAAAAATTTGTCCAATTATTGAACAGAGGGATAAGCCGAATGAGTTCATTTTTACAAACAAGATGTGATCAAGAAGATAAGATATATTTTCAATCATTGAAGAAGAAAAGGAAAGGTGATGACAAAGATATTAGAGAATAAAAAATTTTAGATGCTTTCAGCGATCAATATTTTGAGAAGGTAACAAATCCAGGCTTAAAAGTGATTGATGGCACTCAATAGTCTAACACAATTTTGAGATGGTTTTATAATGCTGATATGTTTGAATTGAAATTAGTTCAAGATCTGGATGATTGGGATCGAGATATGATTACATTGTTTGGAGTATTTGAATTAAAACTCTTACATCCCAGCTACATATCATTTTTGTCCATACAAAAGTTTGAAAGAGTTATGCCTGAAGTTGCTGAAAATGATAAAAAGTACTTCCTTTCCATCATCAAAGTCATGAACACTGCAATGGAAAGAATTTCTTTGAGAAAAGCTCTTGCTTAAGCTAACATTGTGAAGAAGATATAAGGAGATTGAGTTCATGAGGATCTCAAGCAAAAAGAGTGTTGGAAATCCATGCAAAACAATATCCAAACCCAATTGAATTTATGCTAACATCGATATTGCAGGTCTATCAAAAGAAAACTTAGAGGTGATGAACACAATAGAGATCAAGACAAATGAAGCAAAGCCGGAGCAAGGAATTTTGGCAAGCAAGGTCAAGTCTGCTATTGCTAAAGCCTTAGAGAACAAGAAATGTATAAAGAGAAGCATTTTCAAAATTAAAGAAGAGCCTGAAGATTTCTTTGATATATGAATATAAAGAATGAAGATTGAAGACAGAAGATCAAGATTAAGATTAAAGAAGAAAAAGACAAAAGATTGAAGATCAAGATTGAAGATTAAGAAGAAAAAGACAAAAGATTGAAGATTGAAGATTGAAGATTGAAGATTAAGAAGACTGAAGACTGAAAAAAATTTGAAGTCAGAAGACAGAAGATTGATGATTTTGAAGACTGAAGACAATACAATCTTAGGGGAGTATTGTAGAAGCTCTCGAAGATTAACATTTAGTCTTTGTATAGTTTTGTCATAGTTTAGGGACTTATTTGTAAATATATGTTCCTTATTTTGTTTCTTTGATAGTATAAATAGCATAGTTGTTTAAAGTAGGTAGACCTTAGAAGAACCTAAGAATCAGTTAGAACGACTTGTAACTGGTTTCTCGCTTGTACTTTTATGCTACTATCAATGAAAAACTATAAACTTTTTGATTTGTTTGCAATGAATTGATTACTTGTGTTTGTTTTGATTGAATTGTATCACAATATCATCCCAATCGATCCATTTTGATCCTATAAATGTTCTAAAAATCTTGTGAAGATGTTTCAGGATCTACAGGTAACTTATAAACAAGGAGATCCTAATCTAAGATTGAGTTGAGAAGACCAAGTCAGAAAAACTACTTTAGCTCCAGTTGTAACAAACCTGTAGTTGGAAATCCTATCAACACAACAATAACAAACTCTTCAGCTCAAATATCTGAAGTGCCTACAACGCCAGCATAGAGGTACAGAACTCAAAGAAGGGGTTCCCATGTAGGAGGAGATGGAGGTGGTGATAGAGATCATGAATTTCTTGATGAAACCCACTCCGAAAAGACAACATCAATGATGTCAACACTCATTAGATCAAGTTCTCTTGTAAGTGTGCTGAATGTAATGGGTGATACTCAATCACCAAATCTGAATTTCACTAATTTAGATCTGTTCAACCAACTTGTTATGATTCTCAACTGAGGATCCACAAGTCACATCCCACCACAAAAATCACCAGAGATGTTAAGATAGGGGTGAGAACAAGAGGACAAACCCATGACAAAACTATTTGTCTACACTCTTGTTTCTTGTCCCAGATTGAGTCAAAGAAGGTTGAAGAGGCTCTGAAGGATGGAACTTGGATTAAAGCAATGTAGGAGGAGCTGCTTCAATTCAAAAGGCAAAAGGTTTGGAACCTATGTCCTCTTCCTCAAGGGAAGACAACAATAGGTACCAAGTGGGTTTTTTGGAATAAGAAAGATAATAGAGGACTTGTCATCAAGAATAAGGAAAGACTAGTTGTTCAAGGGTACACACAAGAAGAAAGGATTGACTACATAGATGTTCTTGCTGCTGTAGCAAGACTTGAAGCTGTTAGGATATTCCTTGCTTTTGCTACATCCAAGGCTTTCAAGGTCTACTAACTTGATGTCAAGTATACCTTCTTATATGGGGTGATAGATAAGGAAGTGCATGTCAAGCAACCACCTGGATTTGCAGACCCTCATTATCCTGATTATGTTTGCATGCTTGACAAAGCTATCTATGGGCTGCTTCGGAAGTGGTATGACACAGTAGCACAATACCTTGTTCAGCATGGCTACAAGAGGGGTACAACTGATAGAACACTATTCATTAAAGGAACAGGGAATGACTTGACATTGGTTCAAGTTTATGTAGATGGCATCATCTTTGGGTCAACTAATCCAAAGCTCTACAAAGACTTTGAAAAGCTGATGAAGAATAGATTTGAAATGAGTGCCATCGGGGAACTCAATTCTTTCTAGGAAATCAAGCGAAGCAGGTTGATAATGGCATCTTCATAAACTAGTCAAAGTATGTACAAGATATACTTATCAGATTTCATCTGACTGAATGTAAGGTTGCAAAGACACCCATAGCCATAAATCACTCTCTAGGACCTGATCTTGAAAGGGAGTGCATTGATGAACATCTTTACATGGCTATTATTGGGTCTCTTATGTACCTCACAATCAGCAGGCCTGATTTCATGTTTTGCCACATGTATTTGTGCAATATATCAAGCCAACCTTAAGTTGTCACACTTGGTTGCTGTCAAGAGGATTCTTAGATATCTTAAAGGAGCTCCCAAAGTTGGCTTTGGTATCCAAAGAATTCAGACTTCAATTTGTATGCTTATACAGATAGTGACTATAGTGGTTGCAACATGACTGCAAAGTCTACATCAGGGGGTGTCAATTCCTTTGTGGAAGGATAGTCTCTGGCAATGCATGAAACAATCTTGTGTGTCTGCATCAACTGCTGAAGCTGAATACATTGTTGCTGCAAGCTGCTGTGCTCAAGTACTCTTGATTTAGAATCAGATGCTGGACTACAGATTCAACTTTTAAGAGACTCCCATCCATATAGACAACAATAGTGCTATCTCTATCACAGAGAATCCTATGTAGCACTCAAATACAAAGCCCATCAACATTAGGTATCATTTGATAAGAGATAATTTAGAAAAAGGATTGATAAAACTAGTCAAAGTTAACACAATTGAACAATATGCTGATTTGTTACAAAAGCTTTTGATGAACAGAGATTTAAATATCTTATATCAGCTATTGGGATGATTAACTTTTAGTATATTTTTCTTAAGTTAAATTTCAAGATTATTTTTTCAAAATGTGTGTCTTAAGTTGTCTATATGATCACCTATATAAGCCCAGTTTAGTTTGGAAGAAATTTTTTAAATGATATTCCTTAGAATTTTGAAAATTTAAGATATGTTTTCTTTCTGAAGACATTAATTTGACTTTAGAAGAAATTATGTCTTCAAAACTAATAACTACTTACTAAGAAATTTACCTTTGGAAGAAAATTCATTATCTTCCAAAGCTTAATGTGCTTCTAAGTACTTATATGTTTGAAGGACAATTTTCTTTCCAAACTAATTAAGTCTCAGAAGCTTTATCATTTATGAATAAAACTTTGAAGTTTAATATCTTCTGAAACCAATATATCTCGGAAGCAAAATACTCTAAGTATTTTGCTTCCAAATCAAATTTTATTAAACTAGGAATATCTTCGAAGACAAATTACTTTAGAAGATTTTAGACTTCCAAAAAACTATCTTTTTGGGCACTTTTTCAGAGGTGGGACCGATATCAGGATTTTAAAGTTTATCATTTTGCATTAACTTTTTCTCAAATCTAACGATATAAATATACCTATAACGGTTCCCCTTCTTTCTCCTTCCTCTTCATCTGCAAAAGTTCAAAACCTAAATTCACCCATAACCCGCCTTTGTTCTTAGCTTTCTTCACTCAGAAGCTTCCAAAATGGCCAACCCTAAACCCCGAAACCCAACTAGATTTTCCATGCAACTTCACAAACAACATAATCGAGTTGCTCTATGACCATATGAGAAAGATCCAGGTTTATCAGATGTTTGTTGCTACCTCTCTCAATCAAAGTACCTCACCACACTCACATAGACCCTCCACTGTATGAATATCAACTCCAAGAGTTCTGGAGGACCCGCCAATAGATCATCTTGTATGGTGAGAAAGCACCGTCTTTCACAGTGCAGGGGAGGACAATTTCATCACCAGCCACATTCAACACTCATCTAAGTCTAGATGATGAAGAAGGCAAGTTGTCCTTCCCCAAATCTCTATGAATAACTCATTTCGGTAGATGGGCTATGAAGGGGACTACTATCAGAACCTTCAAGAAGGGTAAGTTTCCTCTCAATTGAAGTACCTCCTAATGTTGTAATCCACTCTTTATCTAACAAACATGGAGGATGGGACCAGATTCTTAAGGACTTATCGTATATAGTCCATAGGATGGTTCAAGGGGTCAAGTTCAAGTACTCCCAGTTTATCTACACAAACTTGATTGCTAACTTGGACTCCTTAGAGTACTATATGTTCCCTAGATATATTCAACATTCTTAACTGTGAATTGGGCTCATAGTTAAGGGGGATAGGTAATACTCTTAAATTGGGATAGATGAAGCTCAATATATTCAAAATAATAAGAAAGACCATTGTTGGCTTCTCAGGGTAGAAAAAGCCTTGGCCCCAAAAATATTAGAGCTCATTGCTCAGGTGACAACTTGGCAGCACCTGCCAACGTTGAACACACCTTCTACATCTAAACCACCCTCCAACCATAAATAACCAACACCTACACCAGAAAATCCAAAGCAATCCCCTGCTCAGTCTACTCAGATTGAGCAGGCCGCCATACAACCACCCATGCAGGAGGAAGGGGAAAGAAGAGCTCTCACTTCCCTGAGGAGTAGACACTCCCATTACTTCTTTGATTAGTGTTAGGCCTTCTCATGCTCAGCTTGATCAGCTCATTGCCCAAGCTTAAGCCATCACTCTCAGTCTTAAAATTTAAGTGATCAACCTTCAAGGGAAAGTTACATCCCCACTCGTTAGACTTAACCAGCCCATCCCTAACCTTCAATTCATGATGATAAGGATATGGGCTTTAGTGAGTACCTTGAGTCTCTTCTCTACCTCTGCTCTAGGAGAGATGAGTGCTCCTGAATCACCTATATCTAGCCCACATCATCTACCCCAACTGAGGTGGACCTCCCTAAACATGTTCAGAAAGTCCATATGGAAAAGGCTCTTAGTTTTGCAATTTATTACATTATTAAGACCTCAACCATGCAACCCAGCCCATTAACTTTCTTTTGAAGCTGTCATGGTGCAGGGGAAATCCAGCACCTAAGAAACCTAAGCTGGTGGTGAGGAATAAGACTTTGGTCCTATTCTCTCATCCCCCATGATTTTCCTGATAAAGATAAAGGGAGTCTGAAACTAAAGGTGAAAAATTGTCAAGAACACGCACCTATTTAGTTCCAAGGTAAGTCACCTACAATCTCAGGTGGCTAACTTACAAAGACAGTTCATTGATCAGCAAGTTGAGATCACCGATCTCAAGGAAAGTTAACTAGGAGACCTATCAGGCAAACTTTACAAGGTCCACAAGAACCTATGGATGTGGTGGACCTAACCCTTAGCTCCCTTGTGCAAGAGGGTGATGCTACCAAAAAGGGGAGAAAGTCCTCCCTACAATCACAGATCCTGGGAGTTTTGCCTAGAGTATGGACATAGAGGACTCACCACCCTTACTTGTAGTTATCAATACTTATAACCTCCTCAGGCCCACATTAATATGGATGCAATGATTCAACAGCCTATTTGAGGAGGGCATACCAAGGGCTATGTCTACCCCAGCTACCCTGCGAAAATCCAATAGTGGGATGGAGTATGATGTTGATAGAAGAGCCTTGGTACTCTCTAGATCTCAGGGACAATAAGAAGTCTTTAACTTTCAAAATCTAAGATACTATGAGAGCACTTATCTAGTTGACCTGCCACTTACCACCCCAGTCAAAACAAGTAAGCTGAAAGGTTAGCTGAAAGAATTCAAGATAGGGTGTGTAGGACCGTGAAGGGGGTCAATGCATAGTTTCACACAGTTGTTAAGAGAGTTATAACACTTAAAAGATCAAATAGGAACCGGCTTAAAATGAACAAATAATAAAAGTAAATAATAAAACATGAACAGATAATATGGTTTTCAAGAATGATGTATTTTCTCTCAAGTTCTTACAAAGTGTTACAACTCTTACACAGACATTAAAAGTACTTAAGATACTTTATGTACATCCTACAGCCAGCCATACTTTGAAGGTCAGCTGGAAACACTAATCTAGACAACAAATCAATGTAAAGTCAAAAGGAGATGCCTTTGACTATGACTTGACATGCCATAGCTCACATCCTTATCTAATACAAAAAGTAAAAGTACAAGTAGAAGGTACAGGCTAAGACCTTAATCTACAATTTGAAAAAAGTATGGACTTTTCACGACACTCATCTAAGTTGGTGGAGTCTTCAGAGGTTGGTAGTTGAAAGTAGTCAGCTTTTGTCAAAAGGTGATTCAAAGCATGTCTTTCAAGAGGAAGTTGAAGTTGAAGAAGCTAAGAGAGAGCTGTTGAGGAGGAAGAATACAAAAAGAAACCTCCTGTCTGTCAATGTGAAAAAGCCCTAGCTGCTGAAAAGATAGTTATGGGACTTCCTATGAGTTGTTCAAGACATGTGTTCTCCTCCCTGCAAAATTCGTTTATTTGGAGTTTAAAAGCTAACAGATTATTGTAGAAATGAAAAAGATAAAAACAAATAAACAAAGAACTTAAAATCAATGAGTCCAAATATTTTATCAAACTAAGAGAAGCTTTAAAGAAATGATCTTTTAAAAAGAAATCTTTAAAAAGAATGTCGAGATTAAGTTTTGAGCGAACGAGTCACATTAGCAGAATTTGAGTAGCAAGCTTAAAAGTAAACTTGATAAATGATGATATCACGGATGAAACAGGAAGAACTATTCTATAAGCAAAGGGGAGCTAGAATCAAAATGGGTGTGGGATGTGGTGAAACTTCAGATGTTTATCCTCCTCCTAGCACTCATTGTTACCTCCTATGCCTCAACCTCATCCATCTAATGATTTAATTGAAGTTGTAGATACTAACAGTCTACATGGCAGGTTTAAGCAGCGTTAATCATAAGAGGTTTGAGATGAATATGATTCTCCTATAGGTTGGGACTCATCAAACAAGGATCTGATAAGCAAAATGATAATTCCCACCCTTGATGCTTCAAATCCAGTATCAGGTGTTTCCCAAACTTCTT
>CM046437.1:9032587-9242331 GCA_025506505.1 Flaveria sonorensis
AACATTGAGAGCACTTACGTTTAATCTTGGAATTACTTAAAAGGAATAACTGTATGCAAAGTTTTCTAAGTGTGATTTCTGGATACGTGAGGTACAATTCATGGGTCATATTGTCAACGAAAAGGGAATACATGTGATCCTGCAAGATTGAAGCTATAAAGAATTGATCTGTTCCTAAGACCCAGTGAGATACGACAATTCCTTGGATTACAGGATATTATCGACGATTCATTGAAGGATTCTCTAAGATTTCACAACCTCTCACAGCCTTGACTCACAAAGGAACAACATACAAATGGGGTGAGAGTCAGGAATCTGCTTTTCAGTTGCTGAAGCATAAATTGTGTACGCACCAATATTAGCGTTACCGGATGGTAGTGTTGATTTCGTAGTCTATTGTGATGCTTCTATTCAGGACTTGGATGCGTCCTGATGCAGCGGGATAAGTGATAGCTTATGCCTCTAGACAATTGAAGATTCATGAGAAGAAACTATACCACCCATGACTTGGAACTGGGTGTGGTAGTTTTTGCCTTAAAGATCTGGAGACATTACTTGTACGGTACCAAATGCACTATCTACACCGACACAAGAGTCTTCAGCATATATTGGAGCAAAGGAGTTGAATATGAGGCCAAGGCGCTGGGTAGAGTATTAAATGACTATGATTGTGCTATCAAGTATCATCCGAGAAAAGCAAATGTAGTTTCTGACCGCTAAGTAGAAAAGAGACTGCAAAGCCTCGACGTGTGCGAGCTTTGCAACTTACTATCAGCACACAGTTACCTGAACAAATCCAAGAGGCTCAGACAGAAGCTCTGAAAGCAGAAAACATTAGGTCCTAATCGTTAAGGGGAATGGAAAAAACAATTGGAAGTAAAAGGGATGGAATTCGTTACTTCAAGGATAGACAATGGGTACCACACACGGAGACCTGAGAGACTTGGTGATGATGAGCTCACAAGTCCAAGTATTCTATACATCCTGGATCTGACAAGATGTACCATGATTTGAAGGCGCATTTATTGGTGGCCTAACATGAAAGCAGATGTACTACTTATGTGAGCAAGTGTCTGACCTGCTCAAAGGTGAAAGTGGAGTATCAAAACCCATCTGGACTATTACAACAAGCCAAGATCCCTATGTGGAAGTGGGATCAGATATCAATGGATTTTTTACTAAGTTACCTCATACTTCTGCTGTTGCGACACAATATGGGTTATCGTGGATCGATTGACAAAATCTGCTCATTTCCTAGCAATAAAGGAAACGGAAAAGTTGAGAGGTTAACCCGACTTTATCTGAAGGAGATAGTTTCGAGGCATGAGTACCGATCTCAATCATTTCTGACCGCGATTCTCGTTTCACATCACACTTCTGGCAATCACTGCAGAAATCTTTGGGTACGCGATTGGATATGAGTACTGCTTATCATCCACAGACTGATGGTCAAAGCGACCGTACTATACAGACTTTGGAGGACATGTTACGTGCTTGTGTGATTGACTTCGGGAATAACTGGGAAGTTCACCTACCATTGGTGGAATTTTCTTACAACAACAGTTATCACATAGCATAAGGCAGCATCTTTGAAGCTTTGTATGGGAGAACGTGTAGATCACCAATTTGCTAGGCTGAAATTGGTGATAGTCAATTAACGGGTCCTGAGTTAGTACACGACAACTGAGAAGATTGCCAGATAAGAAAACCGCATGGCTGCAGCGCGAGACAGACAGAAAAGCTTGCTGACAAGCGACGGAAACCCTTAGAGTTTTAGATAGGTGACAAGGTTTTTTAAAAGTCTCACCATGGAAAGGCGTAGTTCGGTTTTGTAAGTGACGAAAGCTAAAGTCCTCACACTTTTGGATGTTTAATATTGACTAGCGGGAAAATTTTGGGTAGTACTACTGGGTCTGACAGCCCCACCTATGTGACTCGAGGTCATACGGGTGCAATTTTGTCCTAACACATATATTCGTCCCGACCTGGTAAGTCGTGACGTGAGGGCAACAAATGCACACAGTCAGCTTCGATCGCAAATCACTATGATATATTTTTATGTTAATAGACTAGCTATCTATTGCAATACACTACTATGATTTGAAAACTGTTTATCGGTTTACCTATTAATGCAAACTCTTGAACTCACCAACCATGTGTTGACTTGTTTAGTATGCTATTCTCAGGTTAAGGTCGCCATTGCCTAGGAGCACGCACGTCAGCATTGTTGAGTGTCTACATTTGCCTGTTTACAAATTTGGGATTATTTTCATATTACACAATGTGTGTTTGGGGCGCATTTGTTTTGCGCATTCTCTTTACATACTACTTGTTTTAGGTTTTCTGGTTTTAAAAACGCTTCCGCGGTATTTTAAACGTTAACTCTGGTTTTGTTTATTACCATATAGAGTCGTTCTTGGTAACTAATGACTGAGATCCTGGTATGTCACGCGCCTCGCGGTAAAACCCCGCACGCGGATTTTGAGGGTGTGACAAATACTTCTTAATTTAATTATTTTGGAGATGTCTAAGTCGCTGTTATTAGAATGACGTATTTAACTTGTTTTATGAATTTGATTATCGTTTGCGATCAAAATGCTTTGATTATTTGCAACTATAAACGTTAGATCTAAAATTAAATATTTTATAATATTTATAACATTTCATCTACACATTACATGGTATACACTTGATGTCAAACAAGTTATCATTGTTATAAATTGTAGTGTTTACCTGGCTGCGTAGGATTCTTCAATTTGTTCATGTTCATAAAGTAAGGTACATTCATAAGTTTTTGTTTTAATATTTGTTTAATTATCACAATTAGTTTTGGGTTATTTTTGGATATCAGTTTATAATTAAAGTCTAACACTTTTGCACATAGATTTTCATAGCGTGATTGATTAAGCTTAGGACAAACCCTTTGGATTGTGTATCGTTTTATTAACATTTTAAAATAATACCTCTCGGATTGGATTTTCTATTGGGCCCTAACTGGGCTAGTTGCTTATTGAGCTTTGGTCTTCTTTAATGCAATGTTTTGGGCCAAGTAAAAGAAAATTTCAGGCCTGGATTTTAGGGTTGTCACACAAGACAGCAGGATGTGGAGATCTTTGTCGAAGGACCTCACATCCCAAGTACCCTTTCACCACTGCTGGAGATGGAGATTATTCCTAAGGAAATGGCTTACTATTCGAAGATAGATTGGAAGAAGATTGACATAGATCAGAAGGCCATGATCGGTTTTTATCTACTCTTCCAAACTCTACATATAGATGCTTTAAAAAGTGCAAAACTGCTAAGCAGCTCTGGGATGCACTGAAGCTTATGTATGAGGGGTCTGATGAAGCTAAAGAAAACAGAAAGACCTCATAAAGCAGTAGTTTGAGAACTTTGCCTTCAAGTCAGGTGAAACTATGACTCAATAATACCTTAGGTATATTGAGATCGTAGATACTTTCATGGATGTTGGAGTAAAGCTTGAGAATAGGGACATTGTAAGGAAGTTTATGTTTGCTCTTCCCAGATAATGGACACACTACTTTGTGGTTGTCAAGAGAACTGAAAACCTCTCTACCCTTACTCTCACATAGCTTTATGGTATTCATAGTGGCTAGCAGATGCAGATGAACATGCAAAACCTATCAAGCAGCTCTTCCAGCAATCAATAGAGTTCAACACTCCATGTGGTTGAAAGGGATAGTAGAGAACCACAACATCATATTTTCTGCTACCCTAACAACTCACAAATGGACCCTTTATCACCTTCCCTGATGAAAGTTATGGTAACTTTCTCTTTACATTTGAAGACTTGGATTGTACCCATCCAGATGACCTGGAGTACATGTATATAGTCAGCAAATAGCTCTTCTCACTCATAGAGCCAAGAAGTTCTACAAGAGCACTAGAAGAAAGTTCGCCCAGCAATGCATCGAGTGGAAAGTTTGGACTAGATAAAAGCAAAGTGAAGTGTTACAACTGTAACCAGATGGGACACTTTGCTAGGGAGTGCAAGGCACCAAGGACTGATGGTGGCCAAGCATAATCCAGGCCTAACTACACTGATGCTGTTCCTAGATTTGAGAAGCCAAGCCAACCAAAACAGCAAGCCACTGTTGTTGTTAAAGAAATAGGCTTTGCCTGGAGCTTTCAGGTAGAAGATGCTTCTCCCAACCAAGCACTGATGGCTGACCATGAAGAAGCCAAGGTATTAGAACATCTTTGTATTCTTGAATGCATTGCTAAAGTAAATATGTATAGGTCCTATATCCTGGAAGTGAGATCTGACCTTGAGTCCTCAACATTTTAAAAGTTGATTCAAAAGAGCTAAAAATGGCTATAAAGTTAAAATAAAAGATTTAGAGAAAGCAATTTCACCACTTCAGCATGACCATACAAATTACAAAACTCAATTAAAGATCTCATTACCAAGTTAAATGAGTGCCAGGCTGAGCTTGTGATCAGCAAAGCCAAGGAAAAAAAAATATGTACTTGAAGAAGAAACCTTCAAGAACATCATATCTTCATCCATGCATGCAAAGATTTTTTATCACAACAAGCAAGGATTAGGTTCAAGTGAGATAGCTCCTCTACACACATTATTATCTATAAATCTCCAAGGTGTGGAACTTGTCAAGATAAGCCGCCCCTCATACATCCTATCCAAGAAGAGGACGAAGATGAAGAGGAAATAATGGACGATGAATCTATAGCAAACGAGAAGGATCATCCTAAAAATGGTCACTTTACTCCTGAGAGATGAAAGAACCAAGGATGACTAAGTCTACTAGGAATAACTTGATCAGGGCAGCTAAAAGAAAATCAAAGAAAGCCCAAGAGATCAAACCACCTTCAACTCCAAGCAAAAACAAGTCTTTATTTCTCTTGGATTTGAAGTGGTAAAGACTAAATATTAACTATGGAATCTAGTACCAGAAGTCCTAGTTCATGTCCAAATCATCCTTGTCAAGAGAAGTAGGTTGATCAAATGCACACCACTGCTGCATAGCCTTAAGCATCCAGTTCCAAGAGCAAGCCTCATCCTAAGAAGCCTTTTGTATCATCTATGAAGATGAAGAGGGAAGTGGAAAGAGATCAAGCTCAGCCTTCTACCTAGAAGAAGACTCTCATAAGTATGCCAATTGAATGCATCATGTGTGGTGGTACATCTCACTTTGCTAAGGATTGCATCTACAATCCCAAGAGTACCATCCATATGACTTAGAAGAAAAATTCTGAGAAGAAGAAGAAGATAGCTTTGGAAGGATAAGCTCTTCCTTTAGGAAGCTCCAATTTCATCTCAGAAAAAAGGAATGCTTCTGAAATATTGAATTCTGTTGCAGTGGATGCAAAAGCTTTCAAAGGTCCAGTCCCCAAAACTTCTGAAGTATTGAAGGCCAAGTCTAATCTTCCAAAGATGGTGTGGAAGATGAAGGAAGACTATGTGACTGAAAGTTCTTCATCAACAATAGAAAATGATCCTAAACCTTGCATATAGGATCATAACTATTGAATTATCTTCAGTTCACTTTGACAAGCCCAAGACTAACAAGGCTTGGGATTCCAAATGTAACTAACCATCGCTTTTTGTTAAGGAACAGCTAAAGACCAAGGAAATGTATGGATCATTGATATGGTTGTTCCAGGCACATGACAGGCAATGGCTCCTTGCTTCATAATTTGAAAGAATTGATGGAGGACCAATTGATTTAGAGGATAATCTAGTGGTTACATTACTGGAACGGTAGGGTCACAAATGGTAGCTCAGCCTTAAGAAGGCAAACTATATTAAAGAGCTAACCTAATTTTATGACCGAGACATAACATGCTCTTTACTGAGCATGAGTGCATTGTTCTCAAGCCCGGGGTTGTCATTCCTCAAGAGCATATCCTGCTCAGAGCCCCCAGAAAAGGGACTATGTACAAGATGGATTTGCAAGAAACATCCCTATTTGGAGAAGTTTCTTGCTTTCTATCTAATGCCAATAGTGATGCGTCTTTCCCTGGCATAAAAGAATGTGCCATGTAAACTTTAAGCACATAAATAAATTAACTAAGAATGATTAGTAACTGGAATGCCAAAAAAAGAGTTTACAGGTAATGACCATTATGTTGCATGTCTAAAAGGTAAGCAGCAGAAAGTGTCTCATAAGCCAAAGGAAAAGAACTCCATCACTACTCCCCTTCACTTACTACATATGGATCTCTTTGGCCCTACCAATGTAATGAGTTTAAGAAGGACCTCATATTGTTTGGTGATCACAGATCACTTCACAAGATACACTTGGGTATTCTTCCTAAATCTAAGGATGAGACCCTTGAGATCTTGAAGAACTTCATTTTTAAAATTAAGAATCGATGTGATCACAAGGCCAAAATCATAAGATATGATCAAGGAACCGAATTCAAAAACCAAATCCTTGATACATTTTTTGATGAAAAAGGTATTACCGGACATATAATGCTCCCAGAACTCCTCAACAAAATGGTGTTACTAAGAGGAGAAACAATACACTTATTGAAGCTACAAGAACCATGCTTTCTTACTCTAGACTATTGATCACCTTTGGGTAGAGGCAGTCAATACTGCCTGCTATGTGCAGAACAGAGTTTTAGTAGTCAAGACTCATGGTAAGACTCTTTATGAGCTGTGGCATAAAAGGAGACCTTTCATTAGTTTCCTCAGATCATTTGGATGTCCTTGCACCATCTTTAATACCAAAGATCAGATAACCAAATTTGCTGAGAAATCAGATGATGGACACTTCAATGAACATACACCCAATATGAATGGTTCTGGTCCTAATTGGCTATTTGAACTTGATTTAGTTACCAACTGTTGTAGAAGCCTCTCGAAGATTAATATTTAGTCTTTATTAGTCTTTGTATAGTTTTGTCATAGTTTAGGGACTTATTTATAAATATATGTTTCTTATTTTGTTTTCTTTGATAGTATAAATAGCATAGTTTGTTTAAAGTAAGTAGACCTTAGAAGAACCTGAGATCAGTTAGTACGACTTGTAACCGTTTTTCTCACAATTTTTCTGATTTGTTTGCAATGAATTGATTACTTGTGTTTTTTGTTTGTGTTGTATTGTATCACAATATCATCACAGATCGATCCATTTTGATCCTATCAAATGGTATCAGAGCTGTTGGTTTAGTGATTTGAGTTTGTCAAAGTGTCAAACTTTTGAATCACTTGAATCTGTGATTGATATGCAATTCAATCTAACAATTGTTGATTTCAGTGTGTTTCATCATCTGAAACATTAATTGAATCACAATTGAATGTTCAATTCGTTCAAAAATTGAGAAATTGATCAAAATAGTAGTCGAACTGTTCTTCAATGTTTTGAACTAAGTTTTCAATCTAGAGATCAAATTGTGTTGTGTTGTTTGATGAAATTGATGATGAAGGACTGTTAATCGATCAAATTACAGTCAAATTGGAAGTTTTCATAGCAATTCAACAAGTTTTGAAGATTTTCAGCAGATCTGAGTTTGTTTGAATGTGTAGAATTTGGCGCATTAGGTCAAAACACTACTGAAAATTGCCTAAGTGTTTGGGCGCTTGACAACTTCAGGCGTTTCACAACTGTTAAGGCGTTTTGGTCTAGGCGTTTTACCATTGTAGGGAAGCATCACAACTGTGTGGACACTTTGAAACTTCCCAGAAACTAAGTATTTTCAGGCGCATTACCACTGTGAGGTGCATCTGAACTGTTTGGGCGTTTTTACACCCAGGCGTATGACAACTATTTGGATGTTTCACAACTATTTAGGCGCATTACAAGTTGGGCGTTTTAGAATTCTCCTAAGGTAATCCCTTAGACGTTTCAATCAAAGTCAAAGGAGTTTCACCATTGTGTGAGCGCTTCATCACTATTTAGGCGCATCAACTTAACACTTAGAAACTTTTCAAAATTTAAAAAAAAAATTAAAAAAATCCAAAATATTTTCAATTCATTGTTTAAATTCAAAAACTTAAAAACCAACAAAAACAAATTCTTTCTAAAATAAAAAATATAAAATGGTGAAATCTAAAGATTCAGAGAACAGAGTTCCTAAGTTGAAGAATAGAGCAGACTTTAAGAACTGGTCCCTTAGATTGAAACATCATCTTAATTCTATTAACACTGACTTGTGGAAGTCAATAGAAAAAGGACCTCATATTCCAATTACTTCAGATGGTCCTGATGGAGGAATTGTGTATATAAGAGATTCTCCAGAACCATATCCTGAAGATGGGTTACAAGGTGATGATCTAAGGAAAGTAAAGAATGATATTAATGATGAGTTTTCACAAGTTAAACAGATCTATTTTATCCTTATAAAATAGAAGAACGCAGCGGAATATATATAATTTTAAACTAGTTACAGTGAGCTAATTTATATATAAAACATTTTTATATAAAATCAGTCAAAACCCTATGGATCGATATATGAAATCATGCTTACAAACAACCATAGAAAGTACGAAGAACTACCTTCAACTATGAGGTCGGGAGGAGGTGAACTAGGATGGCAGCTCCTAAAGCAAGAAGCCTCAAGCTGGTCTACCTACGAGCCACCAACAAGAACACCGGTTGCTAGGATTTTCACTTACATACTCCCTTTTATGTTTCTCTAGACCGATCGAGAGAAAAAGGGTTCTTACACTTTTCGTGTTCTCAAGTCGTAAGTTTAGAGAGATCTGCAAGCCATCTTATATTGCATATCCTTGGAAACATAAAGTTCAGGAGAGAGAAAAGTGGGAGGGGCCCAGCCCCTTAACCCATCCGCATTTCTCAGAACAACATCCGCATTAGTTAATGCGGATGAAGTTGTTCTCCGCATTTGTAAATGCGGATGAGTATTCATGCATTTGCAAATGGTCATCCGTATTAGCTAATGCGGATGTATGTTTCATCAGCATTTCCAGAAATGCTCATCCGCATTTGTTCAACCACATCAAATGTGGCTGTGTAAAACGAATGCGGATGGATTAATATTCCTCTCTCTTTGAAATAAATTATCCATATAATTTATATACAACACAAGTGTAAATGTTTGGAAACCCAATTTCCAAATATTCTAAGTGTTAATATTTATTTATATGATCATATCATAAAACAAATATCTTTGGTGTTTGTCTAGCTCGTTATTGGGTATGACCCGACTTGGATCATGACATACTAGCCACATCAATTCAATATGTATTTGGGCAGATCATTTCCATCAATCTCCCACTTGCACAAGATACATAGAGATTGATGCAAGTAGCAAATACCGCCTAAAAACGGTTTACTACCCCTAATATGCATGACTAAGTGCCATTCAATAACGTCATCCTTTCAAGTCCCTTACTTGAACTGATTTAGGTGAATCCAATCATATATCCTTTTGTTTCAGATGTCATGTTCAATCCAGGGACACATAATGATCATTCCCTGTTGATTTAACTTTATCAGGCCTTAGACATCATACTCTCAACGAATAAGAGGAACAAATCCCATCTTAACTAATATGTTTATCACAATCACCTTGTATCACAACTGAACATAGCCTTGTGTATTATCCATTTTTCAGAACAGTGAAGAACTAGATCAAGGTATAATATTTGGTGAATATCAAAACCCAATATGTACCTTAGGTCAGAGGACACTATGATATTCGTCTTTACTCAAATTTACTTATGATCAGTTATAAAATTCCATGCAGTAACATTTGAGAGCGGGTCAGTCCAATATTTGTATCCCACAAATATCTATGAACCTTGGTAGCAACCTTTTGCTCTATATTCATACCTTATGAATATCTACCAATCCATGTTCATAATAGTCTTACATTCATATTGTTCCCACAAATATAACCGACTACGGACATTTAGAATAATAAACATATTCATGGATGTAAACATGCTAAAATGGAACATAACTCAAAATGTCATAATTTATACAAAGAGTTAGTATTACATTCGTTCCAAGTTAAAATACAAAACAGATCAAATCCAACCACTAGAATATCGAAGTCCTAAGGCACAAGTATGACTCTCATGCTTTGCCATTTCAAGGAGCTTCGTGAGTGGATCCGCAATATTTTGATATGTGTGAACTTTGCGAATACATTCTTCCCTTTTCAACTTCATCCCTTATGTAGTTGAATCTCCGCTCAATGTGCCTTGTCTTTTGATGTGCACGGGGTTCCTTGATTTGAGCAATCGCACCCTCGTTATCAAAAAAGATCTCTAGGGGGTCTTGAATGGTAAAGACTACCCCTAGATCGGCAATAAATTTTTTTAACCATGCAGCCTCTTGAGCTGCCAATGAAGCGGCAATGTATTCGGATTCTGTAGTGGACAATGCTACCACATCCTGCTTTGAACTCTTCCAGGACACTGCCCCTCCATTCATAATGAAGACATACCCCGATTGTGATCGAGAATCATCTCGATCAGTCTGGAAGCTCGCATCCAAGTAACCTTTTACAACGAGCTCCTCCTCACCAGATCCATATATTAGAAACATATCCTTAGTCCTCCTAAGGTATTTCAATATACTTTTAACAGCCATCCAATGGCTATTACCTGGATTCTGTTGATATCTACTTGTCATGCTTAATGCGCATGACACGTTCGGTCTAGTGCATATCATTGCATACATGATGGATCCTATAGCAGATGCATATGGGATTTCCTTCATTCTTTCTTGCTCATCCTTTGAGTTCAGGACATTGAGATGTACTCAATATTGTCCCTCTTTGAATAGGTACCATACCTTTCTTAGAGTTTTCCATCTTGAACCTTTTCAAGATTTATCAATGTATGCACTTTGGTTTAAACCTATCAACCGTCTTGATCTATCCCTATAGATCTTTATTCCCAAAATATAGGCGGCTTCACCAAGATCTTTTATGGAAAAGCAACTTCCAAGCCAGGCTTTAACACCTTCCATGGTTGGAACATCATTTCCAAATAGTAGTATGTCATCAACATACGATACTAAGAATGTGATAATGCTCCCACTAGCCTTTTTGTACACACAAGCTTCATCAGCGTTCTGGATGAATCCAAATTTCTTGATCTCTTCATCAAAACGTTGATTCCAACTTCTCGATGCTTGTTTCAATCCATAGATTGATTTCTTTAACTTGCATACTTTATTAGGATGTTTTGGATCGACAAAACCATCAGGCTGAACCATATAGACAGTCTCTTCGAGATGTCCATTAAGGAAAGCGGTTTTGACATCCATTTGCCAAATCTCATAGTCATAATATGCAGCTATGGCAAATAATATCCTAATTGACTTTAGCATTGCCACAGGCCAGAATGTTTCATCATAATCAACCCCTTGATTTGAGTGAAACCTTTTGCTACAAGTCTTGCTTTATAAGTATCCAAGTTTCCATGCATATCGGTTTTCTTCTTGAAAACCCACTTACATCCAACCAGTTTGGAGTTAAGTGGTGGTTCAACCAATTCCCATACTTGGTTGTCATACATGGATTGCATCTCAACGTTCATGGCTTCTAGCCATTTGTCACAATCCGAATTGGACATTGCATCATGGTATGTAGTTGGTTCATCCGAGTCAACCACATAGCATCCATTCATGAAAAATCCATATCTTTCAGGTGGAATGCTAATTCTACCAGATCTGCGAACGTTTTGTGTGTATTGATCAACCATTTGATCATTATCAACAACCTCTTGTTGATTCTAATTTCAACCAAACGTGTATTGGCTTGGTTCTTGATCCTCATCAATTTCCACTGTTCTATACGTCGTTTCTTCCATAAGAAACTTAGTTTCTAAGAACTCAGCCTTTCTAGCAATAAATACCTTTTGCTCGGTTGGATTAAAGAAGTAATATCCCATACAGTCTTTGGGATATCCAACAAATATACACTTATGGATCGACTTTCTAACTTGTTTGGGTGTTCTGCTTCACATAAGCTTCACACCCCATACCTTTAAATATGATAGTGATGGAACTCTTCCATGCCATATTTCAAAAGGTGTCGTATCCACTTTCTTGGTTGGGGCCATATTCAAAATACGAGCCGTGGAGAGCAATGCGAAACCCCAAAATGATAGAGGTAGTGAGCTTCTAGCCATCATAGATCGAACCATATCCAATAAGGTTTTTCCCTTTCAGACACACCATTATGTTGCGGTGTCCGGGTGGAGTAAGTTGTGAGACAATCCCACAACTCATAAGATGATCTTGAAAAGCATCACTCAGGTATTCACCTCCTCTATCTGAACGAAGAACTTTGATTGTTTTATTGAGTTGATTTTCTACTTCATTCTTAAAGATTTTGAACATTTCAAAAGCTTCATGTTTGTGAGTCAACAAGTACACATAACCATAACGACTATAATCGTCGATAAAGGTAATGAAGTATCTCTCACCATTCCTTGTCATTGTCTTAAAAGGACCACATACATCCGAATGTATGATTCCTAATAAATCCTTTGCCCTTTCGTTAGTACCACTAAAGGGCAACTTGGTCATCTTTCCTTGTAAACAAGATTCACACTTATTAAATGAACCATTTTCATTTGTTTCCAAAAGACCATTCTTTTGAAGTGTTTGAATCCGATTCTTGTTTATATGCCCAAGACGACAATGCCAAGATATAAATCACTTAAACCCATTTTAAGTTTCTTGGTGCTTGTTTGGTATAACGAGTTATTAAAAGATGAGTTATCATGAACCAATTCATAGATACCATTATAAGGCATAGCCTCAAAATAAAATACATCATCCATAAAAACACAAATACCATTGTTTACAAACTTTAATACATAACCATATTGTTTTAAAAGGGAACAGAAATTATGTTCTAGTCAAACTAGGAGCATACAAGATGTTTTTCAAGACAACTTCCAAACCATTTGGAAGCTTCAAAACATAGTCTCCTTGGGCTTCAACATCAACTTTTGCTCCGTTGCCCATGTAGAGACTTGTGTCTCCCTTCTTGAAATGCTTATTTCTTTTGAACCCCTGCAACAAATTGCAAATATGAGTTCCACATCCGGTATCCAATCCCATGTGTTTGAAGAAATAACATTCAATTCAATATGAATCATGAAAGTTGTACCTGAGGTCTGCCCAGCATCCCTCTTGTTTCTCAACTCTTTGAGATAGGTTGGCAATTCTCTTCCAATGTCCTATCTCACCACACTCAAAGCATGGATCGTTCTCCGTTACCTTAGGCTTCTTAAGCTTTGGTTTTGGAGGTTCAGTTCTTGCCTTCCCTTACCCTTTCCTTTGATGTATCCCTTTCCTTTAGCAACATTTGCCTTGGGATCGGGGTGTTGCCTTTTCTTGTTGCCTCCCTCATTGATCATGAGGACGGGTAAAACCCTTTTACCCATCCCCGCCTCGGCCGTTTTGAGCATTGTGAAGCTCACCAATGCTCTTGTCCCACCGTTCATGTTATAATTCATGATGAACGTCTCAAACCTTTTAGTTAGGCCATTAAGGATCAAATCGTGGCCAACTCTTTTGAGACGGGATAATTTAGCCTTTCAAGGATCAATGTGGCTCTTCATCTTAAGTACATAAGATGAAACCGATTGAGTTTCTTCCATGCGACATGCATGAAGCGCTCGAACCGTTTCGAAGCGTTCTACCCTTGCTTGTTGAAGGAACATTTCCTTCAACTGGGTAATCATGTCGTATGCCCCATGATGCTCTAAATCTTTTGGAGCTCGGGAATCATAGTTCCCAACATGAGGCAAGAAACCTGCACAGAATCCTCAGTGTGCTTAACCCAATCGTTATAGGCCTCAACATCATTAACATCGGGTTCGTCGGGAATGGGATCGTCTAGTACGTAAGATTTCTTTTCTTGCTTGAGAACGATTCTCAAGTTACGAAACCAATCCATAAAATTATTATGGTTAAGACGATCCCTTTCTAATATAGTTCTTAGTGATAGGTTATGGACGGTCGGGTGGAGCGTTGTTGTTGGCGGCCATTTCTACAAACAAAGTTCATTTTTAGTATTTTCGAAAATAAAACTTAATTATTAATACCCCTTCACGTCTCATAGACAATTAATAATTAAAATCTAGAATCCAACGTTACATTTAAATAATGGTTAGGTGACCTTTATCCATCATTTAAATTAACAAGGTAGTCAACACTTGACAATTGCAACCCTTTGCAATTTCTAGTTTTATGGGATCGGTTAAACATCTTTATGTTTAGTTGGCATGTTTAATCCCATCAACAACATTGTACACCATGCTTCGGTGACCCTATTCACATGGTTTCCAACTCAAGTTGTCCTACTTACACACACGTATGAGTTTACACATACAAGTGGTTAGGTGACCTTTATTCCACAAATATGTTAACCCCACCTCAAACACACAAGTTCCCTAAGAGTGGTTAGGTGACCTTTATCCCACAAATAGTTCCCAAGTGATTCGAGTGTTGTGTAAAAGGATGGTGTTAAACTTGTTTCAAAAGGGATTTAAGTTTTCATAATTCTAGTTTTGAAAACAATTTTGCACCTAACATTTGCATGCATTCAAATGTGTGCTACCAGTGTGAAACAATTTTCAAGGTTCTTTCAATAAAACCAATTTTATTGTGAACACATTAACTTTTAATAAACCCTTTTATTACCCATGTTAATGTTTTATAAGAACCAATTTTATGCTTGTTGTTGATTTTAAATTGTTTAAACATGCATATCCATATATCACAAAACAATAATAAAACAACCACAAAAGCATCACATGAGTCCATAACCGTAGCCATCTAAGCTTAACATCACTTGTTGACCGAAACAAGTGAGTTAATAAAGTCGTTTCTAAGGGTGAAAAAAAAATGACACAACATTTGTGCCGGTGAACTCCCACTTGATCCCGCATCCAAATGCTTCAAGTGTCCACCTTCCAATCCATTTGGGTCTTCATTTAGGCTTTGACTTAAGCACCAAACTCCTTTGGGCCTTCATCTTCTCCTTTTGGTTAAAACCGAAAAAGATAGTCTTGTTGCAGCTTCTTTTACAAAACATATTCTAAATACAATTTTTCTAGTAAAAGTGAAGTGCAACTAGCCTATTTATTTACATACCAAATGAAAAATAAATAAATTACATACCAATAGGAAGAATAAACATGTTTAATTATTACAAACCATTGAATAATTAAAACAAATCACAACACATTCATCCATAGGTCTCGGCTTTGGTTATGAACAAATAAAATACATATCCACATATGTAAGCAAAATCCAAAAGCATCCCCTTGAACCATAGATTCTCGGCTGAAGCATAAACAGCCGAGAACCATGGTTTTGTTTCCAAAACAAAATCATCCAAATGATATAAATTTCCAAGATTCCTATATGCATGTCTAAATAGATCTTGAAAAATAGGGGATACTAGGGCTGAAGCCTCTCGGCTTTGTGTGAATCATCACCAAGAAACGAATTTTCAGTCCAAATGAAGCATGTATCCATATAAAGGCTCTTGATGCCATTGTGGGTTTTCACAAGTTAAACAGATCTATTTTATCCTTATAAAATAGAAGAAACAGCGAATATATATATAAATTTAAACTTGTTACAGTGAGCTAATTTATATATAAAACATTTTATATAAAATCAGTCAAAACCCATATGGATCGATATATGAAATCATGCTTACAAACAACCATAGAAGGTACGAAGAACTACCTTCAAACTATGAGGTCGGGAGGAGGTGAACGAGGATGGCAGCTCCTAAAGCAAGAAGCCTCAAGCTGGTCTACCCACGAGCCACCAACAAGAACACCGGTTGCTAGGATTTTCACTTACACAACTCCCTTTTATGTTCTCTAGACCGATCGAGAGAAAAAGGGTTCTTACACTTTTTGTGTTCTCAAGTCGTAAGTTTAGAGAGATCTGCAAGCCAACTTATAATGCATGTCCTTGGAAACATAAAGTTCAGGAAAGAGAAAAATGGGAGGGGCCCAGTCCCTTAACCCATCCGCATTTCTCAGAACAACATCCGCATTAGTTAATGCAGATGAAGTTGTTCTCCCGCATTTGTAAATACGGATGAGTAATTCGTCCGCATTTGCAAATGGTCATCCGCATTAGCTAATGCGGATGTATGTTTCCATCAGCATTTCCAGAAATGCTCATCCGCATTTGTTCCAAAACAAATGCGGACAGGGTTTGTTCACGCATTTGTAAATGCGGATGAGTAAACATCATCTGCATTTGTTCAACCACATCAACTGCGGTTGTGATAAACGAATGCGGATGAGTAAAAATATCCCGCATTTGTTCAACCACATCAAATGCGGCTGTGTAAAGCGAATGCGGCTGTGTAAGACGAATGATGAATAATATTCCTTCTCTTTTGAAATAATGATAACACCCGAAAAATTTTTAATAGACGAGAAAGGAAGAATAAAAGCGATAAAAGAAAGAAACACATTTAACCAAGTTGAGGGGTAAATGTGTCAAAAAGGACAAAAAGAATAAAAAGTGGGGTGTAAAAGGTGATGGCCGCCACACCTTTCTGCATATTTTCCTTTTCAAAACCGATTTTATTTAGAGAGAGAAAGCAGAGAAGAGTTTCGGGTTTGAAGAAGGAAGACAAGGAAACAGAATTCAAGTGTAAGAATTCATCGTTTTAAGTTGTTCTTGGCTGGCCTATGCCTCGTTGTATGTTATATTTGTTTTGTTGTGTGGGTGTGTGTTTTGGTGGTTCTAGGTGTTTTTGGTGGGTTTCTAGTATAAGATGGGTTTCAGGTATTGATCATCCGCATTAAGTTTGAATATTTGCATAAGTGTTGTTCATCCGCATTAGTTAAGTGTTTATCCGCATTTGTTGTATGTTCATCCGGCTTGTTTGTCCTTGCGCATTTGCTTTAGTCTTCCGCATTTGGTTCATGCGTATTTATTTGGGACACTTGGAATATTTCTAAGGTGTTCATCCACATTGGTTTAGTCATCCGCATTGGTTACTCATCCGCATTCGTTTACTCATCCACATTGGTTTATTCATCCGAATTTGTCTGTTCATCCGCATTTGTTTGCTCATCCGCATTTCTTTAAGGGGAGAGAATTTTTGAGATTTTGGGATGTAGAGTAAGTGATGAGAAAGGAGGTTTTACGGGGGGCTGTGCTTCTTGTTTATGTTTTCATGCTTTGTATGCTGTTGTGATGATGTTGTTCCATGTTATGTTTATGTCGTGACCTTACGTGGTGTGACGTGTGTATATGATGTCAAAAAGTATTACTTAGCGAAGTGGAAGATAACTAATGAGAAGTAAGAATGAATGCATGCATTAACGAACGATCGGAAGTAAGAAAAGTCTTGCAAGCACTGTAAGGAGGTTCACACCCAATGAAGGGTGTTAGCTCAACAGTGTGCGGGTTAGCTACCCCAGAAGGTTGCCACTAGGGTTTAGTCTTTGTGACTGACCATACGTAGGGGACCATTGTCGCTTACCCCGGTGCTGGGCCCGCCTCAGGCATGATGTTTGATTTCTATTTATAGTCTTCAGTCTAGTACCCGCCTTGTGCATGATGTTTGGGTATAGCACATGGCATGGTCCAAATGATGATACCCCGGTGCTGGGCCCGCCTCGGGCATGATGTTTGAAGTCTATTTATAGTCTTCGGTCCAGTACCCGCCTTATGCATGATGTTTGTGGTATAGCTCGAGGCACTAGCCTGGAGCATAGAGAAGTGAAAGTAATAATGATCGAATGAAATGTACGATAAGAAAGAGAATGAATGAATGTAAGTTGACGATGATGAAAGATGATAATGAGATTATCTATTTGTACGTACGATGTATGATCGCTCACGAAAGTAAAGTACGTGTTTTAAACGAGAAAAAGTATTTTATTGATAAAACTAAAACTCACTCAGCAACGCTGACTTTTATGTGTTTCCAGTTGGCAGGTAATTGTTGTGTGGATGGCACGGGGCAACTACTTGGCATTTTTGGATGGCATCGTTGTTTAGAATTATAATGTTTTTGTGATGTAGTGCAAATTATGATATTTTGTAACAGTTAACTACAATGTATTATTTTACAAAGAAATTATAATGAAATGGTTTGTTTAAAGAATTCCGCTGCAACGTTTGGAAATGGTAAATGTAAATTATATGTTTATGTGCGATGATTGTCCAGCTATAAGCGTTCAGGGAACGGGGCCTTACAAGTTGGTATCAGAGCCAAAGTTTAAGTGAAACGGGTAAATATTTTCAAAAGAAACCTAAACTTAAACTGAGAATGGGATAAAGGGAAGGGATGCCAGTCCGAGTAGCTCCGTGCCATCAGGTATGTTCTTAATGTTAACTGGTATTACGTGCGCATGTTATGTGATTTATGTGCTTCTTAGTTGATTTAGATACCGATGTAGTTAGGATAGGAGATGCTTGGGGTATGAAGAGTAAATAAGTGGCTAATCACAACTAGCCACTATAATTAGGGACTTACTATACTTGACATAACTGAGTTGTTACCTTGAATGACCGTGTTGGTGTTTGAATCTTATAGTGTGTCTGAGGATGGCCGGTGGTAGATCTTCGAAGGCTTCTCGAGGTGGAAGTCGTGGTGGATGTTGTGCTAGACCACAGGTCACGAGAGGAAGGCTTAGAGTGAAGAGGTGGCTCATGAAGAGCCCGAGACCCCTCATCCGGAGGGTGGTGATGAAAGTGCTAACTTAAGGGCCTCAGTGAAGGAGGCGGTGGTGGAAGAGGTTCACCAGGTCATGCAGACGATCTTACCGTCTGTGGTGACTGAAGTGATCAAAGCTATGCGAGAGAGAGGAGAAAGGAAAGAGAGGACAGGTCCTCAGAAGTAAGGGGAGCAACCGAGACTGAGACGGTTGTCTCCAGTGAAGAAAAAGGAGAAGAGCCCGTGCAGGAGATAGCACGAGGCTGTAACTATGGGCATTTCAAAGATGCCAGCCCCAACTTTGACGGAATGGCACTGCGGTTTTGCTGCACCGGTGGGTGAGAGAGATGGAAGCTGTTCTAGATATCACGATTGCCGAGAAGATCAGAAGGTGAAGTTTGCCACTCATTCATTTGTGGACTCGGCCCTATGTTGGTGGGACAATATTGTCCAGGCTGAGGGTAGTAGAGCGATTGGCAGGATGAGGTGGAATGAGTTGAAGAAACTGGTGATCAAGGAGTTTTGTCCTCACCGAGAGCTCGACAAGGTTGAGAGGGAGTTCCTACAGTTAGAGGCGGGAACCATGACAATTAGCAATATACCACCAGATTCATGAGATGGCATGGCTGGTGCGGATCAGGTGACCCCTTGTCACGAAAGATTAAGAGATACATTCAGGGCTTGCTGGCGGACATCCCAGGCACATGATCACTGCCCGACCGAGCACGTTTAGGTCCGTGGTTGATCTGGCAGGGAGGCTGTATGATGAACGGGAAGTGTGTGGTGGCTGAGGTGAGTAAGAAAGGTGGGTGGTGACCGGAACTGGAATGGGAAGAGGTTTGGTAGGGGTGGTGCCTCGACAAACAACAAGCGTGCACTGGAGGATGACCGCCGTGTGGTCACATCTGGTGCGGGGTCGAAGAGGTGTGGCAAATGCGGAAAGGAACATTTCAGAGAATGTAGGTGGGGATTGAATGTATGCTTCCTGTGTGGGAGGAAGGGCATATAGCAAAGGATTGTCGTATGGCCAGATGTTTTAACTGTGGTGGAGAGGGTCACATGAGCACGGAAGCAAGAAGCCATGGTCTGAGAGTTCTGGAGTGAAGAAGACGACAGGAATCGAAGGGAAGAAAGCAAGTGCCAGAGCATTCACGATGACCCAGGAGGAGGCTAGGACGGACCCCGATGGTTGTGTCAGGTCGTTCCTAGTAAACCAAACCCTTGCATCCGTGTTATTTGACTTTGGTGCTAGTAAGAGCTTCATTTCTGCTGCCTTTTGTGCTAAGTTGCCTTTAAGGAGTAGGAGTATTGACGAGCCCTTCGATGTAGAAACTGCCATAGGTAAGTCTACCAGGATTTCTGAGATGATTGAGGCTATGTCATAGAAGTAGAAGCTCATAAATTTCCTTTTAGACCATTCGTGATGACTTTAGGCGGTTTTCGATGTAGTCCTGGGGATGGACTGGTTAGCGGCCTACGAGGCGAATATCGTATGCCGCAAGAAGATGATTGGACTGACAGCGCCTGATGGGAGTTTGGTGACGATTTAAGGTGATCGAGTAACTACGATTCCGAAGGTGATTTCAATGGCGGTGGCGGGAAAGTGTATGAGGCGTGGATGTAGTGCCTACTTGGCCTACGTAAAAGATGTTGATACACACAGCACCACAATTGTCTGATGTACCAGTTGGTGTGACTTCCCAGACGTGTTCCCAGAAGATTTACCAGGTGTACCGCCGGACCGTGAGAATTGAGTTTCAGATCGACCTGAGACCCGGTGCCCAACCTGTTGCTAAAGCACCGTATCGGTTGGCTCCGACCGAGATGAAGAATTGATGGAGCAACTGCAAGAGTTGCTTGATAAGGGGTTCATTAGATCCGAGTATCTCTCCATGGGGTGCGGTCCCCGGTTTTGTTTTGTAATTAAGAAGAAGGACGGTAGTATGAGGATTGTATTGACTACCGCGAGCTGAACAAGTTGACGGTGAAGAATCGGTATCCTTGCCGAGGATTGATGACCTGTTTTGATCAGCTCCAAGGTGCCAGTTGGTTTTCGAGAATAGATCTCCGATCGGTTTACCATCAGTTGAAGGTGAAGGAGCAGGATATTCCTAAAACGAATTTTCGTACGCGTTATGGGACACTACGAGTTCCTCGTTATGTCTTTCGTTTAACCAACGCGCCCAGCTGCTTTTATGGATATGATGAATCGAGTATGTCGGCCGATGTTGGATAAATCAGTGATTGTTTTCATCGATGATATCTTGATTTATTCAAAGAGCGAGGGGAACATGCCTGTCACATTCGAGGGGGTTAAAGACGTTGAGAAGGGAGAGTTGTATGCTAAGTTCTCAAGTGTGCATTCTGGTGCGCGAGGTTCAGTTTTTGGGTCACGTGCTGAATCCCAAGGGGATTATGGTAGACCCGGTAAAAGTGGAAGCTGTGATGCAATGGAAGTCTCCAAAGAGCCATCCGAGATTCGTAGTTTCTGGGGTGGCGGGATATTATAGGAGATTCATTCAAGACTTCTCTAAGATAGCTTCTCCGTTGACTAATTTGACCCGTAAGGATGTGAAGTTTGGTTGGGTAAGCTCAGAAGTGCTTTTGAGGAGTTAAAAGCAAGTTTGACTCAGCTCCTGTCTTATCATTACCGAAGGGAGCGAGAGGATTTGGTGGTTTATTCAGATGCTTCTTACTCGGGATTGGGTTGCGTAATGATGCAGCAAGTAAAGGTTCTTCACTGACCACAAGAGCTTGAAGTACTTCTTCGAGTAGAAGGATTTGAAGATGAGCAAAGGAGATGGTTGGAACTGATAAAGGATTATGATTGTGAAATACATTACCTTCCGGGCAAAGCCAACGTAGTGGCGGATGCCCTTAGCCAAAAGGAGAGGCCTGAACCAATCGGGTGAAGGCTTACCAATTGATTTTGACCTCCGATGTGATGAAGAAGGTCAAGGAGTTTGAAGATGAGGCATTGAAGGAAGATCATCTTAACTCTGAAAGGATGAGAGGTCTAGTCGCGAAATTGGGTGAAAACACTCTCGGTGTTAGAACCCGATTTGGACGAATGTGGATTCCTCGTTATAGGGATCTACGTGGGAAGATTATGGACGAAGCTCATAAGACTCGATACTCCATTCATCCCGGTGCTCAAAGATGTATCAAGACATGAAGAAAGATTTTTGGTGGCCGGGTATGAAGCGCGATGTAGTGAGTATGTGAGTAAGTGTCTTACTTGCTTGCAAGTGAAGGCCGAGCATCAGAAGCCGTACGGAAACTCCAACCTTGGATATACCCGAGTGGAAGTGGAGCATATCACCATGGACTTTATCACGAAGCTACCGCGTACTGTGAAGGGGTACGATGCCAATGGGTGATAGTCGACCGTCTGACAAAGAGTGCTCACTTCCTACAGATCCGAGAGACGTATTATTCATATGAGAGTAGCGGATCTATTCATCAGGGAGATTGTAACTCGTCAAGGTGTGCCAGTGTCTATGTTTTCTGATCATGACACTCGTTTACATCTAAGTTCGGAAGAGATTTCATAATGCAATGGGGACGAGGTTACACATTAGCATGGCTTATCATCCACAAACGGATGTCAGTCGGAGAGAACCATTCAGACGCTTAAGGATATCCTTCGGGCATGCATCATTGATTTTGGAGGTTGTGGGATGACCACTTACCGTAGCTGAGTTTCTCATATAATAACAGTTATCATGCCAGCATGGTATCCCCCTTATGAGATGCTATATGGTAGGAGATGTAGAACACCCGTTTGTTGGGGTGATATTGGTCAGAAGGAGAGTTAGGAAGTATTGAGGTGATTGAGGCTACGACTGAGAAGCTTGAAAAGATCAAAGCCTTTATGAAGGCAGCCAAAGATAGGCAGAGTCGTATGCCGATAAGAGACGTAGACCAATTGAGTTCCGTGGACGATAGAGTTATGTTGAAAGTCTACCTTGGAAAGTATCATTCGGTTTAGAAAGCGGGCAAGTTGATCCCGTGATACATGGGGCCTTTCCGAATCATGCCCGAGTAGGAGAAGGTGGCCTACAGGTTGAGTTACCCGATGAGTTAAGTGAATTCACCCTACATTCCATGTATCTCATCTGCGGAAGTGTTTAGCTGACGAAGATATGGTTGTACCACTGGGGTATTGAAGTTGATGAAAGGCTCAATTATGTGGAGCAACAGTGGCAATCATTGACCGCAAGGAGAAACGGTAAGGAATAAAGTGGTTCCTCTTGTGCGCGTACAGTGGAAGCACAGGAGGGATCCAAGTCTACGTGGGAGACTAAAGAAGAGATGAGGCAGCATTACCCATGTTTGTTTGAGGAATACAGGTTTCGGGGACGAAAAACCTTATAAGGGGTGGACTTGTAACACCCGAAAATTTTTAAAATACGAGGAAGGGAGAATAAAAGCTGATAAAAAGGAAGAAACCAATTTAACCCAAGTTAGGGGCTAAATGTGTCAAAAAGGACAAAAAGAATAAAAGTGGGTGTAAAAAGGTGATGGCCGCCCACACCTTTCTGTATATTTTTCTTTTCAATCGGATTTAGAGAGAGAAAGCAAAGAAGAGTTTTGGGTTTGAAGAAGGAAGAACAAGGAAACTGAATTCAAGGTAAGAATTCATCGTTTTAAGTTGTTCTTGGATGCCTATGCCTCGGTTGTATGCTTATATGTGTTTTGTTGTGTTCGGGTGTGGTGTTTTGGTGGGTTTTAGGTGTTTGAACTCATTTGCAAATGGGTTGAAGGAAGTCATACTTGAAGGCTGCTAGGTGAGTTCTAGATCCCCGGTTCTATGTTTTAAACCTATTGGGGGCTGGAAATACATGTACTAACTTTTTAATATGTCCAGTATTTTGTACCGTAAGTTTGGCCCTGTTCTTTTATGGGTGTGTTAGGGCCTTGCATGTTTTGCTCGGTTTACGTGGTTGTATGCTTGTTCTAAGAGATTAGCATGCTAGATCGGTGCGATGAATGTATAAGAATGAGGATTGGGAACTGATTTTAGTATGAGATGCGGTTTCAGGTTATTGATCATCCGCATTAAGTTTGATATTTGCTAAGTGTGTTCATCCGCATTAGTTAAGGTTTATTCCGCATTTGTTGTATGTTATCCGCATTTGTTTGTCCTTGCGCATTTGCTTCAGTCTCCGCATTTGGTTCATGCGCATTTATTTGGGAACTTGGAATATTTTCTGAGGTGTTCATCCGCATTGGGTTAATCTCGCATTGGTTTACTCATCCGCATTCGTTTACTCATCCGCATTGGTATTAATCCGCATTTGTCTGTTTCTCTGCATTTTGTTTGCTCATCCGCATTTCTTTAAGGGAGAGAATTTTTGAGATTTTGGGATGTAGAGCTTAAGTGATGAGAAAGGAGGTTTTACTGGGGGCTGTGCTTGTTTACGTTTTTCATGCTTTGTATGCTGTTGTGATGATGTTGTTCCATGTTATGTTTATGTCGTGACCTTACGTGTGTGTGATAGTATGTAATGCTTATGTAAAGTATTACTTAACGAAAGTGGAAGATAACTAATGAGAAGTAATAAATGAATGCATGCATTAACGAATGATCAGAAGTAAGAAAAGTCTTGCAAGCACTGTAAGAGGTTCACACCCAGTGAAGGGTGTTAGCTCAACTGGTGCGGGTTAGCTACCCCAGAAGGATGCACACTGGGGTTTAGTCTTTGTGACTGACCATACGTACGGGACCATTGTCGCTTCCCCCGATGCTGGGCCGCCTTGGGCATGATGTTTGAAGTCTATTTATAGTCTTCGGTCCAGTACCCTCCTGTGCATGATGTTGGGGGTGTAGCACATGGCATGGTCCAAATGATGATACCCCGTGTTGGGCCAGCCTCGGGCATGATGTTTGAAGTCTATTTATAGTTGTCGGTCCAGACCCGCCTTGTGCATGATGTTTGGGGTATAGCTCGAGGCATTAGCCTAGCAATAGAGAAGTGAAAGTAATAATGATCGAATGAAATGTACAATAAGAAAGAGAATGAATGAATGTAAGTTTACGATGATGAAAGATGATAATGAGATTATCTATTTGTACGTACGATGTATGATCGCTCACGAAAGTAAAGTACAGTTTTAAACGAAAGAAAAGTATTTATTGATAAAACTAGAACTCACTCAGCAACGCTGACTTTTATGTGTTTTCCAGGTGGCAGGTAATTGTTACTGAGGATGGCACGGGGCCAGCTACTTGGCATGTTTGGATGGCATCCGTTGTTAGAATTATAATGTTTTTGTGATGTAGTGCATATTATGATATTTTGTAACAGTTAACTACAATGTATTATTTTGCAAAAGCAATTATAATGAAATGGTTTGTTAAAGAAATTCCGCTTCAACGTTTGGGAATGGTAAATGTAAATTTATATGTTTTATGTGCGATGATTGTCCAGCTGTAAGCGTTCCGGGAACGGGGCCTTACATAAATTATCCATATAATTTATATACAACACAAGTGTAAAATGTTTGGAAACCTAATTTCCAAATATTCTAAGTGTTAATATTTATTATATGATCATATCATAAACAAAATCTTGGTGTTTGTCTAGCTCGTTATTGGGATGACCGACTTGGATCATGACATACTAGCCACATCAATTCAATATGTATTTTAGCAGTCATTTCCATCATTAAAGCATATTTTGATGTGTAAGGATTTCCACTTGAAGTCTTAACTAGACTTGATGGATATCAAACGGGATATACCATGTATAAAGCTTTGGATGAAGATAACTTGTGAAGGTGGTAAGGAGATTCAAGATCTTAGGAAGCAAAAACTGAAGAGGCAGTTAGAGCTATTTGAGCATTTATCTGGTGAAACTATAAACCAAATTATGAATAGATTTATGCAACTCACAACTGAGATGTCAACTGCTGGCATCAAAAATGATCTCAAAGATCTAAACTTCAGGCTTCTCAATGCTCTTCCATCTTTATGGAACAAACGGTAACACGGTGAAGCATACTGAGAAATTCCTATGGACCTAATCTGTTGATTGCAAAAATTAAGTCAGTTGAGATTAATGAAAGCTCAAGAAACAATGATAGAGCAGCATCAATGTCTCAATACAAGTATTTTCATCTCCAGCTAGCACTGCGAAGAATGCCTTTAGGCAAAGAATGAGAATTTCCAGAAGAAGGGTGATTGTTGTTGGGGTAGGGTTCTTTATAGATTCTTCATATACAAGTGTCCTGCTTATGCATCTCAACCTCAACCTCAGTCTCCTCCTAAACCTCAAAGCTTTAAATCTCAAACTGAGACCATGTGTTAACTTTGCTAAAACTAGCAAAGTTAAAGATGTCATTAACATCTATTAAGGATGAGAGTCCAAATGATGTGGAGGAGGAATGGATCTAAATTGGAGATGGTGATGATTGCATACAGGACTCAGAAACACTCTAATGTCAACAGGAACTACAAGCCAAGTGCTAACAAGACTGTTGGATTTTACAAGTCTAAGTCAAGGTGTTTCAACTGCAATAGCTATGGTCACTTTTCAAGGAATGTAAGCTCCCAGAAACAAGGAGGAAAAAGCAATTTGAGTTCAAGCAATCAGAGGTTTCAACAATTATCTAAGAAGACATTCCAAAAGTCATATCAAAGCTTACAATTCCTGAACTTAGAGATTACTCAAAAGCTTCTAAAGACCCAAGAAGCTTTAGTAGTGAGCATCAAGGATGTATACGACTGGAATGCATATGCAGAGCAGTTTACAGTTGACTTAACCTCTAGTTTATCTCTTATTGCAGAAGTTCAAAGAGAAAATTTGTCAAAGATAGTGATCCAAAGGCTAAATATGATTCTGAGAAGAAGAAGAAGAATACGATTGGAGTGATAAATCTGATCCAAAGAGGATTCAGAAGAAGTTGCATTGAGTGGCAAAGTCAGATCAACCAAGGTTGAAAATTCATCTTCTAACTCTGAGACTTCTTCACCTAAATTTCCAGAAATACCAGCTGAAGTAAGGGAAAAACTATGCACAAAATCTTGCTTTGAACATGTAGAATATTATGAACTTACTCTATAAAATCTATGAAAGCTTAAGCAAGAGGAATTAATGCATAATAAACAAAATTGATCACAAAATATCAGATGAAAAGATCATTTCTCAACAAACTTCATGGAACAAAACTTTGAAAGAATTAGAAATTGTTTCCAAACAACTTGAAGAAATGACTAAGAACTTGGAACAGGAGAAAATAGCACATGCTGCTACACAAGTTGATCTAGCAAAAGTAAAAAGCTCCAAACGATTGTGGAACAACTGATAAATGAAAAAGGAGAAACAAAAAGCAGGCTTAGGTTTTACACATAAACCAATGCCTGCATCCATAACAAACACTTTAGCAGAGAACTTCAATACGCATGATCATTCTCCTGAAAATAAGGCTAAACTTAAGCTTTCAAACAAAAAACAAGATTTCTGGTAGTGAAGAAGAGAAAACCAATGTTGAAATCTTTGAAGAAAAAGATACTGAAAAGATCAAAAACGGTCATCCAGTAAAAGTAAAATCATATGAACCACGACTGAAAAGTAAGAAAATATTTGTTCCAAAAGAATCTCTGTTGGAACAAGTGATCATTAAAAACAACAAACAAAACTCCAAAAAAACAAAGATAAAGCAAAACAGAAGAAGGAACATAAGAGTTCAAACTCTTATGTTCTAAATAATCCAGAGTTATTAAATGGCAAAAAGATCAGAAAGAGAAAGAAACTGAAAAAGAATCTTCACCTAAAGATGTTCAATCTTAGATAAAATCAAATTCTATAAATCAAGGAACCAAAGAAGAAGAAGAAAAGTGACTAATGCTAAATCTGATCAAAATAAGAGTCTAGAAAATAAGACAAAAACAACAAATCAAGCAAGTCAATTTAACTAATAAATTTGTGTCTGCTTGTAATTTGAACATGAACTTAATTCAAGAAGTTAAACAAATCCTAAGAGCCAATCAAACTCTGATCTGAAAACAGGTTCAGATTCTAAGACTTCGCTGGCGTTAAACGATTTGTTTCTGAGGATTCTAAGAATGCAGTTCATGTATAAAAGTCACAAACCAAATATACAAAAGAACAAATTGTCAAATCAAAAACAAAAAGTTTAACTTTTTGACTCCTAAATCTAAACAAGGATCAAACGTTGCATCAACATCAAAAGTTAATAAACATTTGTTTAACACACCATAAAGGTACTGTGAAATCTGTGACATGTTAATCATACAATTGCTAAATGCTTTTTCAACAAGTACTGTCATATATGTGATATGAGAAATCACTCAATAGCAGATTGTACTTTAATAAGTATGTATCTTCTGTGAGAAAGGACTCACAATACAGAAAACTTTTACTTAGAAAGAGTTTGCCAAGGAAAGGATTTGCTAATACACAATGAGCAAAGGTTATGTTAATCCTCAGTTTAAAAGAAATCAAATGTCAGTTTTTAAAGATTAACCAACAAACCTTCATTAGGCTTGAGATCTTACAAAAGAAATGACTCTGTGAGACCAAAACAATACATTCAAGATCAATTCATTCCAAGGTCTGTGAGAATGAATGATAAAATTTTGGAAATAAAATTTTTTCAAATATTGGTCATTCAATGGTATGAATTTTCTTAAAAGGATCAAAATTTTGAATCATAGAATTGGCAATTTCATTAAAAACAAGCCGGATGTGAACAAACTTCATTTTAAACAAATTTACTATTGTTGACAAGTTTGGCAAGCCCAAGACCATCTCGAATTGGGTTGAATAATTCAACTTAATTGTTCTTGAAATGAGGTGCACAGAGAGATCAATCAAAACATGGTATTTGGATAGCGGGTGTAGCCGGCCACATGACGGGAAATCTGCCTTACTTCAAGATTTTAAGTTAAGGATGGTTACTCATGTCGCCTTCGGTGGTAATGCAGGAGGAAAAATCACAGGCCAGGAAACAGTATCCATGGGATAATAAGTTTTGATAAAGTCAACTCTGCTCACAGTTGAACTTTAATTTGTTAAGCGTTTCCCAATTTGTGATAAATCATATTCTGTTCTTTTTGATGATTCTTTTGCTACATTTTGAAGCCAGGTTTCAGATTAGCAAAGACTGGGGGTAGTTGTTAAAGCTATTATGGATCGAGATGTATACAAGTTGAATATGTCTCAAGTTGATCCATCTAGAGAAACAACTTGCCTTATTGCTCAAGCATCAAATGACGAAAGTCAGCTTTGGCATAAACGTCTCAGACATTCAATTTCAAGAATATGAACAAGCTTGTAGCGAGAAATCATGTTATCGGCCTTCCATCAAAGAAGTTTGCCACTACTGATCTCTACTCAGCATGTTTAAAGGGGAAGCAACACAGAGTGTCTATAAGCCTAAGCAAATAAACTCAAATTCTAACCTCTCCAGATGTTGCATATGGGACATTTTCGGACCAATAAATGTGAAGAGTATTGGAAGAAAATCTTATGTTTAGTTATCATTGATGACTTCACAAGATTTTAATGGGTTTTCTTTTTGTATGCAAAATCTGAAACTGCTAAATTATTAAAAGAATCATCACAAAAGTTGAAAACAATTAGAACAAAAAGTAAAATAATAAGAAGTGATAATGAATGGAATTTAAAAAATGCTAATATTGACATGTTATGTGCAGAAAAAGGATTGCTTATCAGTTTAGTGCTCCAGAATTCCAAACAAAATGGAGTTCCTGAAAGGAAGAATAGAACTTTGATTGTGGCTGCACGATCCATGTTAGCAGATGCAAAAATTCCTATCACTTTCTGGGATGAAGCCATATCTACTACGTGTTTCGTACAGAATCGTACTTTAATTGTGAAAGACAAACTGAAAATCCTTATGAGTTATGTTTGGCAGGAACCAACATAGATTTTCTTAAAATCTTTTGGTTTGTCCAGTTTGATTTTAAATTCAAGTGATCATCAAGAAGGATGTTATGATCTCTATGTGAACAGGTGTATGTCGATGTATGATATCATATTGGTTCTACAAGTCCAAAATTATGCAATGAATTTGAAGAAATAATGAAATCTCGATTTCAAATGAGTTCTATGGAGAAATATAATTTATTTCTTGGACTCAAGTCAAGCAATCTGCAGATGGAATATTCATAAATCAAGAGAAGTCATTGACAAACTCTTGAAGAAAGTTAAATGCTATATTGTCAGTCCATAAGAACTCCAGCTGACGTAAACACCAAGATTGAGCCTGATCCAAAGGAAAATCTGTAGACCAAACTTTATAGAGATCTATGATTAGTTCATTGATGTATCTTACTGCATCTAGACCTGACATAATGTATGTTGTTTGTGTCTATGCCAGGTATCAATCAGACCCAAAGGAATCCCATTAATGCTGTCAAACACGTATTCACCGGCCTTAGGGTTCTGGTTGTCCTTATGAAGGAAACTTCGAGTTATATGGGTATACTGATAGTGATTATGGTGGATTTGTCAAGATCGTAATCTAGTATGGGTGGATGTCAGTTTTTAGGACCCAGGTTAGTCTCATGGCAAGTAAGAAACAAACAAAATGTCTCTGTTTTAACCGCAGAAGCTGAGTACATAGCTGCTTCGGCAGGATGTTCTCAAATCCTTGGTTACAAAACCAACTACTGGATTACTGGTTCAAGTTTCTTAAAGCTCCAATTTACATTGATAACACTGCTGCTATTTTCATTACAGCTAATCCTATCCAACATTCAAAAACAAAAATATCGAGATTCGATATCATTTTCTCAAGAGATACTCTGAAAAAGGTTTAATCATTCTGATTCAAATTGCAACTAAAAACAGTTGGCTGACCTTTTTACTAAGCCTTCTTACCAGGATGGTTTTGAGTATTTAGTAGAGTCAATTGGTCTTATTAACCACATTTAAAAACTAGTTTTTTGTGTATTTTAGTTAATTGAGTCTAAATATGATCAAACCCTCCCTTACCTGAATAGGACACAGTAAGAGAAACTGTCAAAGTTAATTGCCTGATTGTATTTGGTGTGTGCATGTTTCTTAGAAAAGAAAAACCAAATACAAAAATTGAAAATTGAAAAATCAAAAGATAAAAATATCAAAAAAAAAACTACCAAAATAGAGTTTTTCTTTGTTAATTCATTATTTAGGATGAATCTGTCATGCAATAAGAGAAAAAAATGATAGATACATTAGTATGATCAGTTGCATACTTCACTCGATAACAAAGTCTGACGTGATCAGATATGATGTGCAAGTAAGTTCATGCAATTAGACTGAAAAAGTAAATTCTTGTGATTAAACTAAATCACTCATGCATTCATGTCTGTCTATCTTAGCACTAATGAGTAGTGTTGATTTCTCAATTGATTGCTTGTTAATACATAATCTCACACCTGATGGTGATATGAATACCATTGAGCTCTAAATTATTTAAAGCATCTAACCTTCTCTGTTATGAGTCATCATAGAGACCTGAAGTGATGAGATATCCTTTGTTGTAAGTGATTACCGACCTGGATATTCTCACTGATGCAACAAGATGCAATGTGCACAAATACCAAATGAGATCTGGTTATAGTATATGTTAGGTTAACAAGTTGAGAATAGTGACTTCTTGCATATCTTATGAGAATAACCTTTCTAGTCTAAGTGTGAGTGCATAATGTCATATTTATTGTACCTTAATCAATCCAAGAATTGAAAAAGTAAGTGTGCTGAATATCTTGCTAATGCACTCATTTTCTGTCCTTAGATCTCGGTCTCCTTTGCTACAGAAATGCTGACCTGGAACACACTTGATCAGGATTTATTCACTGTCTATGACTATCCATCATATTTTTAGTTTAATGTGCTGATCTTAACTGATATGATCTCACTACAGACATTGATTAGTTGTAAATATTATATTTTTATTCTGCTTTAATTTTGATTTTTGTATGTTTTCTGTGTGCAGGCATATTAACATGATTAGTGTGATCTTCATGTACAAATTCAAGAAACTTCTAAGTTTGTTAAACTTAAAAGTTTTAGGGGGGAGTAAAAAGAGTAAAAGGTGTAAGAGAAAAAATCAAAATTTAGTGTTTTGAATGGAAAGGATGAAGCTAAAAAGTTCAAGCACGTGTGTGTTTGACATAATAAAATAAACTGAAAAACATTTAAATTGGAAAAGCTTCTTGCAAAAGGTTATATGAGACTATTTGTTAAAATTAGAGACTAAAATGATGGGAAATTGTTTTTTAAAAATTAAATAAAAAAACAATATAAAAGTTTGAAAATTAGAGACTATTGTTTTTTTGAAATAAAAAATAAAGTTTGGAAATATCACAAGTCAAAAATAAGGGTCAATTATGTAAATTTCGGGTGAAAGTCAAAAGTTGACAATTGTTTAAAATTAGTATGTGAACAGTCTAAGTGTTTAAAACGTGTAAGGTGGAAGATTGAATATTACAAGTGTTAGACGCATTAAAAGCAATCTCATGCGCCTAAACAGTGGTTCAAAAGTCCAAATTAGGAGCAGATGATATTTCAGAATTTGCACAAGTGTTGGGCGTTTCAGACAACCTCATGCGGCTAAACAGTTGTCATGCGGCTAAACAGTTGTCATGCGTCTAAACAGTTGTAGATGGTCTGAAAATTTGGTTAAGTGTTTGGCGTTTCATCCATCCTCATGCACCGCACAGTACTAGACTTTCAAAATCGGCGTATCAAGTAGAAAATTACCAAGTGTTGGATGTTCAGCTAGACCCATGCGCCTGAACAGTGCAAAAGCGCCTAACAGTGCTGCGTTCTTGTGCGTCTGAACAGTGCTCATGCGCCTAACCTCATTGCACAAACAATGCTCATGCACCTAAGTACTTAGTGAAAACTTCAGCTCATGCGCATAAACAGTGTCATGCGCCTAAAAATTTAACTTGGTATAAATACAACACTTTGTGATTTCATTCACTCAAATTATCTGAACATTCACACCCGACATTCAACTTCACCGATTCTCTTAGTTCAATGTTTTATGTCCAAATCTTGCTTTGATAGTGTTATCTTTGATTCTAAACGTAAGTAATCAAACAAATTCATACAAATTTCAAGTTTTTAAGATGATTTTGATCGGGCGTTTCAACTTATAAGGACGTATGATCCTATTCGACTGAAATCTTAAAAATTTGTAATCAAAATGGATTTAAAACTGAAATGATGATTGTTTGATGATATAACTTGATTTCGATCATATTAACACATTCAAATCAAGTTTTCCTCAAAAAATTGTTCCTCATGATGAGTTCATTAGTCGAACTGATGAAGATGAACAGTCGTTTTGAATTTTTTAATAAAATAAAAACTTTAATCCTGATTTAAAAGGTAATGAATTAATATGTTTGAAATTTATACTTATTAACCTGAATGTATTTTGTTTTGACAAAATTCTTAAAAATTTAAATTTTCAAAAATTCAGTAAAGTAAAAAAAAAATTTAACAAATAATAATTCATCAATCTTACAAAAATATCAAAATTGATTCATCATTAAAATTTCTTAAATGTCTAATTGTCTTTGTTTTTATCATTGTTAGATGGCAAATTTAAAATTCGAGCCTAAACACAATGTGGCACTTCTTAAATGAAGATGTTCGTGAAGCCACGGGGTACGAGAGGAAATGATTAGATTTTTACTGAGAGAAGTACGTTATGCTATGTGTTCCCAGCAACTATATACATGCGATTGATAAAGAGTTCTGGTCTACTACAACTATGGAAGTTGATGACAATGGAAGGAAAGTTAAGAGGGTTTATCTCACATGAAGAATGATTGAAGTGTAGATGACTCAATAAGAGAAAGCATTGAGGTTGGTGAAAATGATCCACAAGATCTAGCTGAACTGTCTTATAATGAATGCAGAGAGACATTCTTAGCTATGGGTCATCCTGACCACTTTCCCAAGAACAATATTTCCGTGCTCAGGTGTTTAATCATTGGAAATTACTGTGTTACATTTTCCAACACTGCATGTCTAAAAGGAGTGCTGGATGGAACCCTTTCCCTATAGACATTGCATTTCCTATAGTTGCCCTAGCCACCAATTGACGATTCAACATGGCTAAGTGGTAATGATGCTTTTCTATTCAACTTGGCGAAGGGCATATGGAACAAATATCTGATGTCTCCAAGATTCTTATAGATTATCATTAATGTTGAGAATCCTGATTTCCAAGCATACGAAGTCAGTGGAGAAGTGATGGTCTTGGAACACATGAATGAGATGACTTATAAGTAGTTGGCAATGGAACTGGTGCTATAAACGTTCCATTATTTGACTATATGAGAGCAGTTGCTGAAGATGATGTGAATATCAATGAAGATCATTTTCAACTCATTGAGGATGACCTGTAGACCCAAATGATCTTATTGAGAAGTTCCACAAGAACCTTCTGAATCTGATGATGACAATGATGATGAAGAAGATGTGATGATGATTCCAGTGAAGTGGAAGATCAGCCCTGATGATGAGATAAAAGTGATGATAACAAGATGGAATGAGATTGAACAAATGCATGATGTTAGTCAAACTGAAGATGTTGTTCAAGAAACTGAACAAGTTAAGGTGATAATGCTTATGAGCTTACTGTTGAAGAAGTGATAGAGATAATAGAAAGAGGTGTTGAAGGAAATGTACAAGATGATGATGAAGTATGGATTGTTGATACACTTGAATTGTTCTACCAGATGAAAGTGAACATGTGACTGAAAAAATGATCAACGATTTGAAAGAGGAGAATGCTAAACAAGCAAAGATTATTGAAGATTTGAAAGTTTAAATGAAATGTTAAAAGATGAAATTCAAAGAAAGATAAATTAATTGATGAGTTGGGAAAAAGATAAAGTGACTAACTTGCAAAATTTTAAAGTGATGCCCAAGATACTGATTCAAGGAAGAAAATTCAAGGTGTTAAAAAGGAAATTATGAAGCTTAAAAAAAGAATTTGAGGAAATGAAAGAAAGTATAAAATCTCCATCTTCTGAAGTTATGATTATTCTGAAGTTGTTCCAATTGATGTTGAAAAGATTTCAGAAGTGGATAAAGGGAAAAGAAAACTTGAAGGTATAGATGTTTCAGTCTTACCTGAAATCATCATCTAAAGTTCAAAAGGTTGCATAAGAAAGTGAAAATAAAGAAGCAGAAGAGTATGAAACTCAAAAGAAAATTGAAGCTCTTGATGATATAGATTCTAAGTTTGATGATGCATGGTATGATGAAGTATTGGAAGATGAAGATTAGTTGAAGCCAATGTTGATGAATATTTTACTTCAACTGAAACAAGACAAGAAGATGTTCCTGTAGATATTGAAGACAGATAATTATTTGATTAAGATGAAGTACAATCGAGTTTTTCTTGATAGTTTAACCGTATCTCAAATTAATGAAGAATTTTAAAAGTGTATTACTGTTGAATCTGTTGCTCTAATTGATCCTGATGAGATTGTTGTAGAACATGGAGAATGGAATCCTCTTCAAGAAAGCATTAAGGGTTATGATATTCCAACTTCTGAATTGTACCATCCAAACCCTGATGATATGTCTATATACCTGCTTTGAAAATATGGTTGCAATCAACAAATTATCCATGGAAGAAGCTCAATAGATACAAGCCGAATCTGTAAGGAACTTAGTAAGAAGTTTTCAAGAGACAGAGAAGCACACGAAATTTAAAAACGGTGTGCTTGATACAGACAATCCACAATACTTAGAATTAACGAAGAGAACGAGGATTTTGAAACCTCAAGAAATTAAATCAATGGCAGTGAAAAGTAACGTGCATGAGAAAGGAAAGAACTGATAAAATGTTTCCTGAAACTGAAAGTCAAGGATATCATGTTTCAATGGAACAGAAACAATTATGGAATAAAAGCTCGAACAACAGGTGATTTAGTGCGCAACGTGTTACAAAAAGGACAATCAATTTCCGAATTACTTAATGCAATGATTGTTCCTGACACAAGAAAAGAAGTAAATTTGTTGCATGGAAATAGATGAAGTGTTCATGCGTTCTTGATAAAGAGTTAATGCTATTTGTGATGTATCAGTTTTTCTCAAGTATTATTAAGCTTCTGTTCAAGATCTGAAGGAGTTAAATAAACTACCGTTAATCAACCAGCAAGAGCGAGTCGAGGAGAAAATTTGTCCAATTATTGAACAGAGGATAAGCCGATGAGTTCATTTTTACAAACAAGATGTGATCAAGAAGATAAGATATATTTTCAATCATTGAAGAAGAAAAGGAAAGGTGATGATGACAAAGATATTAGAGAATAAAAAATTTAGATGCTTTCAGCGATCAGTATTTGAGAAGGTAACAAATCCAGCTTAAAAGTGATTGATGGTCAGTCTCAATACCAACCCAATTTTGAGATGGTTTTATAATGCTGATACGTTTGAATTGAAATTAGTTCAGATTGGATGATTGGGATCGAGATATGATACATTGTTTGGAGTATTTGAATTAAAGTCTTACATCCCAGCTACATATCATCATTTTGTCCATACAAAAGTTTGAAAGAGTTATGCCTGAAGTTGCTGAAAATGATAAAAAGTACTTCTTTCCATCATCAAAGTCATGAACACTGCAATGAAAGAATTTCTTTGAGAAAAGCTCTTGCTTAAGCTAACATTGTGAAGAAGATATAAAGGAGATTGAGTTCATGAGGATCTCAAGCAAAAGAGTGTTGGAAATCCATGCAAAACAATATCCAAACCCAATTGAATGTTATGCTAACATCGATATTGCAGTCTATCAAAGAAACATTAGGTGATGAACACAATAGAGATCAATACAAATGAAGCACAGCGGAGCAAGAATTTTGGCAGCAAGGTCAAGTCTGCTATACTAAAGCCTTAAGAGAACAAGAAATGTATAAAGAGAAGCATTTTTCAAAATTAAAGAAGAGCCTGAAGATTTCTTTGATATATGAATATAAAGAATGAAGATTGAAGACAGAAGATCAAGATTGAAGATTCAGAAGAAAAAGACAAAAGATTGAAGATCAGATTGAAGATTAAGAAGAAAAAAGACAAAAGATTGGAGATTGAAGATTGAAGATTAAAGAAGACTGAAGACTGAAAAAAATTTTGAAGTCAGAAGACAGAAGATGATGATTTTGAAGACTGAAGACAATGTCAATCTTAGGGGGGGTATTGTAGAAGCCTCTCGAAGATATAACATTTAGTCTTGTATAGTTTTGTCATAGTTTAGGACTTATTTGTAAATATAGTTCCTTATTTTGTTTTCTTTGATAGTATAAATAGCATAGTTTGTTTAAGTAGGTAGACCTTAGAAGAACCTAAGAACAGTAGAACGACGTGTAACTGTTTTCTCACTTGTACTTTTTATGCTTACTATCAATGGAAAACTATAAACTTTTGGTTTGATTTGTTTGCAATGAATTGATTACTTGTGTTGTTTTGAGAATTGTATCACAATATCATCACAATCGATCCATTTTGATCCTATCAACTGTTCTAATAAATCTGGTGAATATGTTCAGGATCTACAGGTAACTTATAAACAGAGATCCTAATCTAAGATTTGAGTTGAGAAGACCAAGTCAGAAAACTACTTTAGCTCCGTTGTACAAACCCTGTAGTTGGAAAATCCTATCAACACAACAATAACAAACTTCAGCGGACATATCTGAAGTGCCTACAACGCAGCATAGAGGTACAGAACTCAAATGAAGGGTTTCCCATGTGGAGGAGATGGAGGTGGTGATAGAGATCAAGAATTTCTTGATGCTAATAACCATCCATAGAAGACAACATCAATGATGTCACACACTCATTAGAACAAGTTTCTCTTGATAAGTATGCTGATGTAATGGGTGATACTCAATCACCAAATCTGAATTTCACTAATTAATCTGTCCAACCAACTTGTTATGATTCCTCAACTAAGGATCCACAAGTCACATCCCACCACAAACATCATCAGAGATGGTAAGATAGGTGAGAACAAGAGGACAAACCCATGACAAAACTATTTGTCTACACTCTTGTTTCTTGTCCCAGATGAGTCAAAGAAGGTTGAAGAGCTCTGAAGGATGGAAGTTGGATTAAAGCAATGCAGGAGGAGCTGCTTCAATCAAAAGCAAAGGTTGGAACCTATGTCCTCTCCTCAAGGGAAGACAACAATAGGTACCAAGTGGGTTTTTTGGAATAAGAAAGATAATAGACTTGTCATCAGAATAAGAAAGATGTTGTTCAAGGGTACACACAAAGAAAAAGGGATTGACTACATAGATGTTTTTGTTGCTGTAGCAAGACTTGAAGCTGTTAGGATATTCCTTGCTTTTGCTACATCCAAGGCTTTCAAGGTCTACTAACTTGATGTCAAGTATACCTTCTTAGATGGGGTGATAGATAAGGAGTGCATGTCAGCACCACCTGGATTTGTAGACCCTCATCATCCTGAGTATGTTTGCAAGATTGACAAAGCTATCTATGGGCTGCCATCGGAAGTGGTATGACACAGTAGCACAAACCTTCTTCAGCATGGCTACAAGAGGGGTACAACTGATAGAACACTATTCATTAAAGGAACAGGGAATGACTTGATGTGGTTCAAGTTTATGTAGATGGCATCATCTTTGGGTCAACTAATCCAAGCTCTACAAAGACTTGAAAAGCTGATGAGAATAGATTTGAAATGAGTGCCATAGGGGAACTCAATTCTTTTAGGAATTCAAGCGAAGCAGGTTGACATGGCATCTTTAAAACTAGTCAAAGTATGTACAGATATACTTATCAGATTTCATCTGTGAGTGTAAGGTTGCAAAGACACCCATAGCCATAAATCACTCTCTAGGACCTGATCTTGAAGGGGGGTGCATTGATGAACATCTTACATGGCTATTATTGGGTCTCTTATGTACCTCACAATCAGCAGGCCTGATTTCATGTTTGCCACATGTATTTGTGCAATATATCAAACCAACCTTAAGTGTCACACTTGGTTGCTGTCAAGAGGATTCTCAGATATCTTAAAGGAGCTCCAAAGTTGGCTTTGGTATCCAAAGAATTCAGACTTCAATTTGTATGCTTATACAGATAGTGATATATTGGTTGCAACATGACTGCAAAGTCTACATCAGGGAGTGTCAATTCCTTTGTGGAAGGATAGTCTCTGGCAATGCATGAACCATCTTGTGTGTCTGCATCAACTGCTGAAGCTGAATACATTGTTGCTGCAAGCTGCTGTGCTCAAGTACTCTGGATTTAGAATCAGATGCTAGACTACAGATTCAACTTTTAAGAGACTCCCATCCATATAGACAACAATAGTGCTATCTCTATGATAGAGAAATCCTATGTAGCACTCAAAGACAAAGCCCATCAAACATTTGGTATCATTTGATAAGAGATAATTTGAAAAGGATTGATAAAACTAGTCAAAGTAAACAATTGAACAATATGTTGATTTGTTACAAAGCATTTGATGAATAGAGATTTAAATATCTATATCAGCTATTGGGATGATTACTTTTAGTATATTTTCTTAGTTAAATTTCAAGATATTTTTTTCAAAATGTGTGTCTTAAGTGTCTATATGATCACCTATATAAGCCCAGTTTAGTTTGGAAGAAATTTTTAAATGATATTCCTTAGAATTTTGAAAATTAAGAGATTTTTCTTTCAGAAGACATTAAGTTGACTTTAGAAGAAATTTATATCTTCAAAACTAATAACTACTTATAAGAAATTTACCTTTGAAGAAATTCTAATATATCTTCCAAAGCTTAAATGTGCTTCTAAGTACTTATATGTTTTGAAGGACAATTTTCTTTCAAAACTAATTAAGTCTCAGAAGCTTTATTCATTTTATGAATAAAACTTTTGAAGTTTAATATCTTCTGAAACCAAATATATCTCGGAAGCAAAATACTCTAAGTATTTTGCTTCCAAATCAAATTTTTATTAAACTATAGGATATCTTGCGAAGACAAATTACTTTAGAAGATTTTAGACTTCCAAAAACTACCTTTTTGGGCACTTTTTCAGAGGTGGGACCGACATCAGGATTTCAAAGTTTATCATTTTGCATTAACTTTTTCTCAAATCTAACGATAAAATATACCTATAACGGTTCCCTTCTTCTCCTTCCTCTTCATCGGCAAAAGTTCAAAACCTAAATTCCACCACAACCCGCCTTGTTCTTGCTTTCTTCACTCAGAAGCTTTCCAAATGGCCACACCTAAACCCGAAACCAACTAGATTTTTCCATGCAACTTCACAAACAACATAATCGAGTTGCTCTATGACCATATGAGAAAGATCCAGGTTTATCAGATGTTTGTTGCTACCTCTCTCAATCAAAGTACCTCACCACACTCACAATAGACCCTCCACTGTATGAATATCAACTCCAAGAGTTCTGGAGGACCCGCCAATAGATCATCTTGTATGGTGAGAAAGCACCGTCTTTCACAGTGCAGGGGAGGACAATTTCATCACTCCAGCCACATTCAACACTCATCTAAGGCTAGATAATGAAGAAGGCAAGTTGTCCTTCCCAAATTCTATGAATAACTCATTTCGGTAGATGGGCTATGAAGGGGACTACTCTATCAGAACCTTCAAGAAGGGTAGGTTTCCTATCATTGAAGTACCTCCTAATGTTGTAATCCACTCTTTATCTAACAAACTGGAGGAGGGACCAGATTCTTAAGGACTTATCGTTATAGTCCATAGGATGGTTCCGGGGTCAAGTTCAAGTACTCCCAGTTATCTACACAAACTTGATTGCTAACTTGGACTCCTTAGAGTACTATATGTTCCCTAGATATATTCAAATTCTTAACTGTGAATTGGCGCACATAGTTAAGGGGGATAGGTAATACTCTTAAATTGGGATAGATGCAAGCTCAATATATTCAAATAATAAGAAGAAAGACCATTGTTGGCTTCTCAGGGGGTAGAAAAAGCCTTGGCCCCAAAAATATTAGAGCTCATTGCTCAAGGTGACAACTTGGCAGCACCTGCCAACGTTGAACCCACACCTTCTACATCTAAACCACTCTCACAGCCATAAATAACCAACACCTACACCAGAAAATCCAAGCAATCCCCTGCTCAGTCTACTCAGATTGAGCAGACCGCCATACAACCACGATGCAGGAGGACGTGGAAAGAAGAGCTCTCACTTCCCCTGAGGAGTAGACCACTCCCATTACTTCTTTGATCAGGTTTAAGGCTTCTCATCTCAGCTTGATTAGCTCATTGCCCAAGCCTTAAGCCATCACTCTCAGTCTTAAAATTTAAGTGATCAACCTTCAAGCGGAAAGTTACCATCCCTAACCGTTAGACTTAAACCAAACCCATCCCTAACCTTCAATTCTATGATGATAAGGATGTGGGCTTTAGTGAGTACTTGAGTCTCTCTTCTCTACCTCTACTCTAGGAGAGATGAGTGCTCCTGAATCACCTATATCTAGCCCACATCATCTACCCCCAACTGAGGTGGACCTCCCTAAACATGTTCAGAAAGTCCATATGGAAAAGGCTCTTAGTTTTGGCAATTGATTACATTATTAAGACCTCAACCATGCAACCCATACCCATTAACATTTCTTTTGAAGCTGTCATGGTGCAGGGGAAATCCAGCACCTAAGAAAACTAAGCGGTGGTGAGGAAGAAGACTTTGGTTCTATTCTCTCATCCCCCATGGATTTTCCTGATATAAAGATAAAGGGAGTCTGAAACTAAAGGTGAAAAATTGTTAAAAACACGCACCTATTTAGTTTCAAAGGTAAGTCACCTGCAATCTTAGGTGGCTAACTTGCAAAGACAGTTCATTGATCAGCAAGTTGAGATCACCGATCTCAAGGGAAAGTTAACTAGGAGACCTATCAGGCAAACTTTACAAGGTCCACAAGAACCTATGGATGTGGTGGACCTAACCCTTAGCTCCCTTGTGCAAGAGGGTGATGCTACCAAAAAGGGGAGAAAGTCCTCCCTACAATCATAGATCCTGGGAGTTTTGCCTAGAGTATGGACATAGAGGACTCACCACCCTTACTTGTAGTTATCAATACTTAATAACCTCATCTGGCCCATATTAATATGGATGCAATGATTCAAAGCCTATTTGAGGAGGGCATACCAAGGGCTAGGTCTACCCCATCCTACCCTGCTGAAAATCCAATAGTGGGATGGAGGTATGATGTTGATAGAAGAGCCTTGGTACTCTCTAGATCTCAGGGACAATAAGAAGTCTTTAACTTTCAAAACCTAAGATACTATGAGAGCACTTATCTAGTTGACCTGCCACTTACCAACCCAAGTCAAAACAAGCAAGCTGAAAGGTTAGCTGAAAGAATTCAAGATAGGGTATGTAGGACCGTGAAGGGGGTCAATGCAGTAGTTTCACAGTTGTTAAGAGAGTTATAACACTTAAAAGATCAAATAGGGAACCGGCTTAAAATGAAACAAATAATAAAAGTAAATAATAAAACATGAACAAGATAATATGGTTTTCAAGAATGATGTATATTTCTCTCAAGTTCTTACAAAGTGTTACAACGCTTACACAGACATTAAAAGTACTTAAGATACTTTATGCTACATCCTACAGCCAGCCATACTTTGAAGGTCAGCTGGAAACACTAATCTAGACAACAAGATCAATGTAAAGTCAAAAGGAGATTGCCTTTTGACTAGTGACTATGACATGCCATAGCTCACATCCTTATCTAATACAAAAAGGATAAAAGTACAAAAGTAGAAAGGTACAGGCATAAGACCTTAATCTACAATTTGAAAAAAGTATGGACTTTTCACGAACTCATCTAAGTTGGTGAGTCTTCAGAGGTGGTAGTTGAAAGTAGTCAGCTTTTGTCAAAAGGTGATTCAAAGCATGTCTTTCAAGAGGAAGTTGAAGTTGAAGAAGCTAAGAAGAGAGCTGTTGAGGAGGAAGAATACAAAAAGAACACTCCTGTCTGTCAATGTGAAAAAGCCCTAGCTGCTGAAAAGATAGTTATGGGACTTCCTTATGAGGTTGTTCAAGACATGTGTTCTCCTCCCTGCAAAATTCGTTTATTTGGAGTTTATAAAGCTAACAGATTATTAGAAAATGAAAAAGAATAAAAACAAATAACAAAGAACTTAAAATCAATGAGTCCAAATATTTTATCAAACTAAGAGAAGCTTTAAAAGAAAATGATCTTTTAAAAAGAAATCTTTTAGAAAAGAATGTCGAGATTAATGTTTTGAGCGAACGAGTCACATTAGCAGAATTTGAGAGTAGCAAGCTTAAAAGTAAACTTGATAAATGGATGATATCACGGATGAAACGGGAAGAACTATTCTATAAGCAAAGGGGAGCTAGAATCAAAATGGGTGTGGGATGTGGTGAAACTTCATATGTTTATCCTCCTCCTAGCACTCATTGTTACTCTCCTATGCCTCAACCTCATCCATCTAATGATTTAATTGAAGTTGCAGATACTAACAGTCTACATGCAGGTTTAAGCAGCGTTAATCATAAAGAGGTTTGAGATGAATATGATTCTCCTATAGGTTTGGGACTCATCAAACAAGGATCTGATAAGCAAAATGATAATTCCACCCTTGATGCTTCAAATCCAGTATCAGGTGTTTCCCAAAACTTCTTTAACAAATTCAAAATAGGTAACATCCCTTCTTTTGTTCCTGTCAGGTTTGTCAAAGAAGGAACAGTTGTGGAATCGTCAGGCAATTAGAACTCAACAAGTGGTATCATCAAGATCCATTGGAAGCAGACTTGTGTATACATGACTGGACAAGCTCAGATGATGAATCAAAAATCATTAAGTCACCTGAAGTTGTCAAGTCTCAAATTCTTTCAAAAGTTGAATCAAGACCTATACGGATCTCATCTCCAAATGCTAAACAAATTAGCAGTCCCTCTAAAACTCAACTGAAGCACTCACCATCTTCATCTGCTATCCATCAAGCTCACCACAAATTTGCCTCCAAGTCTGCCATATCACCAGTCATACAAAAGGGTTCTCAAAAGAATGTTCAGATCTCATCTCCTCGAACATCACACGACAAATCATAGCTCAGTTCGAAATCCATATCGACAAAGCTTTAAAATGTTATGTACACTGATGAAAAATGAACTCCCAGGACCACGATGGCCTGGGTCCCCCTTCTCTAACTAATCTATTAATGAGTGCAGGAACAGTTCAAGGGGACTGTTAGTAATCCGTTTTACTGACAGAGAATGTTCCTCAGTCAACTTTGAAGTGGAACAAACAGGTTATGGTTTTGGTATCTCATCCATATTTTGGATTCTTATCTGCACTATTACAGCTCAAACTTCACAATCACTGGACTTTTCTTGGTACTTCAAATCTCATCTTTTTTCTAGTATAATTTGGAAGACTTTCTTTGGTAAAATTCTATTTTCATTTCTGAGAACTTGATTCGGGATGACTGAGAAATGATAGTATGTTTTCTTTGTATGCATTGTTGCATGACTTGTACTTTCGTGAGAAATGATAGTAACTGATGTAGATGTCTATATCACTTAAAATTCTAAAATCTAAAAAGACACTTTCATTATATGATATGCCTGGTTGGCTCAGCCCGAAAAACAAAGTAAACAATGATTCTGTAGCCTAACTAAAGCTTTAGAACTCAATGATAAGGATCATTTCCATGGCATCTCGGCCTGCACAAAGTTACAAGTCTCATCAAAAATGGGTTGAGAGTATTTGACTTCTGCCTTGATCCCTTCAATTCCCAAATCACCACCCTAGCCCTGAATGACGTTTCTTGTAAACTTTTCAGAATCTTTTTCATGCTTATCTCCTCTGCTATGCGGAAGCATCGTCCTGGAGCGATGATCTTCTCTGTTATATGTGAGTATAGACCTGAAGCTCTCATCAGCATGCTTAGATGATCATCTCCTCTGTTATAGGTAAGTATAGACCTAGAGCTCTCATCATCTATTCCCCAAAATAAAGTCGTAGAGATTCTTAAATTAAGATCATTGTTGAACCTCAAAAGAAAATCAAGCAGAGTTAATCATATTACTCAATAAGCCCTGATGACGGGATAAGTTCTTTGCCGGTCTGTGGGAACCAAGTTACCTAAACTTCTCTTATCGAACCTAAAACATGTTAAAATCAGTTGCAGGTCACTCGTTGAAAAGAATAAGGCGTGGGTTTAAATTGGACAAATATACCAAAAATCATTCTTGAACTATTTTGGCTATCAAAATTTTAAAACTGTGATCAGACTCTGTATCAGTATGATCTCACTAACTTGTCGATGTTTAAATACATCTTTATGCTTAAGTATATCTTGAGGATGTGATATCATGATCGAATTGGTTCTTGGAGTAAAAAAAAATAAAAATAATAAAAAAAAGATTTTCATTTCAAATTATTTTTAAAGTCATCCATATTATGCTATTAAAATGTTATCATTTTTACATGCATTTCATGGAAAATTGCGCACACAGATAAACACAGGTTTATTTGTTAATTGAAATGATCTGACAGGAAGTTGCGAGTTTGTGGTTGTGATTGTGTTAGAGATTTTTGCAACAATCAATGGCTGATCATCAGCTGAGCAAAGTACCTGTACAGAGAACATGTTCTTCAAGTTTACAGAAGATACCAAGCTAGGATTCCTCCTCCTATATCTTCTGAAGCACTTAAGAATAGAGAGTTGGAAAAGCTGTTCCTGATCATTCACAAAGAATTCACACAAAGAGGGGGAACATACAAAATGGGGGAGCCTATAAGATGAAAGATCTTCAGTAACAGATCATCAATCTAGGGGGAGATTGAAGATCATTATATGGTTGTCTTCTCGGAGCTGAAGATGATACAAGGCCATGATAATGATAGATTAAGGGGGAGTAGTGTTGGGTCTGAAAATGATAGCCTATATTATTAACATAGTCAAAGTCAACTAATGTCAATGTCTCTGTCAAAGTCATCGGAATAGTCAAACAGACCCGTTCGAGATAAAGAACCGAGATGAGACGTTGAAGATATATTTGACTAGGAGTTTTATTGTTAATAAATATATTTTGTGTCAACAAAATATATTTATCTATGTTTAAGTCACTTTTATGTTTTATATGTAATTTCTCTAATTGTCTAAGTCTAGGGGCTTAATATGTCATTAGTGAATACTTTCACTATAATATATTAGTGACAATTAGGTTTAGGGGGCTTGAATGAGCCATTGATTGAGGGACTTTCACTTTGTAATTTCTTTAGCAATCAATTTCAGATCAAACAAGGGTTTAATTTGATGTTCTTGAGTGTTCTTCATATATTCATCCATTTTATATTTGTTTGTTCTAGATTTCACACAAATATTATTGACATCTGTGTTATCAGTGGGATTTGTTTGTGTTTATCAATCAAATGCATTGTATCAACGATCTAGTGGACCAATAAGTTTTGATGACTTTGGAAGTTTTGGAGACTGGACCTTTGGAAGCTTTTGCATCCACTACAACAGAATTTAGTACTTTGGAAGCATTTCTTTCTTCCAAGACCAAATTTTCTTCCAAAGGTAAGTTTTCACTTATCTTCTTCTTTATATTGGAGCTTCTGAAAATAAGTGAATCTGCTTCTGAAGCTATCTTCTTCTTCTTCTTCATAGATGTTTTCTTCTTTGTCATGTGGATAGTACTTTTGGGATTGTAGATGCAATCGTTGGCAAAGTGAGATGTACTACTGCACATGATGCATTCAGTTGGCATGCTTCTGAGAGTTTTGTTTTAAGTGGGAGGCTGAGCTTGATCACTTTCCACTTCCTTCTTCATCTTCTCAGATGATGCTGTAGGTTTCTTAGGATGAGGCTTGCTCTTGGAACTAGATGGTTCAGGCTGTGCAGTAGTGGTGCATATTTTACCAGCCCTATTCTCTTGACCAGGATGATTTGGACATGAACTAGGAATCCTGGTACTAGAATCCATTGTTGAGTCTTCAGTCTTTACGACTTCAAATCCAGCAGAAATGAAAACTTGCTTTTGCTTGGAGTTGAAAGTGGCCTTGATATCTTTGGCTTTCTTTGACTTTCTTTTGGCTGCCCTGATCAAGTTCTTCCTTATAGACTTTGTCATCCTTAGTTCTTTTTCTCTCAAAGAGAATAGTGTCCCTTCTTAGGATAACCCTTGTCACTCACCTTAGGTTCATCCTTCACTATCTCCTCTTCATCTTCATCCTTCTCTTGGATAGGATCAATAGAAGGCAGCTCATCTTGACAAGTTCCACACCTTAGAAATCTAACAGATAAAAGTGTGTGTAGAGGAGCTATCTCACTTGATCCTGGTCCCTGCCTGTTTTGGTAATAAACATTTTCATGCAAGGATGAGGATATTATGTTCTTGAAGGTTTCCTCTTCAAGAACACATTTTTCTACCTTGGCTTTGCTGATCACAAGCTTAGCCTAGCATTCAGTTAACTTGGTAATGAGATCTTTTATTTGAGTCCTGTAGTTTGTGTGCTCATGCTTAAGAGTTGAAATGGTTTTCTCTAAATCTTCTATTTTAAGTTTATGATCATTTTCAACTCTTTTAAAGTAAGCTTTTAAAATATTTAAGGACTCAAGGTTTGATCTCACTTCTAAGTTGTAGGACCTGTACATGTTAACTTTAGCAATGCATTCAGGAGTACAAAGATGTTCTAATACCTTGGCTTCATCATGATCAGCCATCAGTGCTTAGTTTGGAGAAGCATCTTCTACCTGAAATCTCTAATCAAATCCACCTTCTTCAACAGCAACAACAACATGTTGTTTTGGTTTGCTTGGCTTCTCAGTTCTTGGAGCTGCATCAGTGTAGTTTGGTCTGGATTGTGCTTGGCCACCATTTGTCCTTGGTGCCTTGCACTCTCTAGCAAAGTGTCCCATTTGATTATAGTTGTAACACTTCACTTTGGTTTTGTCCAGTCTGAACTTTCCACTGGCCACATTGCTGGAAACTTTCATCTTGTCCTCTTGTAGATATTCTTGGCTCTGTGATTGAGCAGAGCCATTTTCTGAACTATCTCCATGTACTCCAGATCATCTGGATGGATGCAGTCTAAGTCTTCAAGAGTGAAGAGAAAGTTGCCACAACTTTCATTAGCAGACACAGAGGCTTGAGCAGAGCTTGTCTCTTGGAAAGGGCTTCCTTGGATGTAGCTCTCCCTTGGTGTCTTAGGGAAGGTGATGAAAGGACCCTTGGTGTCTCGGGGAAGGTTCTTTACTATCCCTTTCAACCACATGGAGGGCTTACCTCTATTGATTGCTAGAAGAGTTGCTTGATGGATTTTGCATATTCATCTCCATCTGGTAGCCACTAAGGATACCATATAGCTCTATGAGAGTAAGGTTAGAGAGGTTTTTAGTTCTCTTAATGTCCACACAGTAGTGAGTCCATTGTTTAGGAAGAGAGAACATGAAATTCCTCACGATGTCCCTATTCTCAAGCTTTAATCCGACATCCATGATAGTATCTACAATCTGAACATACCTAAATTATTGTTGAGTCATAGTTTCACCTGACGTGCAGGCAAAGTTCTCAAACTGCTGCTTTGTTAGGTCGTTCTTGTTCTCTTTTGGTTCCTCAGACCCCTCATACATAAGATTCAGTGCATCCCAGAGCTGATTACCAGTTTTGCACTTCTTAAAGCCTTTATAGATAGTGGTTGGAAGAGCAGTTTGGAGAGCGGTCATGGCTTTCTGACCTACATCAATTTTCTTCCAATCTTCCATAGAATAATTAGCCATTTCCTTTGAAACCATCCCACCTCCAGCAATGGCTGAAGAGGTGCTTGGGATGTGAGGTCCTTTAACAACAGATCTCCACATCCTAGTGTCTTGAGACTTGATAAACCCTTCCATTCGTTGGCACCAAGTATCAAAGTTATCAAGAGTGATTAGTGGAGACTTTGTCATGGTACCGGTTTTCATATCATCCTTTGAAAGAGCTGATGATGTGCTCTAAATTAGGCATAAAAATCCTATTAAAAGCATTTCAATTAGTCCTTAATATCTCCCTTAAAATGATGATTATGTACTTAAAATTGTTAAATTGTGTTTTCAGGTGTTCAAAAGGGCAAGATGGAAAAAAGAAGCATATTTAACAAGAATTGAAGAAAACCAAGCTTTGGAGTCCAAGCATGGGGCCGTGTCTCATTAAGCATGCCCCCATGACTTGCCTGAAACACACCCCGTGCTTAAATTGGCACACCCCCGTGTTTGGTCATCTGACAGGACAAAAAGTACTGTCCTCTAAAAGGAGTCACGGGGCCATGCCCTACCCCAAACATGGGATCGTGGCCCATTTTACACGGGGTAGTGCCTGATACCTTCTGCACGTATGATCCGACAGCTTTGGTAAGCATTGTACTAGCACGGGGTCATGCCTTTTAGGCACAATGTCATGCTTAAGCACTCCAGAAAGCCTATAAATAGAGGCCTAAGTTCATAATTTGGGAAAGCTTTTGGTGGGGAGAGTTACTCTCCTGAATTCTCTTGGAATCAAGACTTGAAGATCATTTGGAGGCTCGGGAGGTGCGTACAACACTTGGAAGAAGCTCGGGATTGTCTAAACATCATCCATTATGGATCACCGGTTTGATTGTTCCATTTCACCGATGATTCTATCTTCTATGTTACTTGTTGTTATGTGCAAGCTCATTATGAGCTAAAATCTTATTATCATCCTAACTGGATGAAACTTATGTAATTTGTGATGAACTAATGGTATGATTTATATTATGTTAATGTTATGATAATCTTGGGAAAAATTTTGATGAGTAGCATCTACATTTGAACGGGAAGTTATAAACTTATGATTTGTAATTGTGAATGTCATACAAGGTTTAAAAACATATGAACTAACTTTTATACATGAAATCGGTCTTCATAATAAATCCATGGCTAATTAACTAGAAATGGTTATTAGAAATAGTATCACCTGAACTTTCTGATCATTTGCAACTTCCCTTTTATTAGTCTGAGAAATCTACAGTAATTGTTATGGTTTTCTAAAATTAATGGTATGTTAGAAAGGAACCCGATCAACTCCCTTTTTAACATTAAGTTATGTTTTCAGAAATCATATGTCAAAAGGTTACAGGAGATTTACCTACATTACTAGTGGCTTTGATTTATTCAGTAAGTCTCTTCCTGATGAAGTCGTAGTCAATACGGAGCGGATGGACGAGAAATCGTGCCAGCTCATATTTATAACATTAACATAATTACTTTGATCAATAACTTTAATCACACCACCAATTCATCACAATTACATAAGTGTAATCTAATTAGGATGATAGCCTTTATTCCCTAGTTTTAAATCCAAAAGTTTTAATCTTATTTTTACTTTGTTTTAATTATTGTTTCTAAACCCTAAAAATGTTAATTACATCAATGCAATTTATCATTTTCTCAAAACAAAAATCTAATCTGATAGTCAATCATTAAGGTTGTTGAGTAGGATTGATGTGTCCACGGATTGATACTTGGTTCTTAGCATCACTATATTACAACACGACAGGTACACTTGCCTTTTGTGTGCGTAGTCTCGTATTAGTAATAACCAATTAAAACTGAATCTGTGCAAAAAAACATTTATCAAAATATATATACTTTTCACACGCATCAAGTTTTTGGGGCCGTTGTCGGGGACATACGGCCGTTTTGAATGACAATATAAATTTTTGACTATCTTGTCTATATCTTGTTTATATATTTTTGTTCAGTTATTTTATTTTTGTTAGTTAGTTAGTTTAGTTACATTTTCCTGATTCATTCTATGCCTTAGTAAGTTTATGCTTCCTTAAGTTAGTGAATGTCCGACTCATCTAGTCCTGAACTTGTTTCGCCTCTTTCGGAACCCCGAACGACTTTTTCATCAAAGGTTACACGAAAGACCACGACAAACAATAACGATTATCAAAGAAGAAGTTTTGGAAGGTACACCATCCGAAGAAGACATGGCTAACCAAGACGAGGAAATAAAGATGACAAACTATGCCACACCGTCAATTGATGGTTATGAGTCTAGTGTTGTCCAACTAGCAATAGCGGCTAACAATTTCGAGATTAAGTCTAGCATTATCCAACTTGTAGAAAACTCTATTCAATTCCACGGTTTTCAAGATGAAGATTCTAACGCTCACATCTCACGATTCCTTCGTATCTGTGCAACTTTCAAAATCAACAACTGTTCAGACGACGACATTAGACTAAGAATTTTTTCATTTTCAATTCGAGGCCGAGCCATTGACTGGCTTGATTCACTTTCGCCTGGTTCCATCACTATATGGGCGGAAATGGCAGGACAATTCCTTTTAAAATACTTTCCACCCGATCGGACTACCAAACTAAGAAGCAGCATCACAAGCTTCTGCCAAGACAATGATGAATCCTTACACACAACATGGGAGAGATACAAAGGTCTCCTTCTGAAAATCCCACATCATGGACTTGATCTGTGGCTGCAGTGTCAAACCATTTATGATGCAATTAGCGGAGCACACAAACAAGTTGTCGATCAAAGTGAGCAAGAAGATTTTGGAAGTATCACGCCAACTGAGGCATACCAAGCCCTAGAAAGAGCAGCTAAGAAAAGCTTTGCTTATAATCCTTTAAGAACAAACCAAGTTCTAAAGGCATTCATCAAGTAGAATCTGAAACACTAATCCCATCCCAGTTAGAAGCCCTAACCAAACGATTCAAACAGTTGCAAGCCGAACTGAAGAAAACCCCAACACGATGCAACACATGCGGAAATTCACACAATACCAACAAATGCCCACATAGCATGGCCGCCTATAGGTGGTAGGGTAGGGTGGGTGATACCGCTCAGATTGCGGCCAATCCTCCTAACCGCGCGCGGGCCGGGCATAGAGCGCGTGAAACTCATCACTAACTCATAAGGGCGTTGAGACCATAGCATGTTACACGAAAGCATCGCTTTCTCTCTAGTATTGTCACACAGCTGGCCGCCTAGAAGTGCCACTCGCTCTGTAGTATTGTCACACAAGATCATTGGACATATCATATAGAATCTTTCATTCTTATGATACTATATAGTATGCGGACTGCGAAGCGCCAGGGAACCATGCATTCCTCTCGGGCTGGGCCCTCGTGTGTCCAGTATAACAACTCAAATTGGAGGAATAACTCGAATTACAGAGAAGCTGGTAACAACCAATCATCATCTGGATTCAACCGAAGGCCACCTTACCAAGAACAAAACCCACCATACCAAGGTCCAAGCAGTAGTAACCAAGACCATGGAGCATCATCAATGGATGACTTATTGCAGCAATTGTTGATAACCACACAAGCCATAGATGAATACAACCAGAAATCTAATCAAAGAAATGAGGAGAGGTTCCAACGAAATGAGACTGACATCAAAAGCAACAAAGCATCATTGCAAACCATTGAACACCAAGTAGGTCAGATAGTACAACAACTATCTAAAAGACCCCAAGGTGCTTTGCCTAGCAACAATGTGGCAAACCCTAATGCTTAAGTGAAAGCAATCACCACAAGGAGTGGCAAAACCACTCAAGGTGATGCACCTACATTACAACCCATCCTTGAAGAAACAGAAACCGAAATGTTAGGTCTAGATCTTTTGTATAGGTTTAGATAATTTGTAATATCTTGTATTGAAGATCTGTTATTCTTTATCATTATGTAATGCAAGATATATATGTTAACCCAAGTATTATTTGTGTTGATTTTATGTAATTGCAGGAAAACATCATACTTGGTCAATTTGGAAAATTGAAAGTGTAAGTACTCCTGTGGATGAACAAGTTGTTCTTTCGTAGATGTTCTGCGGAGCTTAAATAACCAAGTCAACATGCATCCGTAGATCTCCTGCGGAAGCACAACAACATCTACCGAAGAACAAGTCAGATCAAGTTACTACTGCTGCTGCGGAAGAAGGAAGTCTGCTGAGGATGTTCAAGATCAAAGAACCAACTCCTACGGAAGGCTTACTCCTATGGAAGAACAAAATACTTGTATGATCTCAAATAATCAAGTACACAACATAAAGTCAACAAGTCAACCTGTCAGAATGACATCATCAAGTCAACGACCATGGAAGACTCTATTTATGTCAAGCAAATATTTCACGTCACATCAAGAGATATACATTATAAATAGATATACATTGTAGGAATAGATATATTTAGGAAGAGATAAACATAGAGATCATAAACAAATTGAGAGAGAGATTGAGAGAGATATTGATATAAAAATAGAGATTCATATTCTTAGAAATGATATCACTCAATCAATCAATCAATATAGCAAAACACCAAGAACATCATAGCAATCATCAAATCATCCATGCATCAATATCATTGTAATCGATTCATTGTCAATGAAAATCAATTGAAACAATCTTTTGTTGCATTGTTTATTATGTTTTCAAGTTCTTTAATTTGTTCTTTGTCGATTTCAATTTTATAAACAATTAATTAAAACAACAAGTAATGATAATTCCGCGATCTTTATTTTTTGAATCAAACTGATAATTCCTGCTTCGATCCTTGGATTCAAACAAAACTCTAAGTAATGCAAGTGATAAGCAAAGGCAACCTGTTGCTGATGAAGAACCAGCCAAGAAATACGTACCACAACCACCTTATGTTCCACCACCTCCATATCCAGGTCGTTTGAGACAACAACGAATGGAGGCATAATATGGAAAATTAAGCAACTCGATATCAATCTGCCCATGGTGGAAGCCTTAGCCCAAATGCCAAATTATGCTAAGTTTCTAAAGGGTGTGTTGTCAAACAAAAAGAAACTAGAAGAGTTATCACATGTAGTTTTAAATAAGGAATGCTCTGCAGTTCTTCAAAACAAACTACCTCAAAGGATGTTTGATCCAGGAAGCTTCACTATACCTTGCCTAATAGGAAATCTCTCTATTAGAAATGTGTTAGCTGATTTTGGTGCTAGCAATAACCTTATGCCTTATACGGTTTTTGAAAAGTTAAACTTAGGTGAACCTAGACCTACTCGTATGAGCAACCAGTTAGCTTACCGTTCTGTTAAATATCAGAGGGGCATCATTGAAAACCTTTTAGTTTAAATCGACAAATTTGTATTTCCTGTTGATTTTGTGATCCTTGACATGGATGAGGGTAAGAATGTTCCTCTTATCCTTGGTCGACCTTTCTTAGCAACTGCTCGAGCTCTCATTGATGTTTGTACCAGCGAACTTACACTTCGAGTGGATGAGGAGGAAGTGACATTTGACATAGGACAATCCATGAAACATCCTCAACATCATGATGAGTCACTCTATTACATTGATATTTTCGATTCGATCATAAGCTGTCATTTAAGGAAATCTCTTGAATATGAAGCTTGCAACACACAATTAATAGATGTCCAAACCACCGAACCTATCTGTGAGAATCAAATCATTTCAGAACTAGAAGTTGATGAAATATTATCTCATCAAGAAGCATTTGAGATCATCAAACAAGAACTAGAATCTAAAGGCAAGCCTTCTATCAAAGATCCACCAGTTTTAGAGCTCAAAGAACTTCCGTCTCATCTTGAATTCGCTTTTCTTGAAAACACATCTCAACTTCATGTCATAATCTCATTCGCCTTATCAAATGATGAGAAGAAAAAGTTGCTCAATGTGCTTAAGGCACATAAATGAGCAATTGCATGGAAAGTCATAGACATCAACGAAATCTATCCATCCTTTTACATTCATAAAATACTGATGGAGAAGAACTTCAAATCCATCATTCAACCTCAAAGATGTTTAAATCCGAGCATACAAGAGGTTATGAAGAAAGATATAATCAAACTCCTAGATGCCGGTTTGATTTACCCTATTTCTGATTCGCCTTGGATCAGTCTCGTCCAAGTTATTCCAAAGAAAGAAGGAATGACTGTTGTAACTAACAAGAAGAATAAGCTTATTCCAACTCGTATGGTTACAGGATTGAGAGTTTGCATTGACTATCACAAACTCAATGATGCCACAAGGAAAGATCACTTCCCTCTGCCTTTCATCGACCAAATGCTTGAGAGATTATCTAGAAAAATGTTCTATTGTTTCCTCGATGGTTTCTCAGGTTATTTCCAAATTCCTATTGCTCCCGAAGATCAAGAGAAAACGACATTCACCTGTCCATATGGCACATTTGCTTATCGGTGAATTCCTTTTGGAATGTGTAATGCCCCTGCTACATTTCAAAGATGCATGGTAGCAATCTTTCATGACATGATCGAACATTCAATGGAAGTTTTCATGGATGAATTCTCCATCTTTGGGAACTCATTTGAATAATGTCTTGAAAATCTAGAAAAGATGTTGGTTAGATGTGAAGATTCTAACCTTCTTTTGAATTGGGAAAAGTGCCACTTCATGGTTACTGAAGGAATAGTGTTAGGACATAATCGACACTATTTCCAAACCTCCACATCCCACAACCGTGAAAGAAATCAGAAGCTCCCTAGGTCATGTAGGATTCTACAATCGTTTCATCAAAGATTTCTCAAAAATCACTTGACCAATGACTCAACTTCTAGAGAAAGACACATAATTCGTATTTTCAGAAAAATGCATTAGTGCATTCAATTTGCTTAACGAGAGACCGGTAACAGCTCTGATCATGGTTTCCCTTATTGGACCGTGCGACGCAATCGATCTCGCGGTAGGAGCCGTGATAGGCCAATGGAAAGACAAGCAATTCCACCTAATTTACTATGCGAGCAAAACCATAAACGATGCACAAGAAAACTACACCACCACCGAGAAAGAGATTCTTGCCGTAGTTTTCACATTTGACGAATTCCGCTCGTATCTAATCTTATTAAAAACAATCGTTTACACCTATCATGCAGCCCTTCATTATCTATTAAATAAACAAGATGAAAAGCCAAGGCTGATTCGTTGGATACTTCTGCTTCAAGATTTTGACATTGAAATTCAAGATAAGAAAGTTGCATAAAATCTACATGGCAGTAGAAACTAACCATCACAAGAGCGCACATGGAGAGAAATCACATGACATTATATTAAATAACTTAACTGGGCGGTAAAAGTCTAACCCATAACATAAGGCAAAAGCCCGATACAAAATATTTAAAAATTCAACAAAAAGTGAAATCAAATTGTCCAAAAATGTTTCTAAACAAGTAATGTCATAGGTGGTCACAACTCTAGGTCGTCCATACGTTTTCCTTCAACAAAACCAAGCTTCCATCAATGATTACCTGAAACATGCTTAAAAGATATTTGTGTCAACTATAAACTTGGTGAAATCTAGTGCTTAAAGTTTAAAAACAAAAGGGCTCTTTAGAATCCATAATTAAATTATTGAAAACATAAGTATCATTGTTGTGGGTTCACAATCAACCTTGCACTCAGTCCTGGCTAGCCTCTTCTAAACTTGTGTTAATGCCGGTTAACCCATAGGGAAAACTGAGCCTCAAACAGTGCACCATACCTACTGGATGGTTCACCATAGTATCTTAGAATACCTGTCACATGAAACAAGCAACCTCATAGGATCTCAGTGTGGTACCCTTCCTATAAGTCATTAGGTCATGACGGAAGGCATTATGCGTGGGGGATTCCCGATGTAGATCTACCCATATAGAACAAGTGGTTCATACAAGAATTAATGATTGTGATACAAGTAAGTGTAGGTTCCAACATTAACCACAACATATAAGTATCACATGATAGCACATGAATAATTTTTGTTCAAACATAGCATGCTTCATTCCAAAATAGTAGTAAAAAGGGGACACTAAAACTCACCTTAGGGTTAATCAACGGTTCTTCGAGCACAAAAAGATTCAAGTCCTAGCACCCTATCATCAAGATACAAGTAATAAGCTATATGTTATTAGACAATTATAGGTGCAACTAGATGTGTTTTATGGTCACAAGTACGTGTAGCTTCATTTCTTAAGAGTTTGCATCCAAAAAGTTTCCTTTCTAGGGAAGTTAGGGTTTTATCATGTGAATGACAGGTTTTTATGATTCCTATCAATTTTTAAAAGTGATAATAATTTTAACAAGTATTTTTAGTTATAGGCTGGTCGAATTTTTGGTGAGATTGCAGAATTTACACTTTGGTCCCTCAAGTTTCAAAATTTACAATTTTTACCCTAAAGTTTGCTTTCTTTCATTTCCTTTTTATCTTTTCCATAAAATTTCATCTTTGTACCTCTAACTTAATGAAATAACATGAATTTGTTGGTTTTAAGCTTGTTACTCTATTTTTAAAACTTTACCTAAAATCACCCTGTTTTGGCTTGTTTTTGTTAAATAAATCCATAAAAATCACATATTAACTCAAAAAATCATTAAATTCAGTTTTTATCTCTAAACACTTATTTTACGGCATGGATCTTTTAAAACTTTAAACCTTTTTAAGATTTGGTCATATTTGAGACTTTTGTCACTTTTCGGGTCTTTTTTACCCATTTAGTCCATTTTACTACCCTTTTCAACATATTTGATAAATGTTATGAATTTCATATGTTTAATACCACCAAACTACTGGAAAAAATCATTAGCTCATGGATTTTACATACATAGCATCTTTGTTGCTTTTAAAGGGTCTTATACACCATTTACACGTGTAATCGTCATAGTTTGAGCATAAACGTCACCAAACCTTTTTGTAACTTTTAATACATATTATTATGATGTTCATAAAAATTTTTTGAGAAAAATTTAACATGTGTTGAAGGGTTTTCAAATAGGTGGGTTTTTGGTGCGAAAACACATGAAAAGAGTGTTCTTGGGATGAAAAGGTACCTTATGTGAGATGTCAAGTGTTCCCAAAATGCAGTAGGTAGTCTTGAAATTTTTGTTTTTGAACAAAAGAAGTAAGATTTTGTTGAAAAAGAGGGAAAAACCCAAGAAATAGCTTTATTCAGGTTCATTGAGGCTTACACTCTAGAGGTTTTGTGCTTTTGAAATAGTTTGGAGAGTGTGAGAGCTGTTGGTTCACGAACTTGAGCTGGAACACCTTGTTCTTGCAGAACCTTGCGTGAAAACTCACTTTAGCTCACCTTCTAGCTTGTTTTGCTCTCGGTTGATGTTGTGGTGGTGCTATTCTTCGATGATTGGGGCTAGAATGGAGAAGAAATGCACGTTTTAGGAGAGTTCTTAGGCTGAATTCGTGAAAGAGAGGGAGGGAAATGAAGAGAAGAAAATGCATGTATGGGGAAGAGGGGAAGGTGGAGGGTGGTTGTAGGTTTGAATGGTTCAAGGGGGAGTGAGGATTGGTGGATGGGGGGCGGCCTAATGCATGGGGGAGAAGAGAATTTCTTTTACATATACATACATACATATATATATATATACATATATATATATACATATATATATATATATATATACATATATATATATATATATATATATATATATATATATATATATTTGAAATTTATTGTGTAGTGTAGTTGTTGGTAATTCTAGTTTTATGAAATTCCAAGGGTGTATAATGTGTGTGTGTGTATATATATATATATGTGTGTGTGTGTGTGTGTGTGTGTGTGTGTGTGTGTGTGTACATTCCGTAAATTTATGTGTACACACATATGATTTGCTTTATTTAAAATTCTTGACGTCGGACCCTGAATGGATCATACATGTCAATTCAAGAGGTGGTTGACGGTTGCTCTGGTTGGAAGAAATCACAAGTCCAAGATGTAATGCGGGTGAAGACAATAGGAGAAATTATCGGTTGTCCACATTAGTCAATGCGGATGAGCAAGAATAAATGCAGCCCAGCATTTGTTCATCCGCATTTACTAATGCCGGTATGCAGAACCAAATACGACTAAGTATTTATTCATCCACATTTACTAATACGGGTATGCAGAACCAAATGCGACTAAGTATTTGTTCATTTGCATTTACTAATGCGGGTATGCAGAACCAAATGCAACTACGTATTTGTTTATCCGTATTTACTAATGTGGGTATGTAGAACCAAATAGGACTAAGTATTTGTTCATCCGGATTTACTAATACGGGTGAGATACTTAATGCGGAACACAACCGAAGAAATGTGAATGAAGACCACACATCCGCATTAACTAATGTGGATAAACATTTCAAATGCTGATTAACATTTTGTACTTGGACTAGTATTCTGATGTATAGTTGTCAGGGTAGTTTAGACATTTTGTATTTTCTAACATCGCTTAATAATTTCTAGACAAAGGCAAGTCATAATAGAATCTTCTAAGGAAATCAAGCGGGTGAACAATTAGCATCAAAAGAAAGATAAAAGTAGTAATGCAAGATTAATTGTAGTCAAAATAGAACCTAGGAGTCGGTTGTTACATTCTCCCACAGTTTGGGAAATTTCATCCCTAAAGGTTAGCTTCAATCCAGCTCTACACGTGGGGACTTAAGAGATGTAGATACTTCTTTCTCATTTCATCTTCTCGCTCCTAAGTGAACTCAGGCCCTCGCCTAGAGTTCCACCTTACTTTGACCTTGGGTATATGACTTCGTCTAAGTTTCTTCACCAATCGGTTGGTAATCTCTATAGGCTCCTCCACAAAGTTCAATTCGTTATTAATTCTGGCTTCCTTTAGTTGTAATTCCAAGGTTTTGTCTGCCAAACACTTTTTCAAGTTAGGCACATGGAAGGTGTCATGTATATAGCTCAACTCTTGAGGTAGCCTTAATTGGTATGCCACAGGGCCAACCCTTGACATAATTTCAAATCGTCTAATGTATCTTGGGCTTAGCTTGCCTTTTTTGCCAAATCGATTGCACCCCTCCATGGTTCGACTTAGCCATCAATCTATCAACCACTTGAAATTCCAGGGGCTTTCATCTTCTGTCTGCGTATTTCTTCTAACGATCTCTGGCTGCTCTCAATCGCTCCTTAATCTTAAATACCTTGTTCTTGGTTTCCATCATGATGTCGGGTCCCATTACTTGACTATCACCAACCTTATTCTAGCTTAATGGCGACCAACATTTCCTACCATATAGGGTTTCACACGATGCCGCTTTTATACTTGCATGGTAACTATTATTATAGGAAAACTCCACTAGGGGAAGGTGGTTATCCCAACATCCACAAAAGTCAATCAAGCAAGCTCTTAACATGTCCTCAATAGTTTGAATGGTTCTTTCATTTTGCCTGTCGGTTTGAGGGTGGTATGTAGTGATTAAGTCAAGACGGGTCCCCAAGGCCTGTTGGAGAGATCTCCAAAATCATGAAGTGAAGCAACTATCACGGTCTGAGATAATTGACAGCGGTACTCCATGCCTGGTCACTATTTCGTGGATGTATAGTTGTGCTAGCTTCGATAAGTCGTAGTCTTCTCGAATTGGTAAGAAGTGAGCGGATTTGGTAAGCCTATCAACTATTACCCAAATAGCATCATGCCCTCGAAAAGTCATTGGTAACTTCATAACAAAATCCATGTGATGTTATCCTATTTCCACTTTGGGATTTCGGGTCGTTGTAAAGTTCCTGACAATTTTTGGTTTTCGGCCTTTACCATCGCGCACGTCAGACATTTCCCCACATAGACGGCAATGGACTTCTTAAATTTGGGCCACCAGAAAAGTGCCTTTATGTCTTGGTACATCTTGTCACTTCCTGGGTGAACCGAGTATCTAGATTTGTGAGCTTCATCTAGAACTATCTCTCCAATTCCGCCATATTTTGGTAACCAAGTTCTTCCTTCGTACTTATACAACCCATCATTACTCACTTCTAAATGTTTTTCCATTCTGTTAACATCTCCTCAGTTAGTTTGTCCTCCTTTTGGGCTTCCCTTTGTGCTTCTTTTAATCTGGCGATAAGGCTAGTATACACGCTCATTCTCAAGGCACTGACGCGAAGGGGTTTTTTCCCTTTCTTTTCTACTCAAGGCATCCGCCACCACATTTTCCTTGCCGGGATGGTACCTGATCTAACATTCGTAATCGCTCAACAATTCTACCCATCTTCTCTAGTGCATGTTTAACATCTTCTGATCAAGAATGTGTTGCAGGCTTTTATGGTCGGTATAAATAACACACTTGGTACCATAGAGATAGTGCCTCCATATCTTGAGTGCAAACACCATGGCGCCCAATTCCAGATCATGAGTCATGTAATTTCTTTCATGCTCATTCAACAGTCTAGACGCGTAAGCAATTACCTTGTCTCGTTGCATTAACACACATCCTAGCCCCTGATGTGAAGCTTCGCAATAAACTAGGAAATCCTCAACGCCTTCCGGTAGGGCAAGGATAGGTGCGCTACACAGTTTCTCCTTGTGCACTTCAAACGCTTTGCTCTGTTCCTTCCCCCATACAAAAGCCGTATTCTTCTTGGTCAAGGCGGTTAGCGGCTGAACGATTCTGGAGAAGTCTTAATAAACCTTCTGTAGTATCCAGCCAAACAAAGAATTTTCTTATCTCGATAGGAGTTTCAGGAATGTTCCAGTTCTTGATGGCCTCTATTTTTTCCGAATCTACTTGAATCCATTCTTTAATCACTTTATGCCCTAGAAACTGGATTTCACACATCCAAAATTCGCATTTAGAGAACTTTGCATACAATTGCTCGTTCTTAAGCAGTTTGAGAATCAGTCTAAGATGCTTCTCATGCTCTTCCTTGCTACGGGAGTAGATTAAAATATCATCAATGAACACAATCACAAACTTGTCTAGATATTGGCGGCATACCCGATTCATAAGATCCAAAAATGCCGCTGGTGCGTTGGCCAACCCAAAAGGCATGACTAAGTACTCATAGTGTCCATATCTAGTTCTAAAGGCTATCTTGGGTATGTCCTCTTCCTTACCTTCAGTTGATGGTATCCCGATCTTAAATCTGTCTTGGAAAAATAACTGGCTCCTGAACTTGATCGAATAAGTCAATTATCCTGGGAAGAGGATAACGGTTCTTTATTGTAAGCTTGTTGAAATCATGATAATCAATGCACATTTGTAGGATTCCATCCTTCTTTTTAACAAATAGTACTGGTGCACCCCACGGGGAAACACTTGGTCGTATAAATCCTTTGTCCAGCAGTTCTTGGATTTGTAACATTAATTCCTTCATCTAGGGTGGAGCGAGTCGGTAAGGTGCCTTGGCCACTGGTGTGGCACCAGGCACTAGATCTATTTAGAACTCAACCTGTCTAGTTGGAGGGAGTCCCGACAGATCCTCGGGAAATACTTTCGGGTACTCAGACACCACAGGTATATCTTTAATTTTCTTTTCTTCTCTCGTTTTCATCACGTAGACTATGAAAGCTGAGCATCCCTTCTCGAGACTCTTGGTAGCCTTTAGGTGGGATATCATGGGATACAGCGTGTTACTTCTATCACCGTGAATAACTAGTGTCTTTCTGTCGATTAAAGGTAACTTAAGTAAACATTCATCACACACGATTTCAGCCTTATTTTTAGCTAACCAATCCATTCCCACAACCACATCAAATACTCCTAATGTTTAGGCATCAAGTCTATCTTAAATGGATTACCCGCTAATTCCATTGTGCATTCTTTGATGATTTCATTAATTTCAATTATGTTACCGTCAGGTAATTCTATGGTATGTATCGGTTAAGGTACGAGCTTGATAGGATCAAAATGGATCAATCGGTGATGATATTGTGATACAATTCAATCAAAACAAACACAAGTAATCAATTCAATGCAAACAAATCAGAAAAATTCATAGTTTTTCATTGATAGTAAGCTTACAAAGGACAAGTGTAAGAAAACAATTACAAGTCGTTCTAACTGATTCTCAGGTTCTTCTAAGGTCTACCTACTTTAAACAAACTATGCTATTTATACTATCAAAGAAAACAAAATAAGGAACATGTATTTACAAATAAGTCCCTAAACTATGTCAAAATTATACAAAGACTAATAAAGACTAAATGTTAATCTTTGAGAGACTTCTACAATACTCCCCCTAAGATTGACATTGTCTTCAGTCTTCAAAATCATCAATCTTCTGTCTTCTGACTTCACAATTTTTTTCAGTCTTCAGTGTTCTTTAATCTTCAATATTCAATCTTCAATCTTTTGTCTTTTTCTTCTTTAATCTTCAATCTTTTGTCTTTTCTTCTTTAATCTTCAATCTTGATCTTCTGTCTTTAATCTTCATTCTTTATATTCATAAATCAAAGAAATCTTCAGGCTCTTCTTTAATTTTGAAAAATGGCTTCTCTTTATACATTTCTTGTTCTCTTAAGGCTTTAGCAATAGCAGACTTGAACTTGCTTGCCAAAATGCATTGCTTCGGCTTTCCTTCATTTGTCTTGATCTCCATAGTGTTCATCACTTCTAATGTTTCTTTTGATAGACCTGCAATATCAATGTTAGCATAACATTCAATTGGGTTTGGATATTATTTTCATGGATTTCCAACACTCCTTTGCTTGAGATCCTCATGAACTCAATCTCCTTTATATCTTTCTTCACAATGTTAGCGTAAGCAAGAGCTTTTCTCAAAGAAATTCTTTCCATTGCAGTGTTCATGACTTTGATGATAGACGGGAAGTACATTTTATCATTTTCAGCAACTTCAAGCATAACTCTTTCAAACTTTTGTATGGAGAAAAATGATATGTAGCTGGGATGTAAGAGTTTTAATTCAAATACTCCAAACAATGTAATCATATCTCGATCCCAATCATTCAGATCTCGAACTAATTTCAACTCAAACGTATCAGCATTATAAAACCATCTCAAAATTGGTTTAAACTGTTGAGTGCCATCAATCACTTTTAAGTCTGGATTTGTTACCTTCTCAAAATATTGATCGCTGAAAGCATCTAAAAATTTTTCTTCTCCAATATCTTTGTGATCACCTTTCCTTTTCTTCTTCAATGATTGAAAATATATCTTATCTTCTTGATCACATCTTGTTCGTAAAAATGAACTCATTTGGCTTATCCCTCTGTTCAATAATTAGACAAACTTTTCTCCTCGACTCGCTCTTGTCGGATTGATTAACGGTAGTTTATTTAACTCCTTCAGATCTTGAACAGGAAGCTTAATAATACTTGAGAAAAAATGATATACATCACAAATAGCATTAACTCTTTTAATCAAGAACGCATCAAACACTTCGTCATATTTCCATGCAACAATTTTTACTTCTTTTGTTGTGTCAGGAACAATCATTGCATTAAGTAATTCGGAAATTGATTGTCCTTTTGTAACACGTTGCGCACTAAATCACCAGTTGTTCGAGCTTTATTCCATAATTGTTTCTATTCCATTGAAACTTGATATCCTTGACTTTCTGTTTCAGGAAACATTTTCATCAGCTCTTTCCTTTTCTCATGCACGTTACTTTTCAATGCCATTGATTTAATTTCTTGAGGTTTCAAAATCCTCATTCTCTTTGTTATTTCTAAGTATTGTGGATTGTCTGTATCAAGCACAACCATTTTGTTCATTTGCTTCTCTGTCTCTTGAAAATTTCTTACTAAGTTCCTTAAAGATTCGACTTGTAATCTATTGAGCTTCTTCCATGGATAATTTCTTGATTGCAACCACATTTTGAAAGCAGGTACAGACATATCATCAGGGTTTGGATGGTGCAATTCAGAAGTTTGAATATCAACAACTTTAATGCTTTCTTGAAGAGGATTCCATTCTCCATGTTCTACAACAATCTTATCAGGATCAATTGGAGCAACGGATTCAACAGTAATACACTTTTCAAATTCTTCATTAATTTGAGATACTGTCAATCCATCAAGAAATACTCTATTATACTTCATCTTGACCAAATAGTTACCTGTCTTCAATATCTATAGGAACAACTTCTTGTCTTGTTTCAGTTGGAGTAAAATGTTCATCAACATTGGCTTCAACTAAGTCTTAATCTTCCAGTACTTCATCATACCATGCATCATCAAACTTCGAATCTATATCATCAAGAGCTTCAATTTTCTTGAGTTTCATACTCTTCTGCTTCTTTAATTTCACTTTCTTCTGCAACCTTTTGAACTTTAGATAATGATTCAGGTAAGACTGAAACATCTATATCTTCAAGTTTTCTTTTCCCTTTATGCACTTCTGAAATCTTTTCAACATCAATTGGAACAACTTCATAAATAATAATAACTTCAGAAGATTGAGATTTTATATTTTCTTTCATTTCCTCAAATTCTTTTTTCAAAGCTTCATAATTTTCTTTTAACACCTTGAATTTTTCTTCCATTGAATCATAATCCATGAGCATCACTTCAAAATTTTACAAGTTGTCTCTTTATCTTTTTCCAACTCATCAATTAATTTATCTTTCTTTTGAATTTCATCTTTTAACATTTCTTTTCAACTTTCAAATCTTCAATAATCTTTGCTTGTTTAGCATTCTCCTCTTTCAAATCCTTGATCATTTTTTCAGTCACATGTTCACTTTCATCTGGTAGAACAGATTCAAGTGTATCAACAATCTGTACATCATCATCATCTTGTACATTTCCTTCAACACCTCTTTCTATCATCTCTATCACTTCTTCAACAGTAAGTTTATCAGCATTATCACCTTCAACTTGTTCAGTTTCTTGAACAACATCTTCAGTTTGACTAACATCATGCACTTGTTCAATCTCATCACCATCATTGTTATCATCATCATTATTATCATCATCATCAGGACTTGAACTTCCACTTTCACTGGAATCATCATCATCATCTGCTTCATCATCATTGTCATCATCAGATTCAGAAGGTTCTTGTGGAACTTCTTCAATAATATCATTTGGGTCTACAGGTTCATCTTCAATGAGATGAAAATGATCTTCATTGATATTCACATCATCTTCAGCAACTGCTCTCATATAGTCAAATAATGGAACGTTTATATCACCAGTTACCATTGCCAACTTCTTATAAGTCATCTCATTCAAATGTTCCAAGACCATCAGTTCTCCACTGACTCTGTATGCTTGGAAATCAGGATTCTCAACATTAATGATCATTTGTAAGAATCTTGGATACATCAGATATTTGTTTCGTATGCCCTTCTCCAAGTTGAATATAAAACCATTCATTATCCACTTAGCCATGTTGAATCGTCAATTGGTGGCTAGGGCAACTATAGGAGATGCAATGTGTATAGGGAAAGAGTTCCATCTAGCACTCCTTTTAGACATGCAGTGTTGGAAAATGTAACACAGTAATTTCCAATGATTAAACACCCGAGCATGGAAAAATTGTTTCTTGGGAAAGTGGTCATGATGACCATAGCTAAGAATGTCTCTTTGCATTCATTATAAGATAGTTCAGCTAGATCTTGTGGATCATTTTCACCAAGCCTTAATGCTTCTCTTATTGAGTCTTCTGACACTTCAATCATTCGGTCATTTGAGATAAACCCTCTTAAAACTTTCCTTCCATGGTCATCAACTTTAATAGTTGCAGTAGACCAGAACTTCTTTATCAATCACATGTATATAATTGACTGGTAACACATAGCATATACGTACTTCGTCCTCAGTAAAAATCTAATATTTCCTCATACCCCGTGGCTTCACAAACATCATCATTTAAGAAAGTTGCGACATTGTGTTTAGGCTCGAACTTTAAATTTGCCATCTGAAAATGATTAAAACAAAGACAATTAGACATTTAAGAATTTTAATGATGAATTAATTTTGATATTTTTGTAAGTTTGAATGAATTATTACGTTTTAAGATTTTTTACTTTAACTTGAATTTTTGAAATTTTTAAATTTTTAAGAATTTTGTTGAAAACAAAATACATTCAAATTAATGAGTAATGAATTTCAAAAATATCAATTCATTAACCTTTTTAAATAGGATTAAACACAATATGAAATTATGATTTAATTTTTTATTTTTATTAAAAATTCAAAATTAACTGTTCATCTTCATCAGTTCGACTAATGAACTTTATCATCAGGAACAATTTTTTGATGAAAATTTGATTTGAATGTGTCAGTATGATCGAAATCAAAGTATATCATTAAACAATCATCAATTTCAGTTTTATATCATTAAATCAAGATTTCAGTTCGAATAGGTTCATACGTCCGTATAGGTGAAACGCCCAATCAAAATCAACTTAAAACTTGAAATTTGTATGAATTTGTTCGATTACTTACATTTAGAATCAAAAATAACACTATCAAATGCAAGATTTGGACATAAATCATTGAACTCAAAGAATCGATGAAGTTGAATGTCGGTGTGAATGTTCAGGGAATTTGAGTGAATGAAATGAATGAAATCACAAAGTGTTGTATTTATATTAAGTGAAACTTTTAGGCGCATGAACACTGTTTATGCGCATGAGGTTAGGCACATGAACACTGTTTGTGCGCATGAGACTGAATTTTTCACTAAGTACCTAGGCGCATGAGCACTGTTTGTGCGCATAAGGTTAGACGCATGAGCACTGTTCAGACGCATAAGCACTGTTTAGACGCTTTTGCACTTTCAGGCGCTTTTGCACTGTTCAGGCGCATGAGAATACCTGAAACGCCCAATACTTGGAATTTTTTACTTGAAATGCCCACTTGAAAGCTTGGTACTGTGTAGGCGCATGAGGATTTGTGAAACGCCCAACACTTAACCAAAATTTTCAAACCTATGAAAACTGTTTAGACGCATGACAATTGTTTAGCCGAATGACAACTGTTTGCCGCATGAGGTTGTCTGAAACGCCCAACAATGTGCAAATTCTGAAATATCATCATGCTCCTAATTTTGGACTTTTGAACACTGTTTAGGCGCATGAGATTGCTTTCATATGTCTAACACTTGTAATATTCAATCTTCCACCTGAACACTGTTTAAACACATTATTACTATTCACAAACTAATTTTTAAACAATTTGTCAAATTTTGACTTTCACCCAAAATTTACATAATTGACCCTCAATTTTGAACTTATGATATTTCAAACTTTTATTTTTTATTTCAAATAAACAAATAGTCTCTAATTTTCAAACTTTTGATATAGTTTTTTTTTTATTTTTCAAAAACAATTTCCCATCGTTTTAGTCTCTAATTTTAACAAATAGTCTCATTTTAAACTTTTGCAAGAAGCTTTTCCTATTTAAAATGTTTTTCAAGGTTCATTTTTACATTATGTCAAACACACATGCTTGAACTTTTTAGCTTCATCCTTTCTATTCAAAACACTAATTTTGATTTTTCTCTTAGACACTTTTACCCTTTTTACTCCCCCAAAACTTTTAAGTTTAACAAAACTTAGAAGTTTCTTGAATTTATCACATGAAGATCACACTAATCATTGTTAATATGCATGCATACAGAAAACATGAAAAATCAAAATTAAAGCAGAATATAAATCTAATATTTACAATTGAATCAATGTCTGCAGTGAGATCATAACAGTTAAGATCAGCACATTAAACTAAAAAAATGATGGATAGTCATAGACAGTGAATAAATCCTGATCAAGTGTGTTCCAGGTCAGCATTTCTACAGCAAAGGAGACACGAGATCTAAGGACAGAAAATGAGTGCATTTAGCAAGATATTCAGCACACTTACTTTTCAATTCTTGGATTGATTAAGGTACAATTAGATATGACACTATGCAGTCACACTTAGAGTTAGAGATTTAATTCTCATAAAGATATGCAAGAAGTCACTGTTCTCACTTGTTAACCTGACATATACTATAACCAGATCTCATTTGATATTTTGTGCACATTGGCATCTTGTTGCATCAGTGAGAATCTCCAGGTCTGTAATCACTTACATCAAAGTATATCTCATCACTTTAGGTCTACGATGACTCATAACAGAGAAGTGTTAGATGCTTTAAATAATTAGAGCTCAATGGTTATTCATATCACCATTAGGTATGAGATTATGTATTAACAAGCAATCAATTTGAGAAATCAACACTACTTATTAGTGCTAAGATAGACAGACATGAATGCATGAGTGATTTAGTTTAATCACAAGAATTTACTTTTTCAGTCTAATTGCATGAACTTACTTGCACATCATATCTGATCACGTCAGACTTTGTTATCGAGTGAAGTATGCAACTGATCATACTAATGTATCTATCATTTGTCACATATTGCAATAACAGATTCATCCTAAATAATAAATTAACAAAGAAAAACTCTATTTTTTGAAGTTTTTGTTTTATATTTTTATCTTTTGATTTTTCAATTTTCTATTTTTGTATTTGGTTTTGCTTTTCTAAGAAACATGCACACAAAAATACAATCAGGCAATTAACTTTGACAGTTTCTCTTGCTTTGTCCTATTCAGGTAAGGGAGGGTTCTGATCATATTTAGACTCAATTAACTGAAATATTAAAAAAAAACTAGTTTTTAAATGTGTTTAATAAGACCAATTGACTCTACCAAATACTCAAACCGTCCTGGTAAGAAGGCTTTAGTAAAAAGGTCCGCCAACTGTTTTTCAGTTGCAATTTGAATCAGAATGATTAAGCCTTTTTTAGAGTTATCTCTGAGAAAATGATATCGAATCTCGATATGTTTTGTTTTTGAATGTTGGACAGGATTAGCTGTAATGAACATAGCAGCAGTGTTATCAATGTAAATTGGAGTTTTAAAAAAGTTAAACCCGTAATCCAGCAGTCGGTTTTGTACCAAAGGATTTGAGAACATCCTGCTAAAGCAGCTATGTACTCAGCTTCTGCGGTTGAAACGGAGACATTTGTTTGTTTCTTACATTGCCATGAGACTAATCTGGGTCCTAAAAACTGACATCCACCCGTAGTGATTTACTATCTTGACAACATCCTCCATAATCACTATCAGTATACCCATATAACTCAAGTTTCCTTCATAAGGATACCATAACCCTAAGGCCGGTTTCCTTTGAGATATCTGAATATGCGTTTGATAGCAATTAAGTGGGATTCCTTCTGGTCTGATTGATACCTGGCACGGACACAAACAACATATATTATGTCAGGTCTAGATGCAGTAAGATACATCAGTAAACCAATCATAGATCTGTATAAAGTTTGGTCTACAGATTTTCCTTTTGGATCAGTCTTGGTGTTTACATCAGCTGGAGTTCTTATGGACAGACAATCTTGCAGTTTAAATTTTTTCAATAGTTTATCAACGAACTTCTCTTGATTTATGAATATTCCATCTGCAGATTGCTTGACTTGAAGTCCAAGAAAGAAATTTATTTCTCCCATAGATGTCATTTGAAATCGAGATTTCATTATTTCTTCGAATTCATTGCATAATTTTGGACTAGTAGAACCAAATATGATATCATCAACATACACTTGTACACATAAAAGATCATCAGCATCCTTCTTGATAAACAAGTCGGATCGATTTTCCCTCCGTGTATCCATGTTGGATTAAGTGCTGTGATAATGTTTCATACCAGATTCTAGGAGCTTGATGGAGTCCATATAAAGCTTTGCTAAGCTTGTACACACGATGAGGAAATTTCGAATCTTCAAAACCCGGAGGTTGCTTTATGAACACATCATCGGTGATTGGACCATACAAAAATGCACCTTTAACGTCCATTTGATACACTTTAAATCTCATGAATGATGCATAAGCCAGGAAGACACGAATTGATTCAAGTCTTGCAACTGGAGCAAATACTTCATCATAATCTATTCCTTCCTCTTGGGTGTATCCTTGTGCAACGAGTCTCGCTTTATTTCTAATAACAATTCCTCGATCATCTATTTTGTTTCTGAACAACCATCTTGTCCTATGGCATTTTCTCCTTCAGGTAAATCCACAAGATTCCACACTTCTTGTTTGCGGAATTGCAATAATTCTTCTTGCATAGCCTCAATCCAACTATTGTCCTTTAACGCTTCGGTAACGTTTTAGGAACAATTTGAGAAAGAAAACACGAGTATAAGCAAAGATTTGCTTGTTCTGATTTACTTCTTGTTGTTCTCTCATTCAATGGACCAATAATCTGAGACGTTGGATGGTTCTTATGAATACGAGATGTGGAATCTCATTTCCTTGAACATGAACATCCAATTGTTTGGTTCAAGTCGAAAAATTGATGCAATAAGTTTGAAGAATGTGGATTGAAATTGGGAACTTGAGTCGGTGAGTTGATGAAGTAATCAAGATTACTGGTGTCAACTACATCACCAGAAATAGATGACGTTCCAGACTCAGGTTGTACAATTTCTATACCATCATTAGGAATAGGTTGTGAAACATCTTGATTTTCTGAAACGGAATGATCTTCATCTTGTTGAGAGAGCTCATCATTTCATCAATTAGAATTATTGAATCTTTGACAAAAAAGAAAAATGGATAATCTGGGCTTGAGTCATCCATATCATCAGAATCCGAATCATCACTGAAAGAACCGAGATCTCCTTGAGGTTTCTTCTTACCTGTAGAATCAAGCATGTTAGATTGATCAAACAAGTTAGATTGAAAAGAGTTTGACAATGAATCTAAATCAAATAACCAAGCTGGACCATTTGAAACTGATGGAAAAGAATTTTCAAGGAATTTAACGTTGAATGTTTCAAGTATAACATTTGTCCTAGAGTTATAAACTCGATAGGCTTTTGAAACAGATGCATCCAACGAAAAATCCTTCATCAGATTTTGAATCAAATTTTCCTAGATGATCACTTGAATTTAAAATCAAAACTGGACAACCAAAAGATTTAAGAAAATCTATGTTTGGTTTCCTGCCAAACATCAACTCATAAGGAGTTTTCAGTTTGTCTTTCACAACTAAAGTATGATTCTATACAAACATGCAGTAGATATGGCTTCATCCAAAAAGTGATAGGAATTTTTGCATCTGCTAACATGGATCGGCAGCCTCTATCAAAGTTCTATTCTTCCTTTCAGTAACTCCATTTTGTTGTGGAGTTTCGGGAGCACTGAACTGATGAGCAATTCCTTTTTCTACACAAAACATGTCAATATTAGCATTTTTAAATTCCGTTCCATTATCACTTCTTATTATTTTACTTTTTTTCTAATTGCTTTTCAACTTTTGTGATAATTCTTTTAATAATTCAGCTGTTTCAGATTTAGCATTCAGAAAGAAAACCCATGAAAATCTTGTGAAGTCATCAATGATAACTAAACAATAAGATTTTCTTCCAATACTCTTCAAATTTGTTGTCCGAAAGGTCCATATGCAACATCTAGAGAGGTTGGAATTTGAGTTTATTTGCTTGGGCTTATAAGACACTCTATGCTGCTTCCCCTTTAAACATGCTGAGCAGAGATCAGTAGTGGCAAACTTCTTTGATGGAAGGCCGATAACATGATTTCCCGCTACAAGCTTGTTCATATTCTTGAAATGGAATGTCCGAGACGTCTATGCCAAAGCTGACTTTTGTCATTTGATGCTTGAGCAATAAGGCAATTGTTTCTTTGGATGGATCAACTTGAGACATATCTAGTTTGTATGCATCTCGATCCCTAAAAGCTTTAACAACTACCCAGTCTTTGCTAATCTGAAAACCTGGCTTCAAAATGTAGCAAAAAGAATCATCAAAAAGAACAAAATATGATTTATCACAAATTTGGGAAACTGCGTAACAAATTAAAGTTCATTGTGAGCAGTAGTTGACTTTATCAAAGCTTAGTCCCGTTGGATATTGTTCCCTCGCCTGTGATTTTCCTCCTGCATCACCACCGAAGGCGACATGAGTACCATCCTTGAATTAAAATCTTAAGTAAGCATGATTGCCCGTCATGTGCCGCTACACCCGCTATCCACATGCCATGTGTTGATTGGTTTTCTGGGCGTACCTGTTCAAGAAAAATTAAGTTGAATTATCAACCCTAGCCGAGCTGGTCTTGGGCTTGCCAAACTTGTCAACAATAGTAATTGTTTAAAATGAAGTTTGCTTCCATCCGGCTTGTTTTTAATGAAATTGCCAATTCTATGATTCACAAATTTTTGATCATTTTTAAGAAAATTCATACCATTGAATTGACTAATTTTGAAAAATTTTTATTTCCAAAATTTTTATTGTTCATTCTCACTGACCTTGGAATGAATGATCATGAATGAATTGTTTTGGTCTCACAGAGTCATTTCTTTTGAAAGATCTCAGCCTAAGGAAGGTTTGTTGGTTAATCTTTGAAAACTGACAGTTTGATTTCTTTTAACTGAGGATTAAAATCACCTTTGCTAATTGTGTATTAGCAAATCCTTCCTTGGCGAACTCTTTCTAAAGTAAAGTTTTCTGTATTATGAGGTCCTTTCATTACAGAAGGTACAATACTTATTAAAGTAACAATCTGCTGTTGAGTGATTTCTCATATCACATATAGACAGTACTTGTTGAAAAAGCATTCAGTAGTTGTATGATTATACATGTCACAGATTTTGCAGTACCTCTTTGGAGTTTTGAACAACTGTTATTAACTTTCGATGTTGACGCACGTTTGATCCTTGTTAGATTTAGGCGTCGAAAAGTTATCTTTTGTTTTTGATTTGACAAATTTGTTCTTTTGTATATTTCGTTTTGACTTTTGTACATGAACTGCATTCTTAGAATGCTTAGAAACAAATCGTTAATGACAACAAAAGTCTTCGAATCTGAACCTGTTTTCAGATCAGAGTTTGGTTGGTTCTTAGAGTTTGTTTAACATCTTGAATTGAGTTCAGGTTCAAATTACCAGCAGACACAAATTTGATTGGTTTAAATTTTTTGTTTGATTTTGTTTTCGTTGCATTATCTTGACTCTATTTTGATCAGTTTAGCTTGAGTCAATTTTCTTCTTCTTCTTGGTTCTTTGATTTTGTGCAACTTGATTTTATTTGAGTTGAACATTAGGTGCAAATCTTTTCATTTCTTTCTCTTTCTGATCTTTCTGATCTTGTTTTGCTTTATGTTTATTTTGGAGTTGTTTGTGTTTTAATGATCACTTCTTCCAACACAGATTCTTTTAGAACAAAAAATTCTTTCTTTTCGGTAGTGGTTCATATGATTTTAACTTTTACTGGATGACCGCTTTTGATCTTTTCAGTATATTTTTCTTCAAAGATTTCAACATTGGTTTTCTTCCACTATCAGAAATCTTGTTTTTGTTTTGGAAAGCTTTAAGTTTAGCCTTATATTTGGGAGAATGATCATGCGTATTGAAGTTCTCTGGTAAAGTGTTTGTTATGGATTCAGGCATTGGTTGTGTGTAAAACCTAAGCCTGCTTTTTGTTTGTCCTTTCGTTCACTTATCAGTTGTTCACAAATCGTTTTGGAGCTTTTTACTTTTGCTAGATCAACTTGTGTAGCAGCATGTGCTATTTTCTCCTGTTCCATGTTCTTAGTCATTTCTTCAAATTGTTGGAAATAGTTTCTAATTCTTTCAAGTTTTGTTCCATGAAGTTTGTAGAGAAATGATCTTTTCATTTTAAGTTTGTGATCAATTTTAAGTTTATTATGCATTAATTCCTCTTGCTTAAGCTTTTCACAGATTTTATAAGAGTAAGTTCGGTAATATTCTACATGTTCAAAAGCAAGATTTGGTGCATAGTTTTTCCTTACTTTAGCTGGTATTTTAGAAAATTAGGTGAAGAAGTCTCAGAGTTTGAAGATGAATTTTCAACCTTTGGTTGATCTGACTGTGCCATTAATGCAACTTCTTCTGAATCCTCTTTAGGATAAGATTTATCACTCCAATGTATTCTTCTTCTTCATTCTCAGAATCGTATTTAGCCTTTGGATCACTATCTTCTGACCAATCTTCTCCTTGAACTTCTGTAATAAGAGATAAACTAGAGGTTAAGTCAGCTGTAAACTGCTCTGCATATGCACTCCAGTCGTATCCATCCTTGATGCTCACTACTAAAGCTTTCTTGGGTTCTTCAGAAGCTTTTGAGTCATCTTAAGTTCAGGCATTGGTAAGCTTTGATATGACTTTTGATATGTCTTCTGATACTGTTGTGGAACTCTTGATTGCTGAACTAGCTGACCATTTCCGCCTTTGTTCCTGGGAGCTTTGCATTCCCGTGAGAAGTGACCATAGCTATTGAAATTGAAACACCTTGACTTAGATTTGTCAAATCCCATAGTCTTGTTAGCACTAGGCTTGTAGTTCCTGTTGACGTAGGAGTGTTTCTGAGTTCTATAAGCAATCATCGCCATTTGCCGGTTCAGATCCATTTCTTCATGTCATCTGGGTCCATCTCGAATAAGTCCTGCAAAAAAGATCTAATTGAGTTAAATGACTATGATAAGCTTGAAAATAGCTATAAAAGGAGTAAAAGCAGATTTGGACTCTTCATCCTGTAATAGGATGTTAATGACATCTTTAACTTTGCTAGTTTTAGCATAGTTAATAGATGGAGTCTCAGTTTGAGTTTAGAGCTTTGAGGTTTAGGAGGAGACTGAGGTTGAGGTTGAGAGCATAAGCAGGAGCACTTGTATATGAAGAATCTGTAAAGAACCCTGCTCCAACAAACAGATCACCCTTTTCTTCTGGAAATTCTCATTCTTTGCCATAAGGTATTCTCCACAGAGCTAGCTAGAGATGCAACATATGTATTGAGACATTGATGCTTGCACTGTAATTGTTTCTTGAGCTTTCATCAATCTCAACTGACTCAATTTTTGCAATCAAAAATCAAGATCCATAGGAAATTTCTCAGTATGCTTCAACAGTGTTACTGTTTGTTTCCATGAAGATGGAAGAGCATTTAGAAGCCTGATGTTTAGATCTTTGAGATCATTTTGATGCCAGCAGTTGACATCTCATGTAAGTTACACAAATCTATTCATCATTTGGTTTATAGTTTCACCAGATAAATGCTCAAACAGCCCTAACTACCTCTTCAGTTTCTGCTTTTTAAGATCTTGAATCTCCTTACAACCTTTACAAATTATCTTCAAGTTTTATACATGGTATATCCCATTTGATATCCATCAAGTCTAGTTAAGACTTCAAGTGGTAATCCTTTACACATCAAAGAATATGCTTTAATGTCATTCTTTACTTTCCTTAGATCATCACCTTGTAACCCAACTTCCGGATATGGTTCTGGAGAATCTCTTGTATACGCAATTCCTCCATCAGGACCATCTGAAGTAATTGGAATATGAGGTCCTTTTTCTATTGACTTCCACAAGTCAATAGAATTAAGATCATGTTTCAAACAAGGGACCAGTTCTTAAAGTCTGCCCTGTTCTTCAACTTAGGAACTCTGTTCTCTGAATCTTCGGACTTCACCTTTTATATTTTTGATTTTAGAAAAGAATTTTATTTTGTTGTTTTTATGTTTTTTGAATTTTTTGGATTTTTTAATTTTTTTTAAAAATTTTGAAAATTTCTAAGTGTTGAGTTGATGCGCCTAAACAGTGATGAAGCGCCAAATAGTGGTGAAACTCCTTTTACTTTGACTGAATGTCTAAGGGATTGCCTTAGTAGAATTCTCAAATGCCCAACTTGTAATTCGCCTGAACAGTTGTGAAACGTCCAAACAGTTGTCAGCGCCTGGGTGTCAAAAACGCCCAAACAGTTCAGAGGCCCTACAGTGGTAATGCGCTTGAAAATACTTGGTTCTGGGAAGTTTCAAAGTGTCCACACAGTTGTAATGCTCCTCCACAGTGGTAAAATGCCAAGACCAAAAACGCCTTGACAGTTGTGAAATGCCTGAACAGTTGTCAAGCGCCCAAACACTTAGGTAATTTTCAGTAGTGTTTTGACAAATGCGCCAAATTCAACAGATTCAAACGAACTCAGAGCTACTGAAAATCTTCAAAACTTGTTGAATGCTCTGAAAACTTCCAATTAGACTGTAATTTGATTCGATTAACAGTGTCCTTCATCTTCAATTTCATCAAACAAACACAATTTGATCTTTAGATTGAAAAATCAGTTCAAAACATAAAGAATAGTTCGACTACTGTTTTGATCAATTTTCTTAAATTTTTAACGAATTGAACATGCAATGTGATACAATTAATGTTTCTGATGATGAACACAACAAAATGAAACACAATTGTTAGATTGAATTGCTTATCAATCACAGATTCAAGTGATTCAAAAGTTTGGCAGTTTGACAAACTCAAATCACTGAACCAACAGCTCTGATACCATTTGATAGGATCAATATGGATCGATCTGTGATGATATTGTAATACAATTCAATCAAAAGAAACACAAGTATCAATTCAATGCAAACAAATCAGAAAAATTCATAGTTTTTCATTAATAGTAAGCATAGAAAGTACAAGTTTAAGAAACCAGTTACAAGTCGTTCTAACTGATTCTTAGGTTCTTCTAAGGTCTACCTACTTTAAACACAAACTATGCTATTATACTATCAAAGAAAACAAAATAAGGAACATATATTTACAAATAAGTCCCTAAACTATCACAAAACTATACAAAGACTAATAAAGACTAAATGTCAATCTTTGACAGGCTTCTACAAAGCTTTCAAATCAATCAAAGATCTAAGGTAGTGGAAACAAAACTACATGTCACTCTAGTATCAAATAGGATGGTAGTAGGATGGTTGTTTATAAGAAACGTACTGTTAACCATATTAGGTCCTTACGAGAACCATTTGGATCCATCATGAACGCTCTTCCTTGGGTCTGTTAAGTCTGGCTTCCTTATCCTTGCTAGCTCAGGACATTTGTTCTCATGTGTCCTGAATCCCCACACTTATAACATTGCTTAACTGTTCATACGTACAGTCCTTAATCAAATGACCAGTTCGTTTACACCTGAAAAAGGCATCGGATGCACTCCCCTTGATGATGTAGCTTGCACTTGTTGCAAAAGGGGCTTGTACCTAAGTACAGCTTTTGAGCCCTTCCACCATAATCATCACGCCTTACACCTTCACCAGTTCTCTTGCTTGAGCTACCACTATTTCCGATCACCTTGTTAGCATCAAACCACGTCCTTTTCTCACCTATCGCCTTCTTCTTGTCCTCCATTTTCATGTTCTTTGCAACCAGCTCTAACCAGGTCATCAGTCAAGTGCTGGTGAAATCAACCATTGCTTGCAGGGTTGTATGCCTAGAAGACCGACCATGCTTCTAACTCTAGGATGTAATCCTCGGATGAAACGAGCTATACCTTTGGTGTCACCAGGTGAGGCACCAGTCAAAACAAAGCCAAGAACCGGTTGATATACTCGGTGTAATTCGAGGCTTTCATCTCTAAACTCAAAATTCGGTCTCTAGCTTCTCCAGTTTATTGATTGGGCATTACTTGTTAGTCATCAGCTCTCTAAATTCAGACCATTTCATTTGCCCTATAGCATTCCTGCCTCAAGGCTGAATGATAGTCTTCCACCACTTCAATGCTAGTCCTTTAAGTGATTAAGAGGCAAACCTTACCGTATGCTCGGTCTTGCATTCAGTGATCTCCAATACGGCTTCAATCTCATCCACCCACCGGTAAGTCTCAATTGAACCCTCTGTGCCATAGAAAATCCTTTGGTTGCAAGCCATGAAGGTTTTATAGGAGCACCCATTCCTTATCTCCTAAGCATCATCATTGTTGCCTTTATCATTTTCGGGCCTTCGCTTCCGGTCACACATTCCCCGGTCTACGTTGATCTGGGCGATAATAGTTGGAATAGCATTAGCGATTTCATGAGCAACTAGATTGGCGATTCACTCTTCATTCTCAAGGTTGACATTTTCTCCACGTGGTGTTCCCAGTGGAGTAGGTGGTTGGTTTCCACCCTGGTTCCTAGTTTGCATAGTATGGGGTCGTCGTCCCCTGCCACGTCTACCCTCATAACCTCTTCCACGGTTCGCTCCTTGTCTTGGTGGAATTCTGGTGTAATCATAGATAAACTTATTTAGTATCTTCTAAATTGATTTCAAGTATCTCGTTACATTCATTTTTACTCCTATTAGTCATGTTTACAACTACAAGAAAATTACTATAACACACTTCAAGACATGTATATATGTTTCATTCTAGTAACACGGAGTTAATTATTTTATGAGTCACCAATGATTCTTTGTAATATGCGCTTGAATACACTAGTTTAAACTCCCTACAGAGTTAGTTCCATAAATTCGAATTCATAAACTGTAAATGTAGCAACATCCAAGAAAAGTAGTAGTAGTGTTATAGTATCACAAATTGGAAGGTGCCATACCTCTATAAAATAATAATCTACCTATTATATATAAGGTAACTCAGTGGGACACATTGCGTGTTTCTAAGGCACTTGTGCTTGCATTTTCCCGCCCAAACTACAAAACCCATTTTCATTACACGCTGATTCATTTCCCAGTCGGACCATCCCACTACTTATCACGTATGTTTCTTCTTCATACCATCATCTCCCAAACCCTAGACTCTCTTAGCCGCATTCATTCCCTTCCTGCCCTGCTCATCATTTCTTCTTATCGCTTCCAATTCAGAGATCTAGGGCTTCTTGTTTGAGAGCCCTAATTGTATATGGGATTCTCCACTACCGATGACAATTATATCAACAACAGGACTAATATCGCATGTCTGATGTTGTTTCCTTGTTTCCTCGCTTCTCATCATCAGATCTCATCACCGTCGGCACGGTGTTGGTGGCTCACCGGACCACCAACACCTCATTGATAACAACATCGTTCAGGCTCTTTTCTTTTCTCAGTCCCATCTTGCTTCCCCTTTAATCTCTCATTCGACAGGTAATTCTTCATAAATCCCGTGTTTCTTTCATCAATTTCTCATGATTGATGTGATTGTTTAGCCGTTAATTGCATTACTAGGGTTAGATCTTTTTTGGGTTTTGTGTTTTGATGATGATTTTTTTATGTTCTTTAGCTTCTAATCTCATGGATTCGTTATTCAATCAATCAAATAACTAATCGTCGGTTTTTGTCGGTTATATCGATGGGGATTCCAGCGGTGATGATATTTGTCTTTTTGTTTACTTTTTGCTAGATCTTAAAGCTGATGTATGCTTATTTTTAAATCATTCTTTGTTTTTTGTAGATCATAAATCTGTTGGAAAGCTTGATCTAATGGTGAATTAGATTTGATCAAATGAAATGTGAAATTAAATCTAACTTTGTTTAATTTTGTTCTTGGTGATTAGGGGAAGCTCCAGTTTACTTGCTTATTTATTTAATCATTTTTTTTGTTTTTTTTGCGGATCATAAATCTGTTGGAAAGCTTGATCTAATGGTGAAATTATATTGATCAAATGAATGTGAAATTAAATCAAACATTGTTTATTTTTGTTCATGGTGACCAGGGGAAGCTCCAGTTTTATTTGCTTATTTCTTTATCATTCTTTGGTTTTTTGCAGATCATAAATCTATTGGAAAGCTTGATCTAATGGTGAAATTAGATTTGATCAAATGAAATGTGAAATTAAATCAAACTTAGTAATTTGTTCTGGTGATTAGGGGAAGCTCTCGTTTTATTTGCTGATGATTTCAGGATTTCAAAAGGTTGTCATTTGAAATGGGAGTTCGAATCCGCCATTATTGTTTGGAATAAGACAGTATGTTGATGATTTATAAAGTATTTTCAAATGACCTCGCACTCCTGTACTATAACTTTTGTCTTTCTGGATTTTTGAGAATTAAAGATATTTCTTTGAATAAATTTAAATGACACGAGTGTTATATTCAGGCTAGATTTGAGGAAAAACTGAATCAGTTAATTGAAGAAATATCCATCGTCTGGCGATAATAATGAGTGTCATCCAGCAGGTACTTCCTGTTGAACATACATTTACTTTTAACATGAAGCTTGAACATTTGAAGGGATTTTAAGGCAGGCATGGCTTATGAATGCATTTGTTTTAACTTTCTTTGTAGGTGTTAGAAGAAAAATGTATCTAGATTGAATCAGAAAATATTAACGTTGCACAAAGAGAGCTGAGCATCACTAATGTTCTCTTGTTAACGCTTTTTCTTGACGGTAGTTCTCGCCAAACATCAATACTCGCTTATTTTTACTTGTAATAACATGAAAATAGAAGCGGGGGCCATGAGGGATGATTGTTCTGTGTAGGTCAAATCGGGTTGGATTGGCTTTTAACACTTTTTATTCAGTTTCTTTTGTTTATTGATAATTAGCATGTCATATGATTTTTAAACATTATACTCTTTGTCATGCACAGAACACAAAGAATCACAGTTTTTGATTTAATGGTCTCAAGGATTCACATGTTATAAGGTCACATGTTCTGTTATCTTAACATGTTCTGTTATGTTATAATCATGATTAATCCTAAATATTACATACCTACTTAGCACAATTTTGTATTCTTTATCCTCCAGTTATTTGGGCGTCCTATTGCTGTAACTGTTCCTTTATCTCGAAACCCTTCACCAGAGGTAACAATAGCCTTACTTATCTTTAAGGTTATCATTGTGCCATTATACATATAGGTTGCAATTTGACCTATTTACTTATGAATAAGGCGATTCGGGTTATGTTTTACCTCTAATGGGTGATATTTAAAAAAAGTAGCATAAAAAGAGAGGTGAGCATCACTAATGTATCAATTCACTAATGACCATTTAATTCTTTCCAAAATTATGATCCCATTACAACAATCATACTATCAACCGAGTTTTATGTATTTTTGGAAAATTTTGTTTTTATTTTTTGCAAGTTTATTTTATCCTTTAAATTTTTACAAATTAACTTTAGTTTGAATTGATGTGATGTTGATTTCTTTATTATATGTTGATTTAATAATTCATACACAAACATAACTTGCAATTATTTATTACATATTTCAATTATTTTTTTAAAATTGATCCAGTCAGTTAAATAATCCATTTAATTCTTTCTTAAATAATGATCCCATTACAACAATCATACTGTTAGAACTCTTAAAAGATTAACATTTTGTCTTTTGCATTTTGTCATAGTATAGGGACTTATTTTGTAAATATATGATCCTTTGTTTCTTTATAGTATAAATAGGATATTTTATGTATTGTACAGAGAGAGAGAGATATCTTAGACATCTAAGAAAACATCTTAGAGAGAAAAACAGTTAGAACAGAACGAACTGTAACCCTTACACATTGTATCCTGTGCATTTGCTATCAATGAAATCTATGAATGTTTTTGATGTAATTGCATGTGTTTGATTACTTTATGTTTTAATTGAACATTGCATTACAATATCATCATAGATTCGATCCTTTTGAACCGATTATTGGTATCAGAGCCTTCGGTTCAGTGATCAGAGCTTATCGGCATTTTTGAGCTCTTTGAATCACTTGAAATCTGTGTTGATTGCAATTTGATCAATTAATTGTTGTTTTCAGTTGTGTTTCATCCATAGAAACATGATTTAAATCACAATTTGGTGTGTAATTCGTTCAGATCTGAGTAATTGATCAGATTTGTGTTCGAACTGTGTTCTTCATTTTCGGACTTCAATTCAATCAGAAAACAGATTTGTTGTTGTTGTTTGATCAATATGATGATTGAAGATTGTTAATCGATCTACTTACTACCTAATTGGAAGTTTTTAGATCAATTTAACAAGTTTTGAAGAATTTCATAAGATCTGAGTTTGTTGAAGAAGATGAATTAGGCGCTTGAGTTGTGAAAAACTGCTGAAATTGACCAAGTGTTCAGACACCTGACAACTGTTTAGGCGTTTTTGAACTGTTAAGGCATTTTCAGTTTAGGCATTTTGCAACTATTGAAACGTTTAATGATTGTTTGGTCATATTGAGACTTTGCTGGAACAAAGAAATTCTAGGCGCACGCAAACTGTTTGGGTGTTTTTAACCCAGGAGTTTGACAACTATTTAGGCATTTGATAACTATTCAGGCGCTTCATCATTGTGTGGGCGTTTGGAAACTGTTTGGATGCTTCATCAGTCAGGCGTTTCAGAATTCAACTAAGGCATTCCCTTAGGTGTTTCTAGTTCAAAGTTCATGTGTTTCACAAGTTTCAGGCGCTTGGATATTCAGACTTATCAACAAACACTTAGAAATTTTTTTCAGAAACTAAAATCCAAAAATATTTTCATTTCATTATTTCTTTTTAAAATTTTAAAAACAACAAAAACAAGTCTTTTTCATTAATTCAAAATACAAAATGGTTAAGTCTGAAGATTCTGAGAATAGGGTTCCCAAGCTCAAAAACAGAGCTGATTTCAAGAACTAGTCTCTTAGATTGAAGCATCATCTGAACTATATTGACACTGACTTATAGAAGTCAATAGAGAAAGGACCAGTGATGACTTAAGAAAGTTAAGAATGACATGAAAGCTTACTCATTGATGTACAAGGGGTTACCATTAGAAGTCTTGACTAGATTTGAAGGTTATCAAACTGGTTACACCATGTACAAAGCTTTGAAGATCATCTGCGAAGGTGGAAAAGAGATACAAGATCTCAAAAAGTAGAAACTCAAGAGGCAATTGGAGTTATTTGAGCATCTTCCTGGTGAAACAATCAATCAGATGATGAACAGATTTGTGTAATTAACTATTGAGATGTAAACAGCTGGTATCAAAAACTTTCAAAGATCTAAAGTTACAGACTTCTAAATGCTCTTTCATCTTCATGGAAACATATAGTCACTCTGTTGAAGCATATAGAAAAGTTTCCAATGGATCTAGATCTTTTGATTACCAAAATTGAATCTGTTGAAATTGATGAGAGCTCCAGAAACAATGATAGAGCTGCATCAATGTCTCAGTACAAGTATGTTGCATCTCCAGCTAACACAGTGCAGAATGCTTTTCTTGCAAAAGATGATAACTCACCAAAAGACGAGGGTCATTTGTTCGTTGGAGCTAGTTTCTTTACAGATTCTTCTTACATAAGTGCTCATGTTTATACAACTCAACCTCAACCTCAGTCTCATCCTAAAACTCAAACTCCTAAACCTCAAACTGAGACTTTATCTTCTAACTCTGTTAAAACTACAAAGTTAATGATGTTATTAATATCCTTTTACAGGATGATGAGTCAAAATCTGCTTTTACAGCTTTTATGGCAAGTTTTCAAGCTTATCAAGGTAGTCATCTAATCAATTAGATCTTGTTTTGCAGGATTTGTTCGAGATGGATCCTAATATGGAAGAGATGGGCTTGAATTGGCAGATGGTAATGATTGCTTATAGAACTCAGAAACACTCATATGTTAATAGGAATTACAAGCTAAGTGCAAACAAAACTGGTGGCTTTGATAAATCAAAATCAAGGTGTTTCAACTGCAAAAATTATGGTCATTTCTCAAGAGAATGTAAAGCTCCCAGAAACAAAGGAGGAAATGTTCAAGCAGGTTCTAGCAGTCAAAGATACCAACAGTAGTCTCAGAAGACCTTTCAAAAGCCTTATCAAAGTCATCCCATGCCAGAACTTAAAGATGAATCAAAATCATCTGAAGAGCCAAAGAAACCTCTTTTTGTTAGCATCAAAGATGGCTATGACTGGAGTGCTTATGCTGAACAATTCACAGCTGATCTTACTTCTAGTTTAGCTCTTGTTGTAGAAGCTCAAAATGATGACTGGTCTGAAGAAAATGATCCAAAGGCCGATAGTGATTCAAAAAATGATGATGAAGATTATGATTGGAGTGACAAATCTGACCCAAAAAACGATTCAAATGAAATTGCACTCATGGCTCAGTTTGAACAACCAAAGTTTGAGCATCCATTATCTGACTTTGAGACTTCTTCTTCAAGTTATCCTAAAATTCTTGTTGAAGTCAGAGAGAAAATGTGCATAAAAGCATGCTTTGATCAAGTTGAGCATTACAGCACATATTCATTTAAAATCTATGACAAACTTAAACAAGAAGAAGTTGTAGATGCTTCTTAAAGATTAACATTCAGTCTTTATGTGTCTTGTATAGTTTTTGTCATAGTATAGGGACTATTTTGTAAATATTTTTTCCTTTTGTATTGATAGTATAAATAGCATAGATAAGGTATGTGTAGAATAGAGTTAGATACATCTTAGAAGCACCGAAGAACGAATTGTAACTGTTTTCTTTCTACACTTGTACTCTCTATGCATTCTATCAATGAAACTATGAATTTTTGTGATATGTTTGCTAGATTTGATTACTTGTGTTTGTTTTGATTGAATTGTATCACGATATCATCACAGATCGATCCATTTTGATCCTATCAAATGGTATCAGAGCTGTTGGTTTAGTGATTGAAGTTCTTCAAACTGTCGAACTCTTAAAATCACTTGAATCTATGATTGATAAGCGATTCTATCAAATAATTGTTGATTTCAGTTGTGTTTCATCATGAGAAACATGAATTGAATTACAATTTACAGCTCAATTCGTTCAAATTTAGTGTATTCTTCAAATCAGTATTAGAACTTGTTCTTCATCATTCGAACTGATTTTCAAGCCAAAGATCGATTTGTTGTTGTTATTTGATGAAATTGAAGTTAGAGGACTGTTAATTGATTGAATTCCTACCTAATTGGTGGATTTTAGGTCAATTCATCAAGTTTTGAAGGATTTCAGAAGATCTGAGTTTGTTTGAATCTGTTGAAGTTGGCGCATTAGGTCAAAACACTACTGAAAATTGCCTAAGTGCTAGGCGCTTGACAACTGTTCAGGCGTTTTTGCACTGCTAAGGCGTTTTTGGATCAGGCGTTTTCCCACTGTAAAGGAGTATTAAAACTATGTGGACACTTTAGATCTTTTCAGAAACCAAGGAATTCTAGGTGCATTACAACTGTTTAGGTGCTTTTGAACTGTTTGGACGTTTTGACACCCAGACGTCTGACAACTGTTTGGGCGTTTCACAAGTGTTCAGGTGCTTTACAAGTTTGGGCGTTTTAGAATTTTTCTAAGGCAATCCCTTAGGCGTTTCAAACTCAAAGTCAAAGGAAGTTTCACAACTGTTTGTGCGCTTCATCACTGTTTAGGCGCATCAACATCAACACTTAGAAATTTTTTGAAATTTTTCAAAACTTAAAAATCCAAAAATATTTTCAATTCATTGTTCTAATTCAAAAACTTAAAAAAAACAACAAAAACAAATCTTTTTCTAAAAAACAAAATTAAAAATGGTGAAATCAGAAGACTCAGATAACAGAGTTCCTAAACTGAAGAACAGAGCTGATTTTAAGAATTGGTCACTTAGACTGAAACATCACCTTAATTCTATTGATACTGATCTATGGAAATCAATAGAAAAAGGACCTCACATTCCTATCACTTCAGATGGTCCTGATGGAGGATTCGTCTACACTAAAGACTCTCCAGAACCATACCCTGAAGATGAATTGCAGGTGATGATTAAAAGAAAGTTAAGAATGATATAAAAGCATATTCTCTGATGTGTAAAGGACTATCTCTTGAAGTACTAACAAGACTAGATGGATATCAAACGGGATATACCATGTATAAAGCCTTGAAGATAATTTGTGCAGGAGGTAAAGAAATTCAAGATCTTAAAAAGCAGAAATTGAAGAGAAAATTAGAACTATTTGAGCACTTATCTGGTGAAACCATAAACCAAATGATGAATAGGTTTGTTCAACTCACAACTAAGATGTCAACAGCTGGCATCAAAAATGATCTAAAAGATCTAAACTTTAGGCTTCTCAATGCTCTTCCATCTTCATGGAAGCAAACAGTTACACTGTTAAATCATACTGAGAAATTTCCTATGGATCTTGATCTCTTGATAGCCAAAATTGAGTCTGTTGAAATTGATGAAAGCTCAAGGAATAATGGCAGCGCAGCTTCAATGTCCTAGTACAAATATGTTACATCTCCAGTAAGTACTGTGGAAAATGCATTTATGGCTAAAAATGAGAGTTTACCTGAAGAAGAGGGTGATCTGTTTGTAGGAGCAGGGTTCTTTATTGATTCTTCTTATACAAGTGCACCTGCTTATACCTCTCAGCCACAACCTCAGTCTCCTCCTATGCCTTAAAGTTCTAAACCTCAAAATGAGACTCCATCTGTTAACTCTGCTAAATCTAGCAAAGTTAAAGATGTCATTAATATCTTATTACATTATGAAGAGTCCAAATCTGCTTTTACTGCTTTTATGGCTAGTTTTCAAGCTTATAAAGGTAGTCATTTAACTCAATTAGATTTTGTTTAGCAGGACTTATTTGAAATGGACCCAGATGGAGTGGAGGAAAAGGATCTGAATTGGCAAATGGTGATGATTGCATACAGGACTCAGAAACACTCTTATGTCAACATGAACTACAAGCCAAGTGCTAACAAGACTGTTGGATTTGACAAGTCTAAGTCAAGGTGTTCAACTGTAATAGTTATGGTCACTTTTCAAGAGAATGCAAAGCTCCTAGAAACAAAGGAGGGAATGGCCAATCGAGTTCAAGCAATCAAAAATTTCAACAATCATCTCAGAAGACATTCTATAAAGCATACCAAAGCTTACCAATGCCTGAATTGAAAGATGAATCTACGTCATCTGAAGAGCCTAAGAAAGCTCTAGTTGTCAATATTAAAGATGGATATGATTGGAGTGCTTATGCTGAGCAATTTACTGCTGATCTAACATCCAATTTATCCCTTATTGCTGAAGTTCAAGGAGAAGATTGGTCAGACGATAATGAAGAAGAATATGGCTGAGTGACAAGTCAGATCCTAAAGAGGATTCAGAAGAAGTTGCATTGATGGCAAAGTCTGATCAACCAAAGGTTGAAAATTCTGACTCTGAGACCTCTCCTCCTAAATATCCTGAAATACCATCAGAAGTAAGAGAAAAACTATGCACAAAATCTTGCTTTAAACATGTTGAATACTACAGAAAGTACTCATATAAATATGTGAAAAACATAAACAAGAGGAATTGATGCATAATAAACTCAAAAATGATCATAAAGTGTCAGATGAAAAGATCATTTCTTTACAAACTTCATGGAACGAAACTTTGAATGAACTAGAAAGAGTTTCAAAACAACTTGAAGAAATGACCAAGAACTTAAAAGAGAGAAAATAGCACATGCTGCTACTCAAGTTGATCTTGCTAAAGTTAAAAGTTCCAAAACAATCGTGGAACAACTGGTAAGTGAAAGAAAAGATAAACAAAAAGCAGGATTAGGTTTCACTCACGAACCAATGCCTAAATCTATAACTAACACTTTGCGAGAAAACTTTAATACACACGATCACTCTCCTGATGTAACGCCTGAAACTTCGGTCAAATAAAAAGAAAATAAAAGTATTAAAAGAAAGCAAAAAGAAGCCAAAGATGATGTGTGTTTTGTGTAAAAGTACACAAAAGTCAAAAGTTCACTTTATATGGGCATGGCTGCCCATATCACTCCTGCTGCTACTGTGTTCAATCGAATCAGAAGAAGAAGAAGAAGCTGAATTCGATTTCTCTCTGTTTTAAGGAGAAGAAGAGGCTGATTCTCGCTTGTGGTTAGTGTTCTTTGTATTTTATGGTTCGGTTTGTTGGGTTTTGACCATGAAACCGATTTATATGTGTTTATGTGTTTTGTTGTTTGTTTTTTCTTGTTTTAGGTGTTTGAACTCTTGTGCACACGAGTTTGGAGGAGTTTTGCTTGTTTGCTGCACTAGGTGAGTTCAAGACCCCGGTTTTTATGTGTTTTAAACTTCTTTGGGGCTGAAAATGCATGTTTAAAAGGTTTTACAGCTGTTTTATGCTTTACCGTATGTATATGGGTGTTTGTGTTGGTACTTTATGATGGTTTATGTGCGGTTGATGCTTGTGATGTTGAGTTTAAGCTTCGAACAGATGGATAAGCATGATTGGTTAGGACTGTTGGTGTTTTCGTGGTTGTATGCCTGCTCTAGATGTTAAGCATGTTAGATCCATGATAAGGATGTGTTTGATTGAGGATTGGGGACTGAATAATTGCATAAGTGCATTTGCAGGTTGGTTAGTTCATCCGCATTTAAGTACTTTGTTCATGCGCATTGTTGTTTGTTCATCCGCATTTGTAGATGCTTATGCGATGCGCATTTGCTACAGTGTTCATGCGCATTTGTTACAGTGTTCATGAGCATTTGTTTCAATCATTCGCATTTGTTCTACCACATTTAGTTGGACACTTGGAATAATCTGAAGGCATTCATCCGTATTAGTATTATTCATCCGCATTAGTATTGTTCATCCGCATTAGTTGTTCATCCGCATTAGTTACTGTTCATCCCCATTTGTCTAAGGACTTAGGATTTTTCCGAAGCTTGGGAAGTAGAATGTAGCGGGTAAGTTCTGGAATGTTTTGCTGGTTCATGTCTGTTGTGGTGATGCATGTTGTGGGTTGTTGTTGATGCTTTATCCTATGTATAATGTGACTTTACGTGGTGTGTTTATATTCGTATGCGTAAAGTATTATCGTAAAGAAAGTGAAAGATTAATGTTAATAAAGAAGCGGAACATAAGAAAAGTATGAAAAGTCTTGCAAGCAAAGGTTGAGGTGAGTGACTGTGTTGTCACAAAAGACTTGTATGCCAAAGGTGAGGTGAGTGACTGTGTTGTCACAAAAGACTAGTAAGCCAAGGTTGAGGTGAGTGACTGTGTGTTACAAAAGACTTGTATGCGAAAGTTGCGGTGAGTGACTGTGTTGTCACAAAAGACTCGTAAGGGATTCAATCCATGAGATTGACCCGAGTCCTTGTCGCGTACCCCGGTACCATATCGGTCTTCGGGCATGAGTCGGGAGTATTGCATGGGACAGGACCCAGATAAAAGTAAAAGAGAATACGAAATGAACGATGACAAAGATAATAATAAGGGAAATCAATGTGTATGTACGATGTGTGGTCATACAAAAGAAATGTACAGTATTTTAAAGGGTATTTTCATATACAACTCCTACAAGGTATTTTAAACATTTTAAAACTAGAACTCACTCAGCAACGCTGACTTTTATGCATTTTTAGTTGGCAGGTAATTGTTGCTGAGGGTGGCACGCGGGGGAAGCTACTCGGCAGGGCAAGATTGGCATCCATTCATCTTTAATTATATTGTTGTTTTATGATGCAATGAAACAGGGTCTTTTGTAATTCAATGAAACAATGATGTATTGATTAACAACGTTAATTATTAATAGAATGAATGGTTTTTATTAACTTAATTCCGCTGCAATATTTTATGAAATGTGTGATGTTTAATGTTTTATGCTATGATTGACCAACTGTGAGGTCTCCAGGAACGGGGCCTTACAAGTTGGTATCAGAGCCAAAGTTTAAGAGAAATAGGTAAATATTTTCAAAACCTAAACTAAAATTGAGAATGGGACGAATAGAGGGATGCCAGCCCGAGTAGCTATGTGCCATCAGGTAATTCTTTTCTTAATGTTAACGGTACTATGTGTGTGTGCTATTTGATTTATGTGCTTTTAGTAGATTTGAATACTGATGTAGTCAGGATAGGAAATGCTTGGGGGATGAAGAGTAAAGTAAGTGGCTAATCACAACTGGCCACTATAATCACAACTGGCCTCAACGTTAATTATTAATAGAATGAATGGTTTTTATTAACTTAATTCCGCTGCAATATTTTATGAAATGTGTGATGTTTAATGTTTTATGCTATGATTGACCACTGTGAGGTCTCCAGGAACGGGCCTTACAAGTTGGTATCAGAGCCAAAGTTTAAGAGAAATAGGTAAATATTTTCAAAACCTAAACTAAAATTGAGAATGGGACGAATAGAGGGATGCCAGCCCGAGTAGCTATGTGCCATCAGGTAATTCTTTTCTTAATGTTAACCGGTACTATGTGTGTGTGCTATTTGATTTATGTGCTTTTAGTAGATTTGAATACTGATGTAGTCAGGATAGGAAATGCTTGGGGGATGAAGAGTAAAGTAAGTGGCTAATCACAACTGGCCACTATAATTAGGGACTTACTATACTTGACATAAACTGAGCTATTACCTTGAATGACCGTGTTGGTGTTTGAATCTTATAGTGTTAGAGGATGGCTGGAGGTAGATCGTCTAAGGCTTCTAGAGGTGGAGCATGGGGTGGTCGTGCTGGTAGACCATGGGCCACAAAGAACAAGACGAGAACTGCAGAGACGGATTCTGGTGAGCCTGGGCTTCATCACCCGGAGGGCGGTGATAAGAGTGCAAATCTGAGGGCCTTAGTGAAAGAGGCAGTAGTGGAGGAGGTTCACCAAGTCATGCAGACTATCCTACCGTCTGTCGTGACTAAGGTGATCCGGGCCGTAAGGAAGGATGAGAGGAAAGAAAAGGAGGAAGAGAGAAGGGCTGCTGCTGGGAGAAGGGAGAATAAGAGAGATCATGATGACGAGGAGGAGATGAATGTTGAAAGGGGAGCCTCCAGTGATGAAGAAGATGTAGAGGTGCGGGAAACCGCGAGGGGATGCAGCTACGGGGCATTCCAATGGTGTAAACCCCCTACTTTTGACGGCAACAGTAACGCTGCTACTGCCCACCGCTGGGTTAGCGAGATGGAGGCAGTGTTGGATATTAGTGAGTGCAGGGAGGATTAGAAGGTGAAATTCGCCACTCACTCATTCATTGTCTCGGCTTTGTGTTGGTGGGACAATATTGTCCAAGCCGAGGGCAGCGGGGCCATCGGGAGGATGAGATGGGGAGATTTGAAAAAGTTGGTTGTTGAGGAATTCTGTCCTCACAGGGAACTAGACAAGGTAGAGAGAGAGTTCCTACAGCTTGAGGCAGGAACAATGACCCACCAGCAATACACCACCAAGTTTAATGAAATGGCGACGCTGGTGCCGGATCAGGTGACGCTAGTGTCGAGGAAGATTAAGAGGTATGTGCAGGGATTGTCGGCTGATATCCGCAGGCACTTGATTGTTGCCTGACCAAGCACTTTTAGGTCGGCAGTGGATCTGGCTGGGAGGCTTTACGATGAGAGAGAGGTGTCAGTGGTTGAGGTGAAGAAGACAGGTGGTGCTGACAAGAACTGTAGTGGGAAGAGGTTTGGGCGTGGTGGTTTCACCCCAAACAACAAGAGGATGAAAATGGATGGCCGAAGAGTGGGGTCATCAAGCTTGGGGCGAAGAGGTGTGCCAAGTGTGGGAAGGAGCACACTGGTGAGTGCAAATGGGGATCGAATGAATGCTTCAGATGCGGGAAGTCCGGTCATATAGCGAGGGATTGTAAGGTGGCGAAGTGCTATACCTGTGGCGGGACTGGCCACAGGAGCCATGAGTGCAAGATGCCGAGAGCTTAGAGCTTCGGGGCCAAGAAGGGGACTGAAGAAGGTGGACAGAGGGCAAGTGCTAGAGCCTTCACAATGACCCGAGAGGAGGCCAGGGTGGATCCCGATGTCGTGTCGGGTATGTTTCTAGTAAACAAAACTTGTGCCTCTGTATTGTTTGATTCTGGTGCTGGTAGGAGTTTCATTTCTGCTGCTTTCTGTGCTAAGCTGCCTGTTAGTAGTAGAAGAATTGATGAGTCATTTGATGTAGAAACTGCTATTGGTAAGTCTACCAGAATTTCTGACATAATTGAGGATTGTGGCATAGAGGTAGAAGGCCATAGGTTCTCTGCTAAACTATTTGTGATGCCCTTAGGTGGATTTGATGTAGTTCTGGGGATGGATTGGTTGGCAGCCTATGAGGCGAACATCGAGTGTCGCAAAAAGAAGATTCGACTAACAGCGCCCAATGGAAGTTTGGTAACGGTTTATGGTGACCGAGTTACTACAGTTCTGAAGGTGATTTCGATGGGGGTGCCGAGAAGTGCATGAAACGCGGATGTAGTGCCTGCCTGGCTTACGTGATGGATGTGGACGCGTCAGTACCATAATTTTCTGACGTGCCAGTTGTGTGTGATTTTCCAGACGTGTTCCCAGAAGATTTAGGCGTGCCACCGGACCGTGAGATCGAGTTTCAGATTGATTTGATACCCGGTGCTCAACCCGTTGCCAAGGCACCGTATAGAGTAGATCCAACCGAGATGAAGGAGCTGATGGTTCAACTGCAGGAGTTATTGGAGAAGGGTTTCATTCGACCGAGTATCTCTCCTTGGGGTGCTCCGGTCTTATTTGTTAAGAAGAAAGACGGTAGTATGAGGATGTGCATAGACTACCGGGAGCTAAACAAGTTAACAGTGAAGAATCGATATCCCTTATCAAGAATAGATGACTTGTTTGACTAGCTCCAAGGCGCCAGTTGGTTAGATCTCTGATCTGGTTACCATCAGTTGAAAGTTAAGGAGCAAGACATTTCTAAGACAGCTTTTCGCACGCGTTATAGACACTACGAGTTCCTCGTTATGTCTTTCGGCCTGACTAACGTGCCAGCTGCCTTTATGGATTTGATGAATCGAGTGTGTCGGCCGATGTTAGATAAATCAGTGATTGTATTTATTAATGATATCTTGATTTATTCGAAGAGCGAAGAAGAACATGCCGGTCACATACGCGAGGTATTGGAGACACTTAGAAGGGAGAAGCTTTATGCTAAATTCTCTAAGTGTGCTTTCTGGTTACGTGAAGTTCAATTTTTAGGTCACGTGGTTAATGCTAAAGGGATCATGGTGGACCCGGCGAAGGTTGAGGCGGTGATGCAATGGAAGTCTCCAAAGACGCCATCTGAGATTCGAAGTTTCTTGGGATTGGCGGGCTACTATAGGAGGTTCATTCAAGACTTTTCAAAGATAGCCTCACCTTTGACTAAATTGACTCGCAAGGAGGTGAAGTTTGTGTGGGGATGAGAACAGGAGGATGCTTTTGAGGAGTTAAAGGCAAGATTAACTCAAGCTCCTGTTTTGACATTACCCGATGGGAGTAAAGACTTAGTGGTGTATTCGGATGCCTCCTATTCGGAGAGTAATAGCCTACGCATCCTGACAGTTGAAAACCCACGAGGTCAATTATCCCACACATGATTTGGAGCTCGCAGCTGTGGTCTTTGCATTAAAGATTTGGCGGCATTACCTGTACGGGGTGAAATGCACAATCTTTACGGACCACAAGAGCCTAAAGTATTTCTTTGAGCAGAAAGATCTCAACATGAGGCAAAGGAGGTGGTTAGAGCTGATTAAGGATTATGATTATGAAATCCACTACGATCTGGGTAAAGCCAATGTAGTGGCTGATGCCCTCAGCCGAAAAGAGAGACCCAAACCAATCCGAGTGAAGGCTTATCAATTGGTGATGACCTCTGACGTGATGACACAGGTCAAAGAATTTCAGGATGAGGCATTGAAGGAAGACCGCCTTAACTCTGAAAGGATGAGAGGTCTAGTCACGGAGTTGGGAGAAAATACCCACAGAGTTAGAACCCACTTCGGGCGGATGTGGATTCCCCGCTACGGTGATCTACGGGGATGAATTATGGACGAAGCTCATAACACTCGATACTCCATTCATCCGCCACTAAGATGTATCAAGATATGAAGAAAGACTATTGGTGACCGAGTATGAAACATGATGTGGCAGAGTATGTGAGTAAGTGCCTTACTTGCTTACAAGTGAAGGTAGAGCATCAAAAGCCAAATGGGAAAATCCAACCATTGGATATACCCGAGTGGAAGTGGGAGCACATCACCATGGACTTCATCATGAAGTTACCCTGTACTGCGAGGGGGTACGATACCATATGGGTGATAGTTGATCGTTTGACAAAGAGTGCTCACTTCCTACCGATTCACGAGACGTAACATCCGAGAGGTTGGCGGATCTATTCATCAAAGAGATTGTGGCTCGTCATGGTGTGCCAGTGTCTATCGTGTCAGACCGTGACACTCGGTTCACATCGATGTTTTGGAAGAGATTCCACGATGCGATGGTGACGAGGCTACACATCAACACGGCCTATCATCCTCAGACAGATGGTCAGTCTGAAAGGATGATTCAAATGCTTGAGGACATGCTCCGAGCATGAGTGATCGACTTTGGAGGAAGTTGGGATGATCATCTACCATTGGCAGAGTTCTCATACAAGAACAACTTTCATGCCAGCATTGGCATGCCACCTTACGAGATGCTATATGGTAGGAGATGTAGAACGCCCGTGTGTTGGGGAGACATTGGGCATAAAGAGTTGGGAAGCATGGAGGTAATCGAGGCTACGACTGAGATGCTAGAAAAGATCAAAGCCTTTATGAAGGCATCCAAGGATATACAGAAGTCGTATGCCAATAAGAGGCGTAGACCAATCGAGTTCAACGTGGGTGATAAAGTCATGTTAAAGGTCTCGCCCGGAAGGGAATCATCCGGTTTCGGAAGAGGGGCTAGCTGAGTCCGAGGTACATAGAGCCTTTCCGAATTGTTGCACAAGCAGGGGAGGTGGCCTATCGACTAGAATTTCCTGATGAGCTAAGTGGAATTCACCCGACGTTCCATGTATCTCATCTTAGCAAATGCTTGGCCGATGAAGATATGATTGTGCCACTGGAGGATATCGAAGTGGATGAAAGACTCAATTATGTGGAGCAACCGGTGGCCATCATAGACAGGAAGGAGAAGAGATTGAGAAATAAAGTTGTTCCACTCGTACGTGTGCAGTGGAAACACCAGAAGGGTTCCAAGTCTATGTGGTAGACGGAGGATGAAATAAGACAGCATTACCCACAGTTATTTGAAGAGTGACAGGTTTCGGGGACGAAACCTCTTTAAGGGGGGTAGACTTGTAACACCCAAAACTTCGGTCAAATAAAAAGAAAAAAAAAGTATCAAGAAGAAAGCAAAAAGAAGCCAAAGATGAGAGGTGTTTTGTGTAAATGTACACAAAAGTCAAAAGTTCACTTTATATGGGCATGGCTGCCCATATCACTCCTGCTGCTACTGTGTTCAACCGAATCAGAAGAAGAAGAAGAAGCTGAATTCGATTTCTCTCATTTTCAAGGAGAAGAAGAGGTTGATTCTCGCTTGTGGTTAGTGTTCTTTGTATTTTATGGTTAGGTTTGTTGGGTTTTGACCATGAAACTGATTTATATGTGTTTATGTGTTTTGTTGTCTGTTTTTGCTTGTTTTAGGTGTTTGAACTCTTGTGCACACAAGTTTGGAGGAGTTTTGCTTGTTTGCTGCACTAGGTGAGTTCTAGACCCTGATTTTTATGTGTTTTAAACTTCTATGGGGCTGAAAATGCATGTTTAAAAGGTTTTACAGCTGTTTTAAGCTTTACCGTATGTATATGGGTGTTTGTGTCGGTACTTTATGGTGGTTTATATGCGGTTGATGCTTGTGATGTTGAGTTTAAGCTTCGAACAGATGGATAAGCGTGATTGGTTAGGACTGTTGGTGTTTTTGTGGTTGTATGTCTGCTCTAGATGTTAAGCATGTTAGATCCATGATAAGGATGTGTTTGATCGAGGATTGGGGACTGAATAATTGCATAAGTGCATTTGCAAGTTGGTTCGTTCATCCGCATTTAAGTACTTTGTTCATGTGCATTGTTGTTTGTTCATCCGCATTTGTAGATGCTTATGCGCCTAAGTGTTCTTCCATATTTCTTTTATTCATGCGCAATTGCTACAGTGTTCATGCGCATTTGTTACAGTGTTCATGAGCATTTGTTTCAGTCATTCGCATTTGTTCTACCAGCATTTAGTTGGACACTTGGAATAATCTGAAGGCATTCATCCGCATTAGTATTGTTCATCCACATTAGTATTGTTCATCCGCATTAGTATTGTTCATCTGCATTAGTATTGTTCATCCGCATTCGTTGTTCATCCGCATTAGTTACTGTTCATCCGCATTTGTCTAAGGACTTAGGATTTTTCCGAAGCATGGGAAGTAGAATGTAGCGGGTAAGTTCTGGAATGATTTGCTGGTTCATGTCTGTTGTGGTGATGCATGTTGTGGGCTGTTGTTTATGCTTTATACTATGTATAATGTGACTTTACGTGGTGTGCTTACATTCGTATGCGTAAAGTATTATCGTAAAGAAAGTGAAAGATTAATGTTAATAAAGAAGTGGAACATAAGAAAAGTATGAAAAGTCTTGCAAGCAAAGGTTGAGGTGAGTGACTGTGTTGTCACAAAAGACTTGTATGCCAAAGTTGAGGTGAGTGACTGTGTTGTCACAAAAGACTCGTAAGCCAAGGTTGAGGTGAGTGACTGTGTGTCACAAAAGACTTGTATGCCAAAGTTGAGGTGAGTGACTGCGTTGTCACAAAAGACTCGTAAGCCAAGGTTGAGGTGAGTGACTATATGTCACAAAAGACTTGTATACGAAAGTTGAGGTGAGTGACTGTGTTGTCACAAAAGACTCGTAAGGGATTCAATCCAAGAGACTGACCCAAGTCCTTGTCGCGTACCCCGGTACCGTATCGGTCTTTGGGCATGAGTCGGGGGTATTACATGGGACAGGACCCAGATAAAAGTAAAAGATAATATGAAATGAACAACGGCGAAGATAATAATAAGGGGTTATCAATATGTATGTACGATGTGTGGTCATACGAAAGAAATGTACAGTATTTTAAAGGGTATTTTCATACAACTCCTACAAGGTATTTTAAATGTTTTAAAACTAGAACTCACTCAACAACACTGAATTTTATGCATTTTCAGTTGGCAGGTAATTGTTGCTGAGGGTGGCACGCGGGGGAAGCTTCTCGGCAAGGCAAGATTGGCATTCATTCATCTTTAATGATATTGTTGTTTTGTGATGCAACGAAACAGGGTCTTTTGTAATTCAAGAATACAATGTTGTATTGCTTAACAATGTTAATTATTAATAGAATGAATGGTTTTTATTAACTTAATTCCGCTGCAATATTTTATGAAATGTGTGATGTTTAATGTTTTATGCTATGATTGACCAACTGTGAGGTCTCCGGGAAAGGGGCCTTACACCTGAGAATAAGGCAAAACTAAAGGCTTTCCAAAACAAGAACAAGATATCTGATAATGAAGAAAAGAAAGCTAATGTAGAAATTTTTGAAGAAAAGGATACAGAAAAGATCTAAAATTGTCATCCAGTTAAAGTCAAATCTTATGAACCAAGACCAAAAAAAGAAAATTTTTGTTCAAAAGAATCTGTCTTGGAGGAAGTAATTACTAAAACGGATAACCAAAACTCCAAAACCAAAGATAAAGCTAAACAAGAAGAAGTAACATCAGAAGATTCTAACTGATATGGTTTAAATAATCTTGAATTTATTAAATGGCAAAAGGACCAGAAAAAGAAAGAAAATGAAAAAGAATATTCCACTGATGATGTTCAATCTCAAGTAAAATCAAGTTCCACAAAATCAAAGAACCAAAGAAGAAGAAGAAAAATGAATAACGCTAAAATGACCTAATTAAAGAAAATCAGACACAGACAACAAATCAAACAAATAAATTTAAACCAATAAAATTTGTGTCTGCTGGTATGTTAAACATGAATTCAATTCAAGATGTTAAGCAAACTCCTAAGAAAAAATCAACCTCTGATCTAAAAACAGGTTCAGATTCTAAGTCTTCCGCTGTCATTAAACGATTTGTGTCTAAGGAAAAAAAGAATGAAGTTCATGTTCAAAACCAAAACAAAATGTTCAAAAGAACAAAGTGTCAAACCAAAAACAAAATTTGACTAATCAAAATCAAAAGATTAACTTTTTGACGCCTAAACCTAAACAAGAAACAAATGTTGCGTCAACATCAAAAGTTAATAAACAATTGTTTAAAAATCCATAGAGGTACTGTGAAATATGTGACATGTACAATCATAACACTGCTGAATGCTTTTTCAACAAGTATTGTCACATATGCAACATGAGAAATCACTCAACATCAGAGTGCTATTTTAATAAGTACTGTACATACTATGATGAACGGACTCACAATACTAAAAATTGTTACTTTCAAAAGAGTTCATCAAGAAAAGGATTTGCTACTTCACCAGTGAGCAAAGGTTATGTTAATCCTTAATATAAAAGAAATAAAAATGTTGGGTTTCAAAGATTAACAAACCAACCTTCCTTAGGAATGAGGTTTTTCAAAAAGAATTATCCTGTGAGACCAAAACAATATGTTAAAGATCAATTCATTCCAAGGTCTGTAAGAATGAATAATAAAAATTTTGAAAATAAAAGTTTTTCAAAATGGATCATTTAAAAAGTATGAATTTTCCAAATAATCATAAATTTGTGAATAATAACAGAATTGGTAAATTCATTAAAAATAAGCCTGATGTAAACAAACTTCATTTCAAACAATTTACAATTGTTGATAAGTTTGGAAAACCCAAAACCATCTTGGCTTCGGTAGATAACTCAACTTAATTTCTTTGTTTTGCAGGTACGCCTGAGAAGACTAATCAACACATGGTATGTGGATAGCGGGTGTAGCCGGCACATGACAAGCAATTTTGCCTTGTTACAAGATTTTAAGTTAAAGGATGGTATGCATGTCGCCTTTGGTGGTGATGCGGGAGGAAAAATTACAAGAGAAGGAACAGTATCCAATGGGATAATATGCTTTGATAAAGTTAACTGCTGCTCACAATTGAACTTTAATTTGCTAAGAGTATCCCAAATTTGTGATAAATCCTATTCTGTTCTTTTTGATGATGCCTATTGCTACATTTTGAAGCTAAGTTTTTAGATTAGCAAAGAAAGAGTAGTTGTTAAAGCTGTTAGGGATCGAGATGTGTACAAGCTGGATATGTCTCAAGTTGATTCATCTATAGAAACAACTTGCCTTATTGCTCAAGCTTCAAATGATGAAAGTCAGCTTTGGCATAGATGTCTCGGGCATTCCAACTTCAAGAATATGAACAAGCTCATAGCAGGAAATCATGTTATCGGCCTTCCATCAAAGAAGTTTGCCACTACTGATCAATGCTCAGCATGTTTAAAGGGGAAATAGCTCAGAGCGTCTTATAAGCCCAAGCAGATAAACTCAAATTCCAAACCCCTTCAGATGTTGCATATGGACCTTTTTGGACCAACCAACATGAAGAGTATTGGAAGAAAATCATATTGTTTAGTTATCATTGATGACTTTACAAGATTTTCATGGGTTTTCTTTTTGAATGCTAAATCTGAAACGGCTGAATTATTAAAAGAATTCATCATAAAAGTAGAAATTCAAATTGGACAAAAAGTAAAAATAATAAGAAGTGATAATTGTACGGAATTTAAAAATGTAACTATTAACATGTTTTGTGCGGAAAAAGGAATTGCTCATCAGTTCAATGCTCCCAGAACTCCACCACAAAATAGAGTTGCTGAAAGGAAGAACATAACTTTTATTGAGGCTGCGCGATCCATGTTAGCAGATGCAAAAATTCCTATCACTTTCTGGGATGAAGCCATATTTGCAGTGTGTTTTGTACAGAATCATACTTTAATTGTGAAAGACAAACTGAAAACTCCATATGAGTTGATGTTTGGCGGGAAACCAAACATAGATTTTCTTAAATCTTTTGGTTGTCCAGTTATGATTTTAAATTCAAGTGATCAGCTAGGAAATTTTGATGCAAAATCTGATGATAGATTTTTTGTTGGATATTCATCTGTTTCAAAAGCCTATCGAGTTTATAACTCTAGGACAAATGTTATACTTGAAACATTCAACGTTAAATTCCTTGAAAACTCTTTTCCTTCGGTTTCAAATGGACCAGCTTGGTTATTTGATTTAGATTCATTGTCAAACTCTTTTCAATCTAACTTGCTTGATTCTACAGGTGAGAAGAAAATTCAAGGAGATCTCGGTTCTTTCAGTGATGATTCAGATTCTGATGATATGGATGACTCAAGCCCAGATTATCCTTTCTTTTCTTTTGTTAGAGATTCTATAATCCAGTCTAATAATGATGATCATTCTCATCAAGATAATGACCATTCCGTTTTAGAAAATCAAGATGTTTCACATCCAATTCCTAATGATGGTACAAAAATTGTACAACCTGAGTAAGGAACGTCATCTATTTCTGGTGATGTAGTTGATTCTGGTAATCTTGATTACTTTATCAACTCACCGACTCAAGTTCCCAATTTCAATTCATATTCTTCAAGCCTATTGCATCAGCTTTCCAACTTGAACCAAACCAATCTGGATGTTCATGTTTAAGGGAATGAAATTCCAACATCTCATATCCACAGGAACCATCCAACATCTCAGATTATTGGTCCATTGAATGTGCGAACTACGAGGAGTAAAACAAAACAAGCAAATGTTTATTTTACTCGTGTTTTCTTTCTCAAATTGTTCCTAAAAACGTTACCGAAGCGTTAAAGGACAATAGTTGGATTGAGGCTATGCAAGAAGAATTATTGCAGTTCCGCAAACAAGAAGTGTGGAATCTGGTGATTTACCTGAAGGAGAAAATTCTATAGGCACAAAATGGTTATTCAGAAACAAAACTGATGATAGAGGTGTAGTTATTAGAAATAAAGCGAGACTCGTTGCACAAGGATACACTCAAGAGGAAGGAATAGATTATGATGAAGTATTTGCTCCAGTTGCAAGACTTGAATCAATTTGTGTCTTCCTGGCTTATACATCATACATGCAATTCAAGGTGTATCAGATGGACGTGAAAGGTGCTTTCTTGTATGGACCAATCACTGATGATGTATATGTCAAGCAACCACCAGGTTTTGAAGATTCAGAATATCCTCATCATGTACAAGCTTAGTAAAGCATTGTATGGTCTACATCAAACTCCTAGAATTTGGTTTGAAACATTATCACAACATTTGATCCAGCATGGATACACACGAGGGAAAATTGATCCAACTTTGTTTATAAAGAAGGATTCAGTTGATCTTTATGTGTTCAAGTGTATGTTAATGATATCATATTCGGTTCTACAAGTCCAAAATTATGCAATGAATTTGAAGAAATCATGAAGTCTCGTTTCCAAATGAGTTCTATGGGAGAAATTAACTTTTTCCTTTGTCTTCAAGTGAAGCAGTCTGCAAATGGAATTTTTATCAATCAAGAGAAATTCGTTGAAAAACTCTTGAAGAAATTTAAACTGCAAGATTGTAAATCCATCAGAACTCCAGCTAACGTAAATACCAAGATTGAACCTGATCCAAAAGGAAAATCAGTTGACTAAACTCGATACAGATCTATGATCGGATCTTTGATGTATCCTGCTACATCTAGACCTGATATAATGTATGCTATTTGTATCTGTGCCAGGTACCAATCTGACCCGAAGGAATCTCATCTAATCACTGTTAAACGAATATTCAGGTATCTCAAAGGAAAACCGGCTTTAGGGTTATGGTATCCTTATGAAGGAAACTTCGAGGTACATGGATATACAGATAGTGATTATGGGGGATGTTGCGAAGATCATAAATCTACGATGGGTGGTTGTCAGTTTTTAGGTCCCAGATTAGTCTCGTGGAAATGTAAGAAAGAAACAAATGTCTCCGTTTCAACCGCAGAAGCTGACTACATAACTGCTTCAGCAGGATGTTCTCAAATCCTTTATTTACAAAACCAACTACTGGATTACAGGTTCAATTTTCTTAAAACTCCTATTTACATTGATAACACTGCTTCTATGTTTATTACGGCTAATCCTGTCCGGCACTCAAAAACAAAACATAATAAAATTCGATATCATTTTCTCATAGATAACTCTGAAAAAGGTTTAATCATTTTGATTCAAATCACAACTGAAAAACAGTTGGCTGACCTATTTACAAAAGTCTTTTTACAGGTCGATTTGAATATTTTGTTGAGTCAATTGGACTTATTAATCATGTTTAAAAACTGGTTTTGAGTTTAATTCAGTTGTCTGATTCAACAAAAATGATAAGAACCCTCCCTTAGCTTAATCATGAATATAGTGAAACTGTCAAAGTTAACTGCCTGATTGTATATATTGTGTGTTCATGTTCAATAGAAAATGAAAAAGAAAATACAATAATAGAAAATTGCAAAATCAAAAGAGAAAAATATAAAAAAACACAAAAATAGAATTTTTCTTGTTAGTAAATTATTTAGGATTGAATCTGTCTTTGTAATTTGTGAGAAATGAAAGTTACATTAGTTTTGATCAGTTGCATACATCACTCGCTACTAAAGTTTGACGTGATTAGATATGATGTGCAGGTAAGGTCATGGAATTATACTGAAAAAGTAAATTCTTATGATCAAACTAAATCAATCATGCATTTATGTTTGTCGATTTTAGTACCAATGAGTAGTGTTGACTTCTCAAATTGATTGCTTGTAAGTCATAAACTCACACCTGGTGGTGAAATGAATAACCATTGAGCTCTAATTATTTAAAGGATCTATTCACTTCTCTGTTATCAGTCATCATAGACCTGAAGTGACGAGATATCCTTTGTTGTAAGTCATTACAGACCTGGATATTCTCACATGATGCAAAAGATGCCAATGTGCACAATCTAAACTTGAGATTTGGTTATAAGTATATGTCAGGTTAACAAGTTGAGAAAAGTGATTTCTTGCATATCTTGATGAGAGTTGAGCTCTCTAAGTCTAAGTGTGACTTACATAATGTCATATCTAATAATACCTTAATCAATCCAAGAATTGAAAAAGTAAGTGTGCTAAGTATCTTGCCAAAAGCCCTCATTTACTTTCCTTAGATCTCGTGTCTCCTTTGCTGCATAAATGTTGACCTGGAACATACTTGATCAGGATTTATTCAATGTCTACAACTATCCATCATTTTATTTTCTTTTAATGTGCTGATCTTAACTGATATGATCTCACTGCAGGCATGTGATTCAAATGTATATAGTATATTTTTATTGTGCTTTTAATTTTGATTTTTGCATGATTTTCTGTTTGCAGACATGTTGATAATGATTGGTTTACTCTACTTGCAAAATAAAAGAAACTTCTAAGTTTGTGAACTTAAAAGTTTAGGGGGAGTAAAAATTGTAAAAGAGTAAATCAATGGAAAATTTTCAAAATGTTAAAAAGAAATCAAAAATAAAGTGCTTTGGATGAAAGGTTGAAGCTATATATTCAAGCATGTGTGTATTTGATAAGTTGCAAAAATACCTGAAAAGAATTTAAAAGTGGAAAAGCTTCTTGCAAACAAAATGAGATTATTTGAAAAGTTTTAAAAGAAAGACAAAAATGACGGAAAATTGTTTGAAAAATAAAAATTTGATTCAAAGTTTATTTTTAAAATGTGATTGATTGGTGATTAATTTGAAAACTATGTTCACAAACAAAAATTTTGAATTTCACTTGATGTGTAATTGAGGGTAATTAATGTTTTTTTTGAGTGATAGTAAAAATTTTTACTAAGTTGTTGAGATAATGCGCATAAACAGTGTTCATATGGATGATGTGAAAAATTCAAAGTGTTAGACTCATGGAAGGTTATCATGCGCCTGAATAGTTCTGAAAAATTCAAATGAAGAATTTCAGAAATTTGTACAAGTGTTGGGCATTTTGCTCTAGTCCATGTGCCTAAACAGATGTGATGTTCTGAAAATGTTCAAGTATTGGGTGTATCAACATATGCTCATGCACCTGAACAGTCAGACTTTCCAATGTAGTTAGACGTTTGAAATTGATGATTTCTTAAGGCATTTCATTAATTCTCATGCACCTGAACAGTGCCCATGCGCCTAAACAGTGCTCGAGTGACTGAACAGTGCTCATGCTTCTCATCCAAATATGTCTTCATAGTGCTCATGCGCCTGAAAACTCGGTGTGAAATATAGTCTCATGTGCCTTCACAGTGCTCATGCGCCTAAGGATTTTCACACTTATATATATTCAACACTTGTGTAGTTTTCATTCACTCATTCACTAACTCAAAACACTATGATTCACTCACTCTAACACCTGATACACTCATTCACTCAACATTCGAGTTTTACCTCTTAATCTTTATGATATATAGGTATAAGAGAATGTGATTTCCAAGGAGTCTTCACTCAAGGTCATCAAAGTTGTTGATGATTCACCTATTCATGTGCCAGATGAAGGTGGAAGATCAACAAAAATGCTATAGTCCTTTTTAAGAACTTGAACCCTGAGCAGATCATAGAATCTTTGAAAGAATTTCAAGTCTGCGATCAAGAAGGCTTTGTGAGAGTTAGAACTCTACAAAGAGAAGCCCTTGTTCAAGATCAAAGATGAACCAGAAGAGTTCATGTTGGACAGAAGACAATGTAAATCTTAGAGGGAGTATTATTAGAACTCTTAAAAGATTAACATTTTGTCTTTTGTGTTTTGTCATAGTATAGGGACATATTTTGTACATATATGTTCCTTTATTTCTTGATAGTTTAAATAGAATATTTTATGTATTATGCAGAGAGTGAGAGATATCTTAGAAATCTAAGACATCTAAGAAGACATCTTAGAGAGAAAAACAGGTAGAACAGAACGAACTGTAACCCTTACACATTGTATCCTGTGCATTTGCTATCAATGAAATCTATGAATTTTTTTGATGTAATTGCATGTGTTTGATTACTTTGTGTTTGATCATTGCATTACAATATCATCACAGATTCGATCCTTTTGAACAGATCACATACTATCAACCGAGTTTTATGTATTTTTTGAAAATTTTATTTTTATTTTTGTAAGTTTATTATCTCCTTTAATTTTGTACAAATTATTTTTATTTTTACTTTGTGTTTGATCATTGCATTACAATATCATCACAGATTCGATCCTTTTGAACAGATCACATACTATCAACCGAGTTTTATGTATTTTTTGAAAATTTTATTTTTATTTTTTGTAAGTTTATTATCTCCTTTAATTTTGTACAAATTATTTTTATTTTGAATTGATGTGATGTTGATTTCTTTAGTATAGATTGATTTAATAATTCACACAAAAATATAAGTTGCAAGTGTTTATTACGTATTTCAATTATTTTTTTAAAATTCGATCCAGTCATATAAATAATCCGTTTAATTCTTTCTTAAATTATGATCCCATTACAACAATCATACTATCAACCGAGTTTTATGTATTTTTTGGAAATTTTTATTTTTATTTTTTTCAAGTTTAATTTTATATCAATCCAAAGTTGGTTTTAATTGAATTGTTTAATATAATATTAATTAATATTATTATTTATAGTAAGAATATACCGTTAATAATTACCAAAAAAAACTTCTATTTATTTTCGGTAATCATAAATTTTTTTGGAAATGAATTTTTTAGTTATTTGCTGGAATAATTATTATTTTTAAAAAATATACCAGCCTTATATACATTGAATACTTTCCTATGTTATCAATATATAATACTAAAAGTGTAACTTAAGGAGACACTTGGCATATTTCTAGTCCCCCTAAGTTTATTTTTCCCGCCTCGCTCTCCTCTTAAATAACTACATAAATTAAGAAATATTAAATAATTTTAATTCATATTTAGATTAAATTTTTTAATAAATTAATAAAGATATATTTTATTAATATTATTTCTACAAACAATTTTTCATAAAATAAGATTTTTTTCTAAAACATCTAACTTTTTTTAAAATATAAAATATTTTAAAATTGGTTTTTTTAAAAAGTACATTTTTTTATAAACTAAAAATAATTAAAATTAGGAGTTATAAAAAAAATTTGAAAATGATATTTTTAATACGGTTTGTTTTGAAAAAAAATGTTTAATTTTATTTGGATAAAAAGTTTAAAAATAAAAGTTTTAAAATTAATATCATTATTTTATTACTTATAGTTATTACTTATACGTAATTTTAATCATATTTTATTTAGAATATTATTTTATACTTCATAAATTTTTATTATATTTAATATTTATGTTTTCAACCTGTATAACTAACGAGTTTACTATAGTTAGTATTAAATAAATAATAATCAACAAGTAATCTAAGATATTATGAACATTCATAGCCCGGTCCAACCCTATTCAATACTATATCCTTATATCTAATTACATAGAATAATTTAAAATTGATCTAATTATTGCACATAACTTTTCAATATATATTATTTAAAATTTTAATTTCTTCATACTAATATTTTTACACCCACTCAATATTTAGCTCATGATTTGACCTGTCAAAAGGATTCCTTTTAAGTATAAAAGAAAATAGTTTCCTTTGACTGTATATTTCGCTATGACAATAAACCAAAGTTAAAGTCAATCTTTGTCAAGAGTCGGTTTGTACTTAAAAGAGTACTTTTACGCATGGTTAGCTTTATTTCGTCTTGTCACAAGTTAAGAATAAAGATGGATTGAAACTCTTAGCTTTAGATAATGAGAGCAAACCTACTAATGTTACTACAAATATAGTTTACAAGGATATTTTTGCTTGTTTGTCACCTTATAATCAAAAGTTGTTATTTCTTATTTAATATATAACACAGTTTGTTTTATTTATGTTTTTATGTTAATAAATAACTCTCCAACTTCCATGTAATACGCGGGTAACTAAAACTAGTAGTGTCTGAAATAGATAATATAGTTTCTTCAAATTGTTCCGTAATCTCCTGCCAACAATCAGATATCACCCCCGTCTTCACTGCCACTTCTTCTTCAGCCACCCAAACCAGCCCGAATTCTTCTTCTTCTGCTTCTGCTCCAAGCGTTGAACACCATGAGACGCCATCATTGCCTGGAATTGGGCGAACTGTGAGGTCCGTGTAGCGTGCTGAAAGGTGACCTTGTGACGTTGAATAGTCCTAAGTATGTCTCCTAGTGTAGGGTCGGAAGGACCAAAATCACTAACCCGACGGCTAGATTGGTAGTAGGGATCCCCAGCAAGGACACTCGGGTCGTCATACATACTCTGCCTAAGCGGCATCCAATACTCGTCGTGTGGGCGACATCCGGGCAGGTCAATCACCGTAGGTGCTGGTGCTGGAACCATCGTAGGAGGAGGTGGAGGGGGCCGCATCCTAAAGGAAATGGATGCTCCTAGCCTAGTGCTCTTACGTGGTCGTGTAATGACACGCGCGCCCCTATGCCCAATAGGCGGGACAGGTGAGAGGGTAGGTGCAGTGACGTGTGGCGAGTAGGAGCGTGTTCTACTTCTATTCTGGGATGATGGTGAAGAGTCCTTCAAGGGTTCAGTGTCATCAAATGTCACCAAAATCCATCTGGGATGTCTGCATTTCGTTGGTACTTCTCATACTGTGATGGAGGCGTTGTCCTCCTAAGCCTTCCAACTGGGGCAGTCTCGTCAGGTGGGTATGCATGTGTTTTTTGATTGTCTGCCATAGTTCTTGAAATCCTGTAAGATTATCATGAGTAATTTGGTTTCTCATAACTCATGATAATAATAATGATAGCAAATGACAATAATAATAATAATAATAGCAGTGATGGCAGTAGTATCCATTATAGTATCAGCACATGGTTACAAAGGCATGAAAGTTAGTTTATAAGGTTTAGACTACACGAAAAATATTTCCCAAATCATTTACCACATTAAAGAAACATTTAAACATCACTTGGGGGGGGGGGTTCATGCCAGAATTCGCGCGTCCGGTAAATTCATGATTACATTGATCAAGTGTAATCATCAATTTAGCCAACCCGCTTACCCCAACACATTCCAAAACAAGGACAATCCTAAGGTATCAGGGTTGTAGTCTTGGGTCTACTAAGGTATCCTTGACTTCTCTACAACCTTTGGCTCTGATACCAATCTGTCACACACCGGGCCCAAGGAGGGTAGGACATCACAGACTGGCAATATACATGGCAGCGAAAACTAACCATCACAAGAGCGCATAGGGAGATAAATCACATGACATTACATTAAATAACTTAATCGGGTAGTAAAAGTCTAGCCTATAACATAAGGCAAAAGCCGGATACAAAATATTTAAAACTTCAACAGACAGTGAAATCAAATTGTCCAAAAATGCTTCAAAACAAGTAATGTCATAGGTGGTAACAACTCTAGGTCGTCCATACGTTTTCCTTAAACATAACCAAGCTTCCATCAATTATCACCTGAAACATGCTCACAAGATTTTTGTGTCAACTATAAAGTTAGTGAATTCTAGTGCTTAATGTTTATAAACAAAAGGGCTCTTTAGAATCCATAAGTAAATTATTAAAAACATAAGTATCATGTTGTGGGGTCAAAATAAACCCTGCACTCAGTCCCAGCTAGCCTCTTCTAAACTTGTGTTAATGCTGGTTAACCCATATGGAAAACTGAGCCTCAAACAGTACACTATACCTGATGGATGGTTCACCATAGTATCATAGAATACCTGTCGCATGACACAAACAACCCTGCAAATCTCAGTGTGGTACCCTTCCTATTAAGTCATCGGGTTATGACGGAAGGCACTGTGCGTGGGGGATTCCCTAAGTAGATCTACCCATATAGAATAAGCGGTTCACACAAGAATTAATGATTGTGATAAAAGTAAGTGCAGGTTCCAACAATAACCACAACATATAAGTATCATATGATAGCATATGAATAATTTCAGTTCAAACATTGCATGCTTAATCCTAAAACAATAGTAAAAAGGGGACACTAAAACTCACCTTAGGGTTAATCAACGGTTCTTTGAGCACAAAAAGATTCAAGTCCTAGCACCCTATCATCAAGATACAAGTAATAAGCTATATCTTTTTAGACTATTGTTGGTGCAACTACATGTGTTTTATGGTCACAAGTACATGTAGCTTCATTTCTTAAGAGTTTGCATCCAAAAAGTTTCCTTTTTAGAGAAGTTAGGGTTTTATCATGTGAATGACAAGTTTTTATGATTCCAATCAATTTGTTAAAGTGATAATAAGTTTACCAAGTATTTTTAGTTATAGGCTGGTTGAATTTTGGTGAGATTGTAGAATTTAAACTTTGGTCCCTCAAGTTTCAAAATTTATAATTTTTATCCTAAAGTTTGCTTTCTTTCATTTCCTTTTTATCTTTTCCACAAAATTTCATCTTAGTACTTTTGACTTACTAAAGTAACATGAATTTGTTGGTTTTAAGCTTGTCATTATATTTTAAAACTTACCTAAAAATCACCAGGTTTGGGCTTGTTTATGTTAAATAAATCCATAAAAATCACATATTAACTCAATAAATCATTAAATTTAGTTATTATCACTAAATACTTAATTTAGGCCTGGATCTTTTAAAACTTTAAACCTTTTTAAGATTTGGTCATATTTGAGACTTTTGTCACTTTTCGGGTCTTTAATTTTACCCATTTAGTCCATCTTACTACCCTTTCAACATATTTGACAAATGTTATGAATTTCATATGTTTAATACCAACAAACTACTAGAACAAAGCATTAGTTCATGAAATTGACATACATAGCATCATTGTTGCTTTTAAAGGGTGTTATACACCATTTACACATGTGTAATGCTTGGTTTGAGCATAAACGTCACCAAACCTTTTTGTAACTTTTAATACAGGTTATTATGATGTTCATAAACTGTTTTTGAGCAAACTTGAACATGGGTTGAAGGGTTTTCAAAACAGGTGGGTTTTTGATGGGAAAACACATGAAAAGAGTGGTCTTGGGGTGAAATCGGGTGCACCAACCCTTGGTCCATGTACATTCTTAAAAGGTACCTTATGTGAGATGTCGAGAGTTCCAAAAATGCAGTAGGTAATCTCGAAAGTTTCTGTTTTTGAACAAAAGAAGTAAGATTTTGTAGAAAATAAGAGGAAAACCCAAGAAATAGCTTTATTCAGGTTCATTGAGGCTTACACTCTAGAGATTTTGTGATTTTGGAATAGTTTGGAGAGTGTGAGAGCTGTTGGTTTACGAACCTGAGCTGGAACACCTTGTTCTTGCAAGAACCTTGCGTGAAAACTCACTTTAGCTCACCTTCTAGCTTGTTTTGCTCACGGTTGATGTTGTGGTGGTGCTATTCTTCGATGAATGAGTCTAGAATGGGAGAAGAAATGCAGGTTTTGGGAGAGTTCTTGGGCTGAATTTGTCAAAGAGAGAGAGAGTGAAATGAAGTTCGGACAAGAAAATGCATGTATGGGGAAGAGGGGGAAGGTGGAGTGTGGTTGTAGGTTTGAATGGTTCAAGGGGGTGTGAGGATTGGTGGATGGGGGGTGGCCGAATGCATGGGGGAGAAGAGAATTTCTTTTACATATATATATATATATATATATATATATATATATATATACATATACATATATATATATATATACATATACATACATATACATATATATATATATACTATATATATATACATATATATATATATACATATATATATATATATACATATATATTACATATATATATATATATATATATATATATATATATATATATATATATATATATATATATATATTTGAAATTTATTATGTAGTGTAGTTGTTGGTAATTCTAGTTTATGATATTCCTAGGGTGTATAATGTATATATATATATATATATATATATATATATATATATATATATATATATATATATATATATATATATATATATATATATATATATACATTCCGTAAATGTGTGTGTACACACATATGATTTGTTTTATTTAAAATTTTTGATGTCGGACCCTGAATGGATCATACATGTCAATTTAAGAGGTGGTTGACGGTTGCTTTGGTTGGAAGAAATCACGACTCCAAGATATAATGCGGGTGAAGAAAATAGGAGAAACTATCGCCTGTCCACATTAGTTAATGAGGTATGAGCAAGAACAAATGTGGTTGGGCATTTGTTCATCCGTAGTTACTAATGCGGGTATGCAGAACCAAATGCGACTAAGTATTTGTTCATCCGCATTTACTAATGCGAGTATGCAGAATCAAATGCGACTAAGTATTTGTTCATTCGTATTTACTAATATGGGTATGTAGAACCAAATGTGACTAAGTATTTGTTCATCCGCATTTACTAATGCGGTTGATATACTTAATGCGAAACACAACGGAAGAATCGCGGATGAAGACCACACATCCGCATTAACTAATGCGGGTAAACATTTCAAATGCTGATTAACATTTTGTACTTGGACTAGTATTCTGATGTATAGTTGTCAGGTTAGTTTAGTAATTTAGTATTTTCTAACATCGCTTAATAATTTCTAGACTAAGGCAAGTCATAATAGAATCTTTTAAGGAAATCAAGCAGGTGAACAATTATCATGGAAGAAAGATCAAAGCAATAATGCAAGATTAATTGTAGTCAAAATAGAACCTAGGAGTCGGTTGTTATAGCAGATCATCTCTCGGGTCTTGAAGATTCAAGACATTCACAAACTGAGGAATCCAAAATAAACGATAATCTTCCTCAAGAATTCCTTATGGACATCCAATCCTCAATCGATGAACACCCTTGGTTTGCCAATTTTGCGAATTACTTGGCAAGAGGAATCCTTCTCAAAGGAATGACTTATCAGCAAAAGAAGAAATTCTTTGCTGACATTAAGCATTACTATTAGGAAGATCTGTATCTATTCAGAATTGGTGCAGACCAACTTATTCGAAGATGCGTGTACGGAAATGAAGCGGAATAAATTCTAAGGCACTGTCATGAAGGACCCACAGGAGGATACCATGGAGCAACCCTAACAGCCAAGAGAGTCTTTGACTCTAGATTTTACTAGACCACGATCTTCAAGAATGCTCACAACATGGTACGCAATTGTGAGGCATGTCAAAGAGCAACCAATATCTCAACACGGGATGAGATTCCTCAAAGACCCATTCATGTATACGAGGTATATAATATAGGGGTATTGATTTCATGGGGCCATTCCAGGTGTCCTTTGGCAAAGGTTACATCTTAGTAGCAGTCGATTATGTCACAAAATGGGCCGAAGCTCAAGCCCTACCTACCAATGATGCAAGAAACATTGTCAGATTCCTTAAGAAACTATTCTCTCATTTCGATGCCCCCAAGGCATTAATTAGTGATCGAGGAACGCATTTCTATAACAACCAGCTCGAAACAGCAATGGCTCTTTATGGAGTGCACCATCACTTTACAACTGCTTATCATCCACAAGCGAATGGGCAAGTTGAAGTCACTAACCGAGGCATCAAACGAATCCTCTAGAAAACCATAGGTCAAAATCACAAGGATTGGTCTACCAAGCTAGATGATGCATTATGGGCTTTTAGGACAACCTATAAGACTCCCATTGGCACCACAAAGTTCAAATTAGTTTTAAGGGAAGTCGTGTCATCTACCTGTGGAACTGGAACACAAAGCCTATTGGGCATTTAAAGCAGCAAACCTAGACCATAACATTGCAGGAAAAAATCGATTTCTATAAATCCATCAACTAGATGAACTGAGAGAACAAGCATACGAAAATGCTAGGGTTTACAAGGAAAACACAAGGAAATTCCACGACTCTCGATTAAAGAACACTAAATGATTTCATGTGGGAGAACGTGTCTTACGTTATAACTCTTGTTTACGTCTGTTTCCTGGAAAGCTCAAGTCACGTTGGTCCGGACCTTATATGATTAAAAACATTTTTCTGAACGGTGCCATCGAAATCAACGACCACGACGGTTTAAGTTTCAAGGTAAATGGTCATCGTTTGAAACCATACACCGATGGACCAACCAAGATATTCTCAGAGGAACTACACTTCCTCCCCGATGAAGACTAAGTATGGGGAAGGGTCGCGTCAAAGACCCGAAACTTAAAAGCCGAACCTATACATAGTTTTGCTTTGATTTTTAACTTGTTCTAGGACCTCATAAGCACAAACATGGGTCCATGCCCCATGAAGAACGCCCCCGTGCCCCTGACAAAAATTTTCCACAATCTCCGCTGATGACTCTGGAACGTTGCATGTCGAATTTAAGACGAATTCTAACAAATACAGGGTCATGGCTGGCCAAGCATGCCCATATGATCAACTTTCCCGACCTGTATATCAATACCACACTTGTTCCAAGCTTTCCTCATATCTATTCCTGCTTAAAAACATCAAAAAATGAAAGAATCAAGTCACGAAAGTTCAAGTTGGAATCCTACAAAGAAATAGCGTTCTGAAACGTGAGAGCCAACGACGCAAGAATACTTCTTCAAGTTACATGAACTAATCAAGTAATTGACTGAGATGAACCACATCGCATCCCAACGCCTAGCTGAACTCATCTAAAAAGTTCAAGAAATGAGCTAGGAACTCGTTTCCTTCAACCGTCAGCTTGCGGAATTAAGTAACCACACTTCAAACTATCCCATCCCGAACCTTCCACATGAAATTTGTGGAGGCTTCTTTTAGAAGTATTTCGCGATGTGCGCTGATGCGCGTTAAAGAGTCTAGTTTTGTAGTTTTAGACTCTTGGTTTTTAACGTATCATGTAACCGTAGGACCATAGGAAATGTAATTTTCATTTAGCTTGTTTTAAATTAACTCTAGGACTATTTTCGTAACTTTTCTGGTGATTTGGAAGTGATAAAACTTAACCTGGTAAATTACGTAAAGCGTAACGCAGAAAAACAGAACAATAAAAAAAACTGAAACCAGGCAACAAAGGGGAGGCACGCCCCGTGCCTAGGGGGGTACGCCCCCGTGACTGGCAATGAATGACAACTTCAAACATGTTTCAGCCATTTGTCTTGTTCCCCATCAATTCTCCATGCTAAAAATAGACCTCATGCCTGCAAAGACCCGTATCCACTTCAATTTTCACCATTTTTTCCATTTTTATTTCTTGTTTTCAAGCATTCTTCCATTTCCTTTAAAGTTTGATTGTCCAATAGGTTAGTATTACTAATTCATAGTTATAATGATGGTGATTTACATGTAGTTAGGTGATTAGGTCTGTAAATAACTGAAATCCTAGCCATTATATGTAAAACCTTGTAATTAAAAGTTCTATGGAGTGATGAATACTTTAAGCCTTCTTGTTCATGTTTATCTTGTGATTAATTAGTTTGTTAATTATTATGTTTAGTTATTTTATTGTTGTTTATGTTTTTCTTTTCGTTGTTAACATGACTATCTTCATAATTCGTGGTTGAATCATTGTTAAGCACATTCAAGTTACAAGAGTTCAATTGTCAAACAAGTAGTGTTAAACACTATATATATATATATTGAGTACCTTGAATTATTATCAAGTGATTAAAATGATACATGTGTAATCTTTTGTTTTTCAAGCAAAGAAAACGTTAAACCCATGCTTAATCAAAGGTTTACAAACAAAACCAAGCGTGCTCGAGTTAAAATTTAATACCTCAATATGTTAACCGCACCCCCATGTTTCACAAGATACACCCCTATGTTCAATAGTTTTTCTTGAATGTCAAACTTTTAATTGTTTTTAAACATGAGTTGAACAAATATGGTGTTACGTCTCATGAAACCCATGTTTGTCACTAAGTAATAAAACTATTCTAAAATTTTGTTTTGTATAGTTTAACTTATTATTTAAAATTTCAGGATTATGAATCATCCCTATTTACAATTCGAGGAAGCTGCGAAAGATGGTGTCGTGACAGGCTACAAAGACTATTACAAAGGGCCTAAAAATCACATCTACAAGTAGATGAAGAAACCTTGGCGGCTGTCGGGCAGGTCGAAAGATATAATAATTTATTGAGTGTTCAGTGGAAACATCTAATTTCACAAAACAAACCTTCAGTTTATGAACTGACTCTTGAATTTTTGGCATCTTTTAGAATTAGCATGAAAGACTCTGACCCGTGGGATGATCAAGCAGTTTCATTCAGACTTGGGGGACGTTGGCGAAAGACATCCATCACATTGGTTAGTGTCTATCTAGGTATCTATACGTAACAAGAAATGGAGGAGGAAGCAATATCAGGAATGCCAGCATACCATACCTTTCCAGACGAGGAAAGTGGAGACGCGAAAAGTGGTAGCATGAGAAAATCATTTTGGGAGAGAATTGGAACAGGGGTATTCAACTCGAGTAAAACCAAAAGCAGTTAGATTGGAGACCCGTTGCTGCGTTACATACATAGATTACTTAGCCATTCGATAATAGCTCGTGGTCAAAACGAGGGAGTTGTTAGTTTGAGGGACTTATTCATTTTATATTGTATGGTGAATCAATTACCATGCAATGTTGGGTAGTTGTTTGCTAGAAATGCAACTGCAGGTGCTCCAACACCCATGTTTGGAGGAAGCTGGATTCTAAACCTATATGAGAGCTATAGGTGTAACACGGAGGGAACTGTAGGAGTGATGCCAGGACTGTTGAATTTGAGCATTTGTATGAGTATGTATATGATAACATACCTACCAAATAGACAGCAGAGGTTTATGGACGGAAAGGGATAAATCTGGGATCCGGTGGATCCCTAAGAAATCATCATGGACCTCGATATGCCGGCACAACATGAAGAAGCCGGGGCTTCCAGTTCACAAGCTAGTGAATTCCCAAGTATGTTAGACCTTTATGAAGCAATCCAAACCACCAGCAATCATGCAAGGTGATCATTTGAATACGCACAACAAGCATTCAACCAAGTCAAAAATCTGCATTCCCGAGTGGATGACCTGAGCAACGATGTCACGTACATCAGGAACTAGATGTATCATGAATAGGGGATATCCCGCCACAAAGCCCTCAAAAACAGTATCACTTTCCGGGCCTGGCACAGCTATTTCGTGCCAATCTATCTTTTAGTTTATGTCATTTTATTTTATTTTGATATTTCAGGTGATCCCGAGGATTCTCACAATTTAAGGCAACTAAGCGTTCCAAGCACAAGTGTCAAATTCATCATTTTTAGGGAGTTATTTCATCACCTTTCCCTGTTTTAATTTATTAATCACATTGGGGACAATGTGCATTTTAAGTGTGGGGATGGGGTAATTTACACATTTGACACTTTGCTAAAAAGGTCCAAATTGAAAAAAAATTTAAAAATCACTTAACCATTAATTTTGTGACAAAAAACCAAAAATTTAAACAATTTTGATAAACTAAATTATAAATATACATTTTTGGGAAATAAATAAGCAAACAGATGATATTCAAATAAAATTGAAAAATATTTTTGTTGTGATATCCTTAAAGGCAATGATTTAGTAATTTAAACATGTAAAATCAAAACACTTTTACCCAATTTCATCCGTATGTTAGTTTATTTTTTAGCCTTAAACAACTTTTGTATTTATGCAATTCTACTTTTATTCTGGATTTAATTGAGGGTGCCTTATGATACGTGTGATTAGAACTTGCTTTGGCTATACATTTCAAGACCTTAATTAGCATGTGTTGCATAAAAATGAATCAGGCATTAGGAAACCTTAACCATTCAAGCCCCTGCCATTTTTCTTTTAACTTTCCTTACCCGAACGTCAACCCTAGTTAGTCCCGTTGAGCTTAAATGTTTTTATTTCTTGATCACCCGAACCACCAAGTCACTTAACCAAAAAGCCTTCAACAAAACCCTTTTCCGTTAAAGACACGTTTTTGGCTTATAAAAAAAGAGAGAGAGAGAGAGAAAAAAGAAAAGAAAAGAAAAGAAAATTTTGGTCTTTTACCGGCAGACCTAAAAGAACTGGAATGTATTCTTTTGATTTCAATTTAGTTTGTTGCCTTCACCACGCAAAACCGGCACTTCCCCCGGAAATTCGTGAACAAATTTTCAACCTCACGTTAGACGCAAGAAAGAAATGGCGAAAAAAAGAACAAGTTTGGTCATTTTGTGAAATTTCAAAAGGCGCTATAAATAGGCGGGAAAAAGATATGAAAGATTTCCGAATTGTTGAAACTAGTCCCTCAATGGAAAATGCAAAAAGAACCAAACCGAGTCCTAATACGAATACACGGAACTGATCCGATTGGGTACTACTAGGCTTCAAGCCGAACAATCCTTATGAAAGGAAAGTTTTGTGTATCTTCGAGTGAAAGACGAAGTAAGTTTTGAAAGCAAAGCATGGTCTTGACATCTGACCTTAAACGAGTCCTTAAGTTTGCATATCCCTTCTAGCTTGAAGTATTGTATAGGGAGCCTTCTACTGCTTTTCTTGTAGTTTATGTTAGAAAAATAATCTAAGACCGTCATTTTTAGCATTTAGCCATTTTTGTTTCTCCAAATAATCCATACCGAGCCTGAGACAAGTTACAACCCATCAAACACCTATTGATTTATGCATGTAAATATCTAAGTAGGTGGAGATTTGATCCCTTAACAAGCATATGAGTTCACACGTACTCATACTAGGCAATTGAGCATATTAGTCATACTTAACCTTGATTATGACTCCATATATTTAAGCCAAGTCTGAGTGTATCTCATAAGAAGTGTGGATTTTTACATGTTAATAATCTTTACTAACGAATCTATTGTTTGCTAGGATATCATTCTACATATGCTTAAAATGTTTACATTTGGATGAAATAATGTTTACTTGCCTATTTCCCAAAAAGCAAATTTATAATTTGATTTATTTTGTTTTTGGTGGAATTATCATTTTAAGTGATGTTGCTTGAGGACAAGCAAAGTTTAGAAAATTATTCGAAGCTTTGACTCAATCAACATAGTTCTAGCTGCTTCGATAAGCGTCCTATTCTTTCGCTCAGCAACACCGTTTTGCTGAGGTGTCCTAGCAGCACTGAATTGTCTGTGAATCCCTTAGCTTGCACAGAATGAGTCAAAGATATGATTTCTGAATTCAGTACCGTTATTTATTCGGATGGCTATAATGTTCCTCTTGTTGACAGTCTCAATTGAAAGGATCAGCTTTTGAAGCTCTTCGGCAGTATCTCCCTTGCTTGCTAGAAATCTCACCCATGAATATCTGGAAAAATCATTTGTAACAACCAAACAATAAGATTTCTTAGCAATCGACTTAACACTGATAGGACCAAATAAATCAGTATGTTACAATTCGAGGGGTTTTGAAATTGTGTTTTCAAGCTTAAGTTTGTGTGTTTTTTGTGCTGTTTGCCTTGAGCACAAGCCATGAATTTTTCTACCACAGAAAAATCTTTAAGTGGTAGTCCCCTCACGAGATGTTCTTAACTAATTTATTAATATTTTTAAAATTAACATCTCCTAATCGTCTATGCCACAGGAAGGATTCGAAAGAAGAAGCTTTGGACAAAAAACATCTCACAGTGGATGTAGACTCTTGTGATCCCATATCAAGAAGATAGGTGTCATTCTTCTTTGGAGCACGCATGATCACTAAATCTTATGGAATAATGAACTTTGGTTTAAGAAACAAGCATTCATTTGACATAAACAGCACTGGAATATTTTTATTACAAATTTGTGACACGCTTAGCAGATTGAATGCTAATTCAGGAACATAATTTATTTTCTCCAAAGTTAAAGAACCGTTTGAGACTTCACCTGACCAATCATTTTTCCACCCTTCTTATCACCAGCAAAAGCAACATATCCTCCATTAATTATTCGATAATTTATGAGTAAGTCCCTCAACCGGTCATATGCCTTGAACATCCACTGTCAACATGCCAAAAACTATTAATAGCTCTTCTGGAATGTTCCTAGCATAAACAAAAATTTATTAATACTTGGAAATTGGGACCCAAGTCTTGACTGAAAGACTTTTTACAAAAGAAATTATTTATAAAATGATTTAATCTACTTCCAAAGGAACTATGATTTATATTTCTATTAACAAATGCAGGACAAGTTTTAAGAACATGATCATCCTTTCCACATCTAAAACATCGAGACTTCAATCTTTTCTTGTTACATCTTAAAACAGATGCTTGATCAGTTAAGATTTCTTCCTCACCTTCAGACGTGTAAGAATTCGAATTGCTACATGAGTCATTTGATTCTTTTAATATTTCCTTTGTAACTTTCATTTTAGCAAATCCGGATTCATTTTTGTTGATATTGTTAAAGTTTGAGGAAGTTGTCTTAATATCTTTAAGATTTGTAATCTGACTGGGTGTGAAAGATGGGATAGGATGAGAAAGAAACTTTTCAAAATAATTTGGGTGTGAACGTCTGTTTGAAGCATTAGGTAAACAATTATCATAACTATAATCAAATGAATTTGAAACATCATCATTAGATTCATTGACATCAGAGGATAAACAAGATGAACTAGAACTAGGGCTACATGAACTACTGTCTGTGACAGACGTTTGTGACACAAATCTACTTAAGCTACTATCTATAGAAGACTTTTTGGAATCTGAAACATTAAAACTAGAGCTGCCCAGACCACTACTTGCACCATAATAATATTCCTCTCAAATCTCCTTATGATTTACTCCTTCTAAACCTGCATACAAACTGTCAGTATCTTTTTGAATTAATTCATTAGTTGGATGCAGTGTAGGCATAGGAGAATAATGTAACACCCGGAAAATTTTAAAAGACGAGAAAGAGGAATAAAAGTGAAGAAAAGAAGAAAACACAATTTAACCTAAGTTGAGGGGCTAAATGTGTCAAAATACCAAAAAGTATGAAAAGTTGGTGCAAAAGGTGATGGCCGCCCACTCTTCTCTACATATCTTCTTTTCACTAGATTTTAGAGAGAGAAAGAGCTGAGTTCTCGGGTTTTGGAGAAGAAGAAGAGGAAAACCGAATTCAAGGTAAGAATTCATCATTTTAAGTTGTTCTTGGCCGGCCTATGCCTCGGTTGCATGCTTATATGTGTTTGTTTGTGTTTGGGTTGTGTTTCGTTGGGTTTTAGGTGTGTGAACTCATTGCATTCGGGTTTGAAGGATGTCTTGCCCGAAATATTTCATAAGGTGAGTTCTAGATCCCCGGTTTCTATGTTTTAAACCTGTTTTGGGACTGGAATTGCATGTAACTAACTTTTAAATGTGTCCAGTATTTTGTACCGTAAGTTTGGCCCTGTTCTTTTAGTGGGTGTGTTAGGGCATGCATGTTTTGCTTGGTTTATGTGGTTGTATGCTTGTTCTAAGAGATTAGCATGCTAGATCGGTGCGATGAATGTATAAGGATATAGATTGGGAACTGATTATAGTGTAAGATGCGGTTTCAGGTTAGTTGATCATCCGCATTAAGTTTGAATATTTGCATAAGTGTTATTCATCCGCATTAGTTAAGTCTTCATCCGCATTTGATGAACACATCGACTATTTTGTTCACCCGCATTTGTTAAGTGTTCATCCGCATTTGTTGTATGTTCATCCGCATTTGTCTTGTACTTGCGCATTGCTTCAGTCATCCGCATTTGGTTCATGCGCATTTCTTTGGGACACTTAGAATATTTTCTGAGGTATTCATCCGCATTTTTTTTGCTCATTCGTATTCTTTAAGGAGACGGAGTTTTCTGAGATTTTGGGATGTAGAGCTTAAGTGTTAAGAAAGGAGGTTTTATGGGGGGACTGTGCTTGTTTACGATTTGCATGCTTTGTATGCTGTTGTGATGATGTTGTTCCATGTTATGTTTATGTCGTGACCTTACGTGGTGTGACGTATGAATATGTTTATGTAAAGTAGTACTTAACGAAAGTGGAAGATAACTAAAGAGAAGTAAGAATGAATGCATGCATTAATGAACGATCGGAAGTAAGAAAGTCTTGCATTCACTGTAAGGAGGTTCACACCCAATGAAGGGTGTTAGCTCAACGGTGTGCGGGTTAGCTACCCAAGAAGGATGCACATTGGGGTCTAGTCTTTGTGGATGACCATACGTACGGGACCATTGTCGCTTACCCGGTGCTGGGCCCGCCTTGTGCATGATATTTGAAGTCTATTTATAGTCTTCTGCCCAGTACCCGCCTTGTGCATGATGTTTGGGGTATTGCACATGGCATTGGTCCGAATGATGATACCCCGATGCTGGGCCCGCCTCGAGCATGATGTTTGAAGTCTATTTATAGTCTTCGGTCCAGTACCCGCCTTGTGCATGATGTTTGGGGTATAGCTCGAGGCATTAGCCTGGAGCATAAAGAAGTGAAAGTAATAATGATTGAATGAAACGTACGATAAGAAAGAGAATGAATGAATGTAAGTTGACGATGATGAAAGATAATAATAAGATTATCTATTTGTACGTATGATGTATGATCGCTTACGAAAGTAAAGTACGGTTTTAATCGAAAGAAAAGTATTTTATTTATAAAACTAGAACTCACTCAGCATCGCTGACTTTTATGTAATTTCCAGTTGGCAGGTAACGTTGCTGAGGATGGCATGGGGCAGCTACTTGGCGTTTTTGAGATGGCATCCATTGTTTAAATTATGATGTTTTTGCATCGTAATGCGAACAAACAATATTTTGTAACGATTATGAATGTTGTATTATTTTGCAAAAGCAATGAATAAAATGATTTTAAATTATTCCGCTGTGTTGTTTTAGTAAACCTAAATATATGTTTTATGTTTTATGTGCAATGATTGACCAGCTATAAGCGTCCCGGGAACGGGGCCTTACAAGTTGGTATCAGAGCCAAAGTTTAAGTGAAACGGGTAAATATTTTCAAAAGAAACCTAAACTTAAACTGAGAATGGGACAAAGGGAAGGGATGCCAGTCCGAGTTGCTGCGTGCCATCAGGTATTTTCTTAATGTTAACCAGTATTACGTGCGCAGGTTATGTGATTTATGTGCTTCTTAGTAGATTTAGATACTGATGAAGTCAGGATAGGAAATGCCTGGGGTATGAAGAGTAAAGTAAGTGGCTAATCACAACTGGCCAGTATAATTAGGGACTTACTATACTTGACATAAACTGAATTGTTACCTTGAATGACCGTGTTGGTGTTTGAATCTTATAGTGTGTCAGAGGATGGCCAGTGGTAGATCTTCGAAGGCTTCTCGAGGTGGAGGTCGTGGTGGACGTGGTGCTGGACCAAGGGCCACGAGAGGAAGGCCTAGGGCTAAAGAGGTGGCTCACAAAGAGCCCGCGACCCCTCATCCGGAGGGTGGTGATGAGAGTGCCAATTTAAGGGCCTCAGTGAAGGAGGCGGTGGTGGAAGAGGTTCACTAGGTCATGCAGATGATTCTACCGTCTGTGGTGACCGAAGTGATTAAGGCTATACGAGAAGGAGAGAGGAATGAAAGGAGGAGACCCGCAGAGGAAAGGGAGCAACCGGAGACTGAGACGGTTGTCTCCAGTGAAGAAGAAGGAGAGGAGCCTGTGCGGGAGATAGCACGAGGCTGTAAATATGAGGCATTTCAAAGATGCAAGCCCCCGACTTTTGACGGAAATGGCACTGTGGCTGCTGCTCACCGGTGGGTGAGAGAGATGGAAGCTGTTCTAGATATCAGTGAGTACCGGGAAGACCAGAAGGTGAAGTTCGCCACCCACTCATTTGTGGACTCGGCCCTATATTGGTGGGACAATATTGTCCAGGCTGAGGGTAGTAGAGCGATTGGTAGGATGAGGTGGAATTAGTTGAAGAAACTGGTGATCGAGGATTTTTGTCATCACCGAGAGCTCGACAAGGTTAAGAGGGAGTTCCTATAGCTGGAGGCGGGAACCATGACACATCAGCAATATACCACCAAATTCAATGAGATGGCACGGCTGGTACCGGATCAGGTGAACCCTTGTCATGAAAGATTAAGAGATACATTCAGAGCTTGCCGGCAGACATCCGTAGGCACATGATCGCCACCCGACCGAGCACGTTTAGGTCAGTGGTTGATCTGGAAGGGAGGCTGTATGATGAACGGGAAGTGGTGGTGGCTGAGGTGAGTAAGAAAGGAGGTGGTGACCAGAAATGGAACGGGAAGAGGTTTGGTAGGGTTGGTGCCCCGACAAACAGCAAGCGTGCACGGGTGGATGACCGCCGTGTGGTCACATCTGGTGCGGGGTCGAAGAGGTGTGGGAAATGTGGAAAGGAGCAATTTGGAGAATGTAGGCGAGGATTGAATTTATGCTTCCTGTGTGGGAGGACAAGGCATATAGCAAAGGATTGTCATATGGCCAGATGTTTAAGTGTGGTGGAGAGGATCACATGAGCAGGGAATGCAAGAAATCAAGGGCTGAGAGTTTCGGAGCGAAGAAGACGACCGGAAATGAAGGGCAGAAAGTAAGCGCCAGAGCATTCATGATGACATAGGAGGAGGCTAGGACGGACCCCGATGTTGTGTCAGGTACGTTCCTAGTAAACCAAACTCTTGCCTCCGTGTTATTTGATTCGGTGCTAGTAAGAGCTTCATTTCTGCTGCCTTTTGTGCTAAGTTGCCTTTAAGGTGTAGGAGTATTGACGAGCCCTTCGATGTAGTAACTGCCATAGGTAAGTCTACCAGGATTACTGAGATGATGGAAGGCTGTGTCATAGAAGTAGAAGGTCAAAAATTTCCTGTTGGACCATTCGTGATGACCTTAGGCGGTTTCGATGTAGTCCTGGGAATGGACTGATTAGCTGCCTACGAGGCGAATACCGTATGTCGTAAGAAGATAATGGACTGACAGCGCCTGACGGGAGTTTGGTGACGATTTACGGTGATCGAGTTGCTACGATTCCGAAGGTGACTTCAATGGCGGTGGCGGGAAAGTGTATGAGGCGTGGATGTATTGCCTACTTGGCCTACGTAAAAGATATTGATATTCCCACACAATTGTCTGATGTACTGGTTGTGTGTGACTTCCCAGACGTGTTTCCAAAAGATTTACCAGGAGTACCGCCGGACCGTGAGATTGAGTTTCAGATCGACCTGATACCCAGTGACCAACCTGTTGCTAAGGCACCGTATCGGTTAGCCCCCTCTGAGCTGAAGGAATTGATGGAGCAACTGCAAGAGTTGCTTGATAAGGGGTTCATTAGATCGAGTATCTCTCCATGGGGTGCCCCGGTTTTGTTTGTAAAGAAGGACGGTAGTATGAGGATGTGTATTGACTACAGCAAGCTGAACAAATTGACGATGAAGAATCGGTATCCATTGCCGAGGATTGATGACCTGTTTGATCAGCTCCAAGGTGCCAGTTGGTTTTCAAGAATAGATCTCCGATCTGGTCACCATCAGGTGAAGGTGAAGGAGGAGGATATTCCTAAAACAGCTTTTCGTACGCGTTATGGACACTACGAGTTCCTCGTTATGTCTTTCGGTTTAACCAACACGCCAGCTGCTTTTATGGATCTGATGAATCGAGTGTGTCGGCCGATGTTGGATAAATCAGTGATTGTGTTCATTGATGATATCTTGATTTATTCGAAGGGCAAGGTGGAAGATCCCGGTCACGTTCAAGAGGTATTAGAGACTTTGAGAAGGGAGAAGTTGTATGCTAAGTTCCCCAAGTGCGTGTTCTGGTTGCGCGAGGTTCAATTTTTGGGTCACGTGGTGATTCCCGAGGGGATTATGGTAGACCCGACAAAAGTGGAAGCTGTGATGCAATGGAAGTCTCCAAGGACGCCATCTGAGATCCGTAGTTTCTTGGGGTTGGCGGGCTATTATAGGAGATTCATCCAAGACTTCTCTAAGATAGCTTCTCCGCTAACCAAGTTGACCCGTAAGGATGTGAAGTTTGTTTGGGGTCAAGAGCAAGAGAAGGTTTTTGAAGAGTTGAAGACGAGGTTGACTCAAGCTCATGTCTTATCATTACCCGAAGGGAGCAAGGATTTGGTGGTTTATTCAGATGCTTCTTACTCGGGATTGGGTTGCGTACTGATGCAGCGAGGAAAGGTTATAGCTTACGTATCCTGACAATTGAAGGTTCATGAGGTTAATTACCCTACACATGATTTGGAGCTAGCAGCTATGGTCTTTGCATTAAAAATTTTTAGGCACTACCTGTATGGGACGAAGTGCACCATTTTCACCAACCACAATAGCTTGAAGTACTTCTTCGAGCAAAAAGATTTGAACATGAGGCAAAGGAGATGGTTGGAACTGATAAAGGATTATGATTGTGAAATCCATTACCATCCGGGCAAAGCCAATGTAGTGGCAGATGCCCTTAGTCGAAAGGAGAAGCCTGAACCATCCGGTGAAGGCTTACCAATTGATTTTGACCTCCGATGTGATGAAGAAGGTCAAGGAGTTTCAAGATGAGGCGTTGAAGGAAGATCATCTTAACTCTGAAAGGATGAGAGGTCTAGTCGTAGAATTGGGAGAAAACACTCTCGGTGTTAGAACCCGATTCGAACGAATGTGGATTCCTCGTTATGGGGATCTACATGGGAAGATCATGGATGAAGCTCATAAGACTCGATACTCCATTAATCCTGGTGCCACGAAAATGTATCAGGATATGAAGAAAGATTATTGGTGGCCGGGTATGAAGCGTGACGTAGTGGAGTACGTGAGTAAGTGCCTTACTTGCTTGCAAGTGAAGGCGGAGCATCAGAAGCCATACGGTAAGATCCAACCTTTGGATATACCCGAGTGGAAGTGGGAGAATATCACCATGGACTTTATCACGAAGCTACCGCATACCGTGAAGGGGCACGATGCCATATGGGTGATAGTCGACCGTCTGACGAAGAGTGATCACTTCCTACCGATCCGAGAGACGTATTCATCTGAGAAGTTAGCGGATATATTCATCAGGGTGATTGTAACTCGTCACGGTGTGCCGGTGTCTATTGTTTCTGATCGTGATACTCGGTTTACATCTAAGTTCTGGAAGAGATTTCATAATGCAATGGGGACGAGGTTACACATTAACATGACTAATCATCCACAGACGGATGGTCAGTCGGAGAGAACCATTCAGACGCTTGAGGATATGCTTCAGGCATGCGTCATTGATTTTGGAGGTAGTTGGAATGACCACTTACCGTTAGCGGAGTTCTCATACAATAACAGCTATCATGCCAACATTGGTATGCCCTTATGAGATGCTATACGGTAGGAGATGTAGAACACCCATTTGTTGGGGTGATATTTGTCAGAAGGAGTTGGGAAGTATTGAGGTGATTGAGGCTACGACTGATAAGCTTAAGAAGATTAAAGCCTTTATGAAGGCAGCTAAAGATAGGCAGAAGTCGTATGCCGACAGGAGACGTGGACCGATTGAGTTCAAGGTGGGTGACAGAGTTATGTTGAAGGTCTCACCTTGGAAAGGTATCATTCGGTCAGGAAGCGAGGCAAGTTGAGCCCGAGGTACATAGGGCCTTTCCGAATCATTGCTCGAGTAGGAGAGGTGGCCTACAGGTTGGAGTTACCCGATGAGTTAAGTGGAATTCACCCTATATTCCATGTATCTCATCTGCGGAAGTGTTTAGCTGATGAAGATATGGTTGTACCACTGGAAGACATTGAAGTTGATGAAAGGCTCAATTATGTGGAGCAACCAGTGGCAATCATTAATCGCAAGGAGAAAAGGTTAAGGAATAAAGTGGTTCCCCTAGTGCATGTACAGTGGAAGCACAGGAAGGGATCCGAGTCGACGTGGGAGACTGAAGAAGAGATGAGGCAGTATTACCCACATCTATTCAAGGAATGACAGGTTTCGGGGACGAAACCTATATAAGGGGGGTGGACTTGTAACACCCGGAAAATTTTAAAAGACGAGAAAGAGGAATAAAAGTGAAGAAAAGAAGAAAACACAATTTAACCTAAGTTGAGGGGCTAAATGTGTCAAAAGGACAAAAAGTATAAAAAGTGGGTGGAAAAGGTGATGGCCGCCCACTCTTCTCTGCATATCTTCTTTTCACCAGATTTTAGAGAGAGAAAGAGCTGAGCTCTCAGGTTTTGGAGAAGAAGAAGAGGAAAACCGAATTCAAGGTAAGAATTCATTATTTTAAGTTGTTCTTGGCAGGCCTATGCCTCGGTTGCATGCTTATATGTGTTTGTTTGTGTTTGGGTTGTGTTTCGTTGGGTTTTAGGTGTGTGAACTCATTGCGTTCGGGTTTGAAGGAAGTCTTGCCCAAAAGATTTCATAAGGTGAGTTCTAGATCCCCGGTTTCTATGTTTTAAACCTGTTTTAGGGCTGGAATTGCATGTAACTAACTTTTAAATATGTCCAATATTTTGTACCGTAAGTTTGGCCTTGTTCTTTTAGTGGGTGTGTTAGGGCCTGCATGTTTTGCTCGGTTTACGTGGTTGTATGCTTGTTCTAAGAGATTAGCATGCTAGATCGGTGCGATGAATGTATAAGGATGTGGATTGGGAACTGATTATAGTATAAGATGTGGTTTCAGGTTAGTTGATCATCCGCATTAAGTTTGAATATTTGCATAAGTGTTATTCATCCGCATTAGTTAAGTCTTCATCCGCATTTGATGAACACATCGACTATTTTGTTCACCCTCATTTGTTAAGTGTTCATCCGCATTTTTTGTATGTTCATCCGCATTAGTCTTGTCCATGCACATTTGGTTCACGCGCATTTCTTTGGGACACTTAGAATATTTTCTGATGTATTCATCCGCATTTGTTTATTCATCTGCATTTGTCTGTTCATCCGCATTTGTTTGCTCATCCGCATTTCTTTAAGGAGACGGAGTTTTCTGAGATTTTGGGATGTAGAGCTTAAGTGTTAAGAAAGGAGGTTTTATGGGGGGGACTGTGCTTGTTTACGATTTGCATGCTTTGTATGCTGTTGTGATGATGTTGTTCCATGTTATGTTTATGTCGTGACCTTACATGGTGTGACGTATGAATATGTTCATGTAAAGTAGTACATAACGAAAGTGGAAGATAACTAACGAGAAGTAAGAATAAATGCATGCATTAATGAACGATCGGAAGTAAGAAAGTCTTGCAAGCACTGTAAGGAGGTTCACACCCAATGAAGGGTGTTAGCTCAACGGTGTGCGGGTTAGCTACCCCAGAAGGATACACACTGGGTCTAGTCTTTGTGACTGACCATACGTACAGGACCATTGTCGCTTACCCCGGTGCTGGGCCCACCTTGTGCATGATGCTTGAAGTCTATTTATAGTCTTCGGCCCAGTACTCGCCTTGTGCATGATGTTTGGGGTATAGCACATGGCATTGGTCCGAATGATGATACCCCGGTGCTGGGCCCACCTCGGGCATGATGTTTGAAGTCTATTTAAAGTCTTCGGTCCAGTACCCGCCTTGTGCATGATGTTTGGGGTATAGCTCGAGGCATTAGCCTGGAGCATAGAGAAGTGAAAGTAATAATGATTGAATGAAACGTATGATAAGAAAAAGAATGAATGAATGTAAGTTGACGATGATGAAAGATAATAATGAGATTATCTATTTGTACGTATGATGTATGATCGCTTACGAAAGTAAAGTATGGTTTTAATCGAAAGAAAAGTATTTTATTTATAAAACTAGAACTCACTCAGCAACGCTGACTTTTATGTAATTTCCAATTGGCAGGTAACGTTGCTGAGGATGGCACGGGGCAGCTACTTGGCGTTTTTGGGATGGCATCCATTGTTTAAATTATGACGTTTTTGCATTGTAATGCGAACAAACAATATTTTGTAACGATTATGAATGTTGTATTATTTTGCAAAAGCAATGAATGAAATGATTTTGAATTATTCCGTTGCGTTGTTTTAGTACACTTAAATATATGTTTTATGTTTTATGTGCAATGATTGACCAGCTGTAAGCGTCCCGGGAACGGGGCCTTACAAGTTGGTATCAGAGCCAAAGTTTAAGTGAAACGGGTAAATATTTTCAAAAGAAACCTAAACTTAAACTGAGAATGGGACAAAGGGAAGGGATGCCAGTCCGAGTTAGCTGCGTGCCATCAGGTATTTTCTTAATGTTAACCAGTATTACGTGCGCAGGTTATGTGATTTATGTGCTTCTTAGTAGATTTAGATACTGATGAAGTCAGGATAGGAAATGCTTGGGGTATGATGAGTAAAGTAAGTGGCTAATCACAACTGGCCAGTATAATTAGGGACTTACTATACTTGACATAAACTGAGTTGTTACCTTGAATGACCGTGTTGGTGTTTGAATCTTATAGTGTATCAGAGGATGGCCGGTGGTAGATCTTCGAAGGCTTCTCGAGGTGGAGGTCGTGGTGGACGTGGTGCTGGACCAAGGGTCACGAGAGGAAGGCGGCTAAAGAGGTGGCTCACAAAGAGCCCGCGACCCCTCATCCGGAGGGTGGTGATGAGAGTGCCAATTTAAGGGCCTTAGTGAAGGAGGCGGTGGTGGAAGAGGTTCACTAGGTCATGCAGACGATTCTACCGTCTGTGGTGACCGAAGTGATTAAGGCTATACGAGAAGGAGAGAGGAATGAAAGGAGGAGACCCGCAGAGGAAAGGGAGCAACCGGAGACTGAGACGGTTGTCTCCAGTGAAGAAGAAGGAGAAGAGCCTGTGCGGGAGATAGCACGAGGCTGTAAATATGAGGCATTTCAAAGATGCAAGCCCCCGACTTTTGACGGAAATGGCACTGTGGCTGCTGCTCACCGGTGGGTGAGAGAGATGGAAGCTGTTCTAGATATCAGGAGTACCGGGAAGACAGAAGGTGAAGTTTGCCACCCACTCATTTGTGGACTCGGCCCTATGTGGTGGGACAATATTGTCCAGGCTGAGGGTAGTAGAGCGATTGGTATGATGAGGTGGAATAGTTGAAGAAACTGGTGATCGAGGATTTTTGTCATCACCGAGAGCTCGACAAGGTTAAGAGGGAGTTCCTATAGCTGGAGGCGGGAACCATGACACATCAGCAATATACCACCAAATTCAATGAGATGGCACGGCTGGTACCGGATCAGGTGAACCCTTGTCATGAAAGATTAAGAGATACATTCAGAGCTTGCCGGCGGACATCCGTAGGCACATGATCGCCACCGACCGAGCACGTTTAGGTCAGTGGTTGATCTGGAGGGAGGCTGTATGATGAACGGGAAGTGGTGGTGGCTGAGGTGAGTAAGAAAGGGGTGGTGACCAGAAATGGAACGGGAAGAGGTTTGGTAGGGTTGGTGCCCGACAAACAGCAAGCGTGCACGGGTGGATGACCGCCGTGTGGTCACATCTGGTGCGGGGTCGAAGAGGTGTGGGAAATGTGGAAAGGAGCAATTTGGAGAATGTAGGCGAGGATTGAATTTATGCTTCCTGTGTGGGAGGACAAGGCATATAGCAAAGGATTGTCATATGGCCAGATGTTTTAAGTGTGGTGGAGAGGATCACATGAGCAGGGAATGCAAGAAATCAAGGGCTGAGAGTTTCGAGCGAAGAAGACGACGGAAATGAAGGGCAGAAAGTAAGCGCCAGAGCATTCATGATGACATAGGAGGAGGCTAGGACGGACCCCGATGTTGTGTCAGGTACGTTCCTAGTAAACCAAACTCTTGCCTCCGTGTTATTTGATTCCGGTGCTAGTAAGAGCTTCATTTCTGCTGCCTTTTGTGCTAAGTTGCCTTTAAGGTGTAGGAGTATTGACGAGCCCTTCGATGTAGTAACTGCCATAGGTAAGTCTACCAGGATTACTGAGATGATGGAAGGCTGTGTCATAGAAGTAGAAGGTCAAAAATTTCCTGTTGGACCATTCGTGATGACCTTAGGCGGTTTCGATGTAGTCCTGGGAATGGACTGATTAGCTGCCTACGAGGCGAATACCGTATGTCGTAAGAAGATAATTGGACTGACAGCGCCTGACGGGAGTTTGGTGACGATTTACGGTGATCGAGTTGCTACGATTCCGAAGGTGACTTCAATGGCGGTGGCGGGAAAGTGTATGAGGCGTGGATGTATTGCCTACTTGGCCTACGTAAAATGATTGATATTCCAACACCACAATGTCTGATGTACTGGTTGTGTGTGACTTCCCAGACGTGTTCCCAAAAGATTTACCAGGAGTACCGCCGGACCGTGAGATTGAGTTTCAGATCGACCTGATACCCAGTGACCAACCTGTTGCTAAGGCACCGTATCGGTTAGCCCCCTCTGAGCTGAAGGAATTGATGGAGCAACTGCAAGAGTTGCTTGATAAGGGGTTCATTAGATCGAGTATCTCTCCATGGGGTGCCCCGGTTTTGTTTGTAAAGAAGGACGGTAGTATGAGGATGTGTATTGACTACGCAAGCTGAACAAATGACGATGAAGAATCGGTATCCATTGCCGAGGATTGATGACCTGTTTGATCAGCTCCAAGGTGCCAGTTGGTTTCAAGAATAGATCTCCGATCTGGTCACCATCAGTGAAGGTGAAGGAGGAGGATATTCCTAAAACAGCTTTTCGTACGCGTTATGGACACTACGAGTTCCTCGTTATGTCTTTCGGTTTAACCAACACGCCAGCTGCTTTTATGGATCTGATGAATCGAGTGTGTCGGCCGATGTTGGATAAATCAGTGATTGTGTTCATTGATGATATCTTGATTTATTCGAAGGGCAAGGGTGGAACATCCCGGTCACGTTCAAGAGGTATTAGAGACTTTGAGAAGGGAGAAGTTGTATGCTAAGTTCCCAAGTGCGCGTTCTGGTTGCGCGAGGTTCAATTTTTGGGTCACGTGGTGATTCCCGAGGGGATTATGGTAGACCCGACAAAAGTGGAAGCTGTGATGCAATGGAAGTCTCCAAGGACGCCATCTGAGATCCGTAGTTTCTTGGGGTTGGCGGGCTATTATAGGAGATTCATCCAAGACTTCTCTAAGATAGCTTCTCCGCTAACCAAGTTGACCCGTAAGGATGTGAAGTTTGTTTGGGGTCAAGAGCAAGAGAAGGTTTTTGAAGAGTTGAAGACGAGGTTGACTCAAGCTCATGTCTTATCATTACCCGAAGGGAGCAGGATTTGGTGGTTTATTCAGATGCTTCTTACTCGGGATTGGGTTGCGTACTGATGCAGCGAGGAAAGGTTATAGCTTACGTATCCTGACAATTGAAGGTTCATGAGGTTAATTACCCTACATGATTTGGAGCTAGCAGCTATGGTCTTTGCATTAAAAATTTTTAGGCACTACCTGTATGGGACGAAGTGCACCATTTTCACCAACCACAATAGCTTGAAGTACTTCTTCGAGCAAAAAGATTTGAACATGAGGCAAAGGAGATGGTTGGAACTGATAAAGGATTATGATTGTGAAATCCATTACCATCCGGGCAAAGCCAATGTAGTGGCAGATGCCCTTAGTCGAAAGGAGAAGCCTGAACCAATCCGGTTGAAGGCTTACCAATTGATTTTGACCTCCGATGTGATGAAGAAGGTCAAGGAGTTTCAAGATGAGGCGTTGAAGGAAGATCATCTTAACTCTGAAAGGATGAGAGGTCTAGTCGTAGAATTGGGAGAAAACACTCTCGGTGTTAGAACCCGATTCGAACGAATGTGGATTCCTCGTTATGGGGATCTACGTGGGAAAATCATGGATGAAGCTCATAAGACTCGATACTCCATTAATCCCGGTGCCATGAAAATGTATCAGGATATGAAGAAAGATTATTGGTGGCCGGGTATGAAGCGTGACGTAGTGGAGTACGTGAGTAAGTGCCTTACTTGCTTGCAAGTGAAGGCGGAGCATCAGAAGCCATACGGTAAGATCCAACCTTTGGATATACCCGAGTGGAAGTGGAGAGAATATCACCATTGACTTTATCACGAAGCTACCGCATACCGTGAAGGGCACGATGCCATATGGGTGATAGTCGACCGTCTGACGAAGAGTGATCACTTCCTACCGATCCGAGAGACGTATTCATCTGAGAAGTTAGCGGATATATTCATCAGGGTGATTGTAACTCGTCACGGTGTGCCGGTGTCTATTGTTTCTGATCGTGATACTCGGTTTACATCTAAGTTCTGGAAGAGATTTCATGATGCAATGGGGACGAGGTTACACATCAACATGACTAATCATCCACAGACGGATGGTCAGTCGGAGAGAACCATTCAGACGCTTGAGGATATGCTTCAGGCATGCGTCATTGATTTTGGAGGTAGTTGGAATGACCACTTACCGTTAGCGAGAGTTCTCATACAATAACAGCTATCATGCCAGCATTGGTATGCCCCTTATGAGATGCTATACGGTAGGAGATGTAGAACACCCATTTGTTGGGGTGATATTGGTCAGAAGGAGTTGGGAAGTATTGAGGTGATTGAGGCTACGACTGATAAGCTTAAGAAGATTAAAGCCTTTATGAAGGCAGCTAAAGATAGGCAGAAGTCGTATGCCGACAGGAGACGTGGACCGATTGAGTTCAAGGTGGGTGACAGAGTTATGTTGAAGGTCTCACCTTGGAAAGGTATCATTCGGTCAGGAAGCGAGGCAAGTTGAGCCCGAGGTACATAGGGCCTTTCCGAATCATTGCTCGAGTAGGAGAGGTGGCCTACAGGTTGGAGTTACCCGATGAGTTAAGTGGAATTCACCCTATATTCCATGTATCTCATCTGCGGAAGTGTTTAGCTGATGAAGATATGGTTGTACCACTGGAAGACATTGAAGTTGATGAAAGGCTCAATTATGTGGAGCAACCAGTGGCAATCATTAATCGCAAGGAGAAAAGGTTAAGGAATAAAGTGGTTCCCCTAGTGCATGTACAGTGGAAGCACAGGAAGGGATCCTAGTCGACGTGGGAGACTGAAGAAGAGATGAGGCAGTAGTATACCCACATCTATTCAAGGAATGACAGGTTTGGGGACGAAACCTATATAAGGGGGGTGGACTTGTAACACCCGGAAAATTTTAAAAGACGAGAAAGAGGAATAAAAGTGAAGAAAAGAAGAAGAAAACACAATTTAAACCTAAGTTGGGGCTAAATGTGTCAAAAGGACAAAAAGTAAAAAAGTGGGTGCAAAAGGTGATGGCCGCCCACTCTTCTCTGCATATCTTCTTTTCACCAGATTTTAGAGAGAGAGAAGAGCTGAGCTCTCAGGTTTTGGAGAAGAAGAAGAGGAAAACCGAATTCAAGGTAAGAATTCATTATTTTAAGTTGTTCTTGGCAGGCCTATGCCTCGGTTGCATGCTTTATGTGTTGTTGTGTTTGGGTTGTGTTTGTTGGGTTTTTTTAGGGTGTGAACTCATTGCATTCGGGTTTGAAGGAAGTCTTGCCCAAAAGATTTCATAAGGTGAGTCTAGATCCCGGTTTCTATGTTTTAAACCTGTTTTGGGTTGGAATTGCATGTAACTAACTTTTAAATATGTCCAATATTTTGTACCGTAAGTTTGGCCTTGTTCTTTTAGTGGTGTGTTAGGGCCTGCATGTTTTGCTCGGTTTATGTGGTTGTATGCTTGTTCTAAGAGATTAGCATGCTAGATCGTATGCGATGATGTATAAGGATGTGGATTGGGAATGATTATAGTGTAAGATGTGGTTTCAGGTTAGTTGATCATCCGCATTAAGTTTGAATATTTGCATAAGTGTTATTCATCCGCATTAGTTAAGTCTTCATCCGCATTTGATGAACACATCGACTATTTTGTTCACCCTCATTGTTAAGGTTCATCCGCATTTTTGTATGTTCATCCGCATTAGTCTGTCCATGCACATTTGGTTCACGCGCATTTCTTTGGGACACTTAGAATATTTTCTGAGGTATTCATCCGCATTTGTTTATTCATCTGCATTTGTTTGTTCTGTGCTTCCGCATTTCTTTACGATTTTCTGCATGCTTTGTATGCTGTTGTGATGATGTTGTTTCCATGTTATGTTTATGTCGTGACCTTACATGGTGTGACGTATGAATATGTTCATGTAAAGTAGTACATAACGAAAGTGGAAGATAACTAACGAGAAGTAAGAATAAATGCATGCATTAATGAATGATCGGAAGTAAGAAAGTCTTGCAAGCACTGTAAGGAGGTTCACACCCAATGAAGGGTGTTAGCTCAACGGTGTACGGGTTAGCTACCCCAGAAGGATACACACTGGGGTCTAGTCTTTGTGACTGACCATACGTACAGGACCATTGTCGCTTACCCCGGTGCTGGGCCCACCTTGTGCATGATGCTTGAAGTCTATTTATAGTCTTCGGCCCAGTACTCGCCTTGTGCATGATGTTTGGGGTATAGCACATGGCATTGGTCCGAATGATGATACCCCGGTGCTGGGCCCACCTCGGGCATGATGTTTGAAGTCTATTTAAAGTCTTCGGTCCAGTACCCGCCTTGTGCATGATGTTTGGGGTATAGCTCGAGGCATTAGCCTGGAGCATAGAGAAATGAAAGTAATAATGATGAATGAAACGTATGATAAGAAAAAGAATGAATGAATGTAAGTTGACGATGATGAAAGATAATAATGAGATTATCTATTTGTACGTATGATGTATGATCGCTTACGAAAGTAAAGTACGTTTTAATCGAAAGAAAAGTATTTTATTTATAAAACTAGAACTCACTCAGCAACGCTGACTTTTATGTAATTTCCAATTGGCAGGTAACGTTGCTGAGGATGGCACGGGCAGCTACTTGGCGTTTTTGGGATGGCATCCATTGTTTAAATTATGACGTTTTTGCATTGTAATGCGAACAAACAATATTTTGTAACGATTATGAATGTTGTATTATTTTGCAAAAGCAATGAATGAAATGATTTGAATTATTCCGTTGCGTTGTTTTAGTACACTTAAATATATGTTTTATGTTTTATGTGCAATGATTGACCAGCTGTAAGCGTCCTGGGAACGGGGCCTTACAAATAACAATAAGTGCTAGGTGGAGGATAAACATGAGTGGTTTCTTTGCTTCCCAAAACAATCTTAATTCTAGCCCCCCTTTGATTCATGCAAAGCTCCACAAGTTTCATCCCATAAATTGTCCATTTTTCAAGTTTGGTTTTTAATTTTCTTGTTTCAAATTCAGCAAGTGCCACACGTTAGTTAAAGTATTTATTTCAATGTTTATTTCCAAAAGATTTCTTTTTAAATGCTCATTTTCTTTTAGTGATTCATTTAACTTAACAAAATATTTAGACTCATTAGTTTTAAGTTCCTTATTAATTTGTTTCAATTCCTTTTCATTATCCAACAATAGTCTGTTTGCCTTATAAACCCCAAATAAATGGATTTTGCAAGGAGGAGAGCACATGTCTTGAATTACCTCATAAGACCCATAACTACCTTTTCAGTAGCTAGGGCCATGTCACACTGATAGACCGGAGTATTCTTCTTATCTTATACATCCTCCACTGCTTTCCTGCTATCCTTCTCAGCTTTACTATCCTCTTTCACATTTTCTTCTGACTCATCCATCTTTTTTTCATCTTTAATACCTGCTTTCTCACATCCACCCTCTTTAACTTTAGCTTTCTCAACCTTTTTCTCTTCATCCTGAACCCTTTCCTTGCTGCTTTCACCAATAACCTCTTGAGTGTCAACCTTGAGCTCTCTAAAAGGATCAAAGTCATCAATAGATTCCACTTCACTGTCCACTAACTCAGCCACTAGTGCATGATTGATTTCTTCCTCAGTTTCCTTAATTTCAGCGCTCCAATCAAATTTGTGATGAGAGCCATTTCCTTCTTTGACTTGACTTCTGCTTTGTCAGTAATGGGGATAACTTTAGAAGTTTCAGATGTTCCTGGTTTAGAAATGATAGGATTTGGACATTCTCTTTTAAAGTGCCCCGGCTATTTGCAATTGAAGCATCTTAATTTTGACTTATCAAAACCCAGCTTAGAATTCTGATTCTGATTTCCAAAGCTCCTTCTACCAGTTCGTTCCATGAATCTTCTTACACGTAGTGTGAGCATGGCCATTTTCCATTGGATGTCTATTTCTTCTAAGTCATCTGGATCAACTTGATACATGTCTTCAACAGTCATTCCTTTTCCCTTTAACTCCCCCGCAACTAAAGCTTCATAACTATGCACGAACATCCCAAATAATGCCATAGTATCTGATGGAATCTGAGCAGTGACAGAATGTTTTGAGCTTGAACTAACACCTGTAGACCCCCCACTGGACATATTTGAAGCACCAAATCCTGCAGAACCACCATAAGCTGAACCCTTTATAGACGAGTTTGCAGCGGATGACATTAATACAGCATTTTGTGGATATACAGTGGCTGGCATCATGGATTGATTGTATTCTCTCCTCTTTAAATCCAAATCAAAAGATTTCAATTTGTTGATTGCATCCATAAGTTTGTAATCAGCAATTTTCTTTCCTGCTTCAACATCCTAACTTGTAGACTCCATTGAGGTGGAAGAGAGTCCAAGAGTTTAGAGACTTGTAATGATTTCCCAATGGCTCATCGTATTTCTTTAATGTGCTTGAGATGGAAAAAAATCGATTTGTTATATCAGTAAGGCTTTCATTTTTTGTCCTACAAAAGAATTAACTCCTTTTCAGCTTGAGCTTTCCTGTCTTTCCTCAGATCCTTATTTCCATCATAGAATTCACACAAGGAGTCATACAAAGATTTTGCATCCTTGTGTTCAGCAAATCTGTTATAGATGTCTGAGATAAGCAGAGAGTTAAAGCTCCAAAAGCTTTCTGATCACGATCAATTAACTTCAAATCTCTTTCAGTGAAGGTAGATGGATCGGTGTTTGGAGAAGTGACTTGACTGACAGTGACAGTTGGAGTGTGAGGACCATTTACAATTGATTCCCATTGATTATGATCGGTGTAGTAAAAGAAGGCTTTCAAACATCTTTTCCAGTCCTCAAAGTTATCACCATTTATAAGCCTCGATGGCCTATTTGGAGCAATACTCTCCAAGTCAGATATGTAATATTGGTGGACATCATTAGCTAAAGAGGATAGTTTCACTGACAAACAAGTAAATACGCTAGTAACTTCGCTGGTAAATTCGCTACTAGATTTGCTGGAATACAAGCAGCAGTTTCGCTCGAACCAATGATCGACAACTCTAGTTTCGGCGATAGTTTCGCTGAGACTAGTAGAACTTTCGTTCTAAATAAGTTCGCCATCACTTTCACTTGTAGTGACTAGCAGAGGGTTGAACTTTCGTTCAAAAGTGGGCTACTTTTGCTGACAATAACACGTGAATTTGAAATCACCAACTCCTTAGTTTGGCTGGTAAATTCGCTGGACGAACTGTAAATTCGCCCAATGAATCTGAAACCCTTTTTCAGAACAGAATCAACCGAATCTCATCCAAAACACAATGAATTTGAAATCTGATGATTACAATAGCTTTGCCCATCAAAAACGTACCATCCTCAATCAATTTCCATAACAGAAACACCCGAATCAGTATGCAAAATCGATGGAATAGTACTATTTTTCAAAAATTACCAAAAACCAACTAATCAAGAGCACAATGGCTCTGATACCATATTGTTGGTCCTAATGATCTAGTCAACAGTGCACTTGATGCTTGACAATGATTTTCGACTGAATCAACACTTATAAACACAATAACATAATGAAGTTCAATAAATATAAACCATAAATTGCAATAATAAAGGCTCAATGATATAGATAATGAACTTCCAGCCACACACACACAATTGCAACAAAAAATATTTTGTATTATGGTTTTCCCAAAGTTACTTACAAGATAGAAATATGACAATATATGAGAATCCAAGTTTCGCTGGCAGTTTCGCTGACTAGCGAAACCGCCTGTCTAACTACTAGTTTCACCTGGCAGCGAACTATAGATTTGCCTAGTGAACTGAATCAGTTGACTCCGGGCGAAACTATAGTTTCGCTTGTAGATTCGCTGGAATAAAAAATTACAAAGAAATACTAAATACAAGATAAAACTAACAATTAACCTATTACATAATCAAAATAAACCTATCAACTATAGTGAGTCCAACCTATGTAGATCATCAGTTTATCACAAACAATCTACTTCAGCACTCAAAAACAAAACACATTGAGATAAAATATCATTTTTTGAGGGATTGTACTAAAAAAGGCTTAATCAAGTTGATACAAGTACATGCAAACAATCAACTAGCTGATTTATTTACTATGGCATATGAACCTTTTCATTTGAGTTCTTAGTTCAAGCAATAGGCATGATTAACCTTGAATAACATGTAAATACACTATCATTGCTTTTTGTTTATGACCCATCTTTTTTTACAATATCAAAACATAAAAACATTAGAAAACAAACAAAAGTTAAAAATATGTGATTTTCTTTACATAAAATATCATAAAAACAAAAACAAAGAAAATCAAGAAAAACATGAAACATATGTTCTTACATTAAAATAACATAGATTATACCCTGAGAATATGATATAACTACAGTCGGTATATCATTAGCAATGCATTTAAAATCTAAAAGTGACTGACATACCTTATTTGATGTGTAGGTAGGCTCAGCTTGGAATTGAAGATATATGCTTTGTGACAAACTAAAGCTCTTCATTCCACTATGAAGCTATCATCTTAATGTATGGATAATAATTAACTCATTCAAGTGCTGTAAGGCCGCGTTCCAGGGAAGCCCCACAGTTGGTCATTCATAGCACTTTTCATATTGAACACATTTAGATTCATCAAAACAAGAAAACTTTACAGCAGAATAATTAAATAAAAACCATAGCATGCATTAACCATTACTTTTGCCAAGAAATACAACATTGTTGATAGTTACAAAAAAAACATCTAGTTGCATTTCAAAACAAAAATAACTTTTCAGCGTGTCATGCATGCTAGTCTTTACTTGCCAGGTAGCTTCAACCTTGTGCCATTCCCAGCAACACCATTACCTGCCAACTAAAAATGCATATAAAAGTCAGCGTTACTGAGTGAGTTCTAGTTTAATAATATAGAAAATATACTTTTTGTAAACTTCACTTGGTGATCATTCATCATTTTACATAATCAATCATTAGGGGATTCATTATTCATCTTTCTTTCATTATCTTTCCTTTTTATTAACTAGGATTGCACAAAGCAAGAGCCTACATTATTGGTTGGCAACAAATGCGGAACCCGTGTCGGCAAACGTTTATCATGGTAGCTAACCCATCGACAGTTGACCCATACTGTTATGTACGAAGCCTGATCATGAATACGGGTCCTATTCATCATACATTGGTCAATCACAAGGATTAGAACCCAGATGTGCATCCTCATGGGCTGAAACTGCCGCACATCAGTTGGGCTAATGACAACACGGTCGTGCATCTTCGTTCATTGTGCTTGCAAGGCTTTTCATTCATATTAAGGGCCCGAGGGTAACATTCATTAAGTTTCATTGTCCTTTATTTATTCCTTTGTGACCACTTATTACGAATAATACTTTCAAAGTATTCATCACGTATTATGAAATAGTAATAATTATCCATAACAAGCAGCCCATAAGAAGATAAATGCTTTCAGTAAAAACATAGAACAAGTATAAACTTCCATTAAACATAAGTTCTAAACACTTAAACTCTATTCCCAAAACTTCAGAAAATCCTAAGTCCCCAAAGAAATACGGATGAACAAATGCGGATGAAAGTCTTCAGAAAATAAGTCATCAATCCTTGGTAACGGATACCAGTTCTTCACGGTCAACTTGTTCAGTTCACGGTAGTCGATGCACATCCTCATACTACCATCCTTCTTCTTCACGAGTACGACCAGAGCACCCTATGGAGAGATACTCAGCCGAATAAAGCCTTTATCTAAGAGATCTTGTAGTAGTGTCATCAGCTCCTTGAGTTCAGATGGAGCCAACCGGTATGGTGCCTTGGCTATGGGTTGCGCTCTTGGTATCAAGTGAATCTAAAACTCGATCTCTCTATCAGGTAGGACCCCTAGTAGGTCTTCGGGAAACATATCGGGGAAATCATATACTACCGGCACGCCTAACAGCTAAGGCACGGTAGCATCCACATCCTTCACATAAGCCATGTAAGCACCACACGCACGTCTCATAAACTTCTCTGCCATGATCATCGAGATTACTTGCTGTGTAGTGTACTCCTTGTCTACATGTATCGTAACCAAGCTGCCATCGGGCGCACTTAAACAAATTGTCTTCTTTCGGCATACGATGTTTGCTTCATAGGCTGCAAACCAATCCATCCCAAACACCACATCAAAACCTTCTAGGGCCATCACATACAATCTAGCAGGAAACTTATGATCGTCCAACTCTACGAGACAATTGTCTATCACATCAGTCACCTTGGTAGACTTTCCTATCGCTGTCTCTACATGGAAGGGCATGTCTATCTTATTCTTACCATGCATTACACAACAAAAGGTGGCAGATATAAAACTTCTACTAGCACTAGAATCGAAGAGCACAGAAGCATACAATTGGTTTACCTAAAACATACCTGAAACTACTTCAGCGTCTGGCTTCTTTCCGGGACATGTTGAGTGCCCTTGCCTTTGCTTTGGTGCTCTCAATTCTCCCTTTCTCACCTATAGACTGCGTCCCTGAGCTCCCTGCTCCACCCTTCTTGCAATCTCGGCCCGAGTGGCCTACTTCCCCGCATTGATAACATCGCGGTTGCCTACACTCTTTAGCATAGTGGCCTTCGCCTCCATACTTAAAACACTGGTTCATCCCCACTCTACACACACCCATATGAACCTTCCCATACTTCCTACATTCCCTCCTGTTGTTCCCCTTACTCAATCATGGGTGACGATCGTCAACCCTCATCTTCTTCTCCCCAATCCCATAGTTTTCAATCCTGGGCAAACCCTGCAAGTACCTCTTAATCTTCTTAGACTTCGGAGTTACCAGATCTGTCACAAGTCTTGCAAGTTTATTGAACTTAGAGGTATACTCTTGATGAGCCATGTTTCCAGCCTCCAAATGCAAGAACTCCTTTTGAATTTTACCCAACTCCTGATGTGGACAATACTCCTCCAGTACCAGTTCCTTTAAATCTAACCACCTTATCCTTTCTATAGACTGTTTTCCCTTAGCTTGGATAATGTTGTTCCACCAGGACTGCCTCCATCTCACGAACCCAATGGTGAACATCAGTAGCATTGTCGTTACCATCAAAAGTCTGGGGTTTGCACCTCTGAAACGCCCCATAGGTGCACCCCTTAGCGGTCTCCTTCTCTTCCTCACTATCATCATCATCAATTACCCCTTTGGGCTAGATGGCTCTTCCTCTGCTTCCCCCTTCCTCCTCGTATCCTCAGCTTTTTACCCATCCTTTACAGCCCTCAACACCTCAGTCACCATTGAAGGCAACACATTTTGCATGACGTTATAGACCTGGTCAGTAATGGCTTCCTTCACCGTAGATTTGAGGGTAGCTGATCCTGCACCCTCTTGGTGAATATGGAGGTCTGTGTCCTCATGAATTGTCTTAGGAGCCTTAGCCTTGCTCCTGGTGACACGTAGCCCAATAGTACGCCCGCCATGAGCACCACCTCGGGTTGCCTTCCCAGATTTTCTACCCGCCATAAGATCTACATCCTATAAGATTCAAATTCTAACATGGTCATTCAAGGTAATAGCTTAGATTATGTTAAGTATAGTAAGTCCCTAATTATAGTGGCCAGTTGTGATTAGCCACTTACTTTACTCTTCAATCCCCAAGCATCCCTTATCCTGACTACATCAACGTCCAAGTCTACTAAGAGCACATAAATCAAATAGCACACGCATATAATACCGGTAAACTTTAAGAAAATTACCTGAGGCACATAGGTACTTGGGCTGGCATCCCTTCATTTTGGTCCCATTTTCAGTTTAAGTTTAGGTTTTTGAAATTATTTTACCCAATTCTCTTAATCTTTGGCTCTGATTCAAACTTGTAAGGCCCCGTTCCCAGGAAGCCCCACAGTTGGTCATTCATAGCACTTTTCATATTGAAACACATTTAGATTCATCAAAACAAGAAAACTGTTTGCAGCAGAATAATTTAATAAAAACCATTGCATGCATTTACCATTACTTTTGCAAAGAAATACATCGTTGTTGATAGTTACAAAAAAAACATCTAGTTGCATTTCAAAACAAAAATAACTTTTTCGCATGTCATCGATGTCAATCTTTACTTGCCATGTAGCTTCATCCTCGTGCCTTTCCCAGCAACACCATTACCTGCCAACTATAAATGCATATAAAAGTCAGCTTTGCTGAGTGAGTTCTAGTTTAATAATATAGAAAATATGCTTTTTGTAAACTTCACTTGGTGATCATTCATCATTTTACATAATCAATCATTAGTAGATTCATTATTCATCTTTCTTTCATTATCTTTCCTTTTCATTAACTAGGATTGCACAAAGCAAGACCCTACATTGTTGGTTGGCAACAGATGCCGAACCCCTGTCGGCAAACATTTATCATCGTAGCTAACCCATCGACAGTTGACCCACACTACTTGGCATGAAGCCTTCTTATGAATATGGGTCCCATTCATCTTAGATTGGTCAATCACATGGATTAGACCCCAGATGTGCATCCTCATGGGCTGAAACAACCGCACATCAGTTGAGCTAACGACAACACGGTCGCGCACCTCCATTCATTGTGCTTGCAAGGCTTTTCATTCATCATAAGGGCCCGGGGGTAACATTCATTAAGTTTCACTATCCTTCTTTTATTCCTTTGTGACCACTTATTATGAATAATACTTTTAAAATAATCATCACGTATCATGAAATAGTAATAATTATCCATAACAAGCAGCCCATAAGAAGATAAATGCTACGGTAAAAACATAGAACAAGTATAAACTTCCATTAAACATAAGTTCTAAACACTTAAACTCTATTCCAAAAACTTTGTAAATTCCTAAGTCACCAAAGAAACGCAGATGAACAAATGCGGATGAAAGTCTTTAGAAAATATTCAAAGTATCTAAAGGTATGCAGGTGAACCAAATGCGGATGAACAAGTCCAAATGCGGATGAACAAGTCCAAATGCTGATGAACAATACTAAATGCGGATGAACACTTACTACTATGGATGAGCAAAAGCAAATATGGATGAACATAAAGCAATGCGGTTGAATGTTCAGCAAATGTGGATGAACTCCAACAAATGCGGATGAACTCCAACAAATGTAGATGAACACTTACAACTTAGACTATTCCACCAGTTCTGAATCCTAGTTCTAACACATCCTTAGCACAGATCTATCATGCTAAATACTTATAACAAAGCTTACAACTACAAAACATAAAAGAAGGCATTTAAAAACACACACATCGCATACACATCAGATGCAAAATGCAGAAAACTCATGCTCCGGTTGTAAAAATTCAGTTAATATGCATTTCGGCCCCAAACGAGTTTAAAACAAGTAAAATAGGGGAATCTAGAACTCACCTGTAGCAGCTTTCGAGTAAGACTTCTTCAAACCGAGAGCAAATGGGAGTTCTAGCACCTTAACAAACCGAAACAAGCAGCCAACACAAGAAACACGCAAGAATCGGTCCAGCAGCTCGAACACAGCTGAAAACCAAGCAAAAAACACAAGAAAACCTCACCTCTAAGGAGAATTTCAGCTTCTCGCACAAAGATCTGGTTGAAACAGCTTCTTCTCTTCTTGATGCCTAGAGCAGATGCGTGAAAATGGGGTGTGGGTGGCCATCCCATACTTTTTGAACCCATAATCTACAAGTTTGCCACTTGCACACGTTAACCCCCTCTAATTGGAATATTTCACCTTTCTTTCCTTTTCTTTTCCTTTTAAATTTCCAAGTGTTACAGGGTGTGACCTAAACAAACCAGGTAATGATACTTTATGAATCTCATTCACCCATATCAGTTTCTCCTCTGTTTTGCTATGCAAAGAACTAGAGTAAACAAAGCAGAAAGTGCTTATGTACATGATCCAAAAAGATTCCCAATGAGAAACGCATTCCAAAGTGATTGCATAATAAAGTACATTTTGGATTACAAACAAAAGAACTCAAAAGAGGATCAACTCCATAATGGAGCATATAAAAGGATCTCATAAATCATAAAGGGATTCCCCTCATGTCCTGGTCAAGTAAGTTATAACAAAGTTCTACTATACATTTCATGCGTGTGATTGATTTATCTGTGCTTCTGAGTGTGAGGCATATAGCGAATGATAAACAAACACAAAACATGATAAATATCACAAAGTATAAACAATATATAAACGATTGCTTGAGTTTAAGTGGAGATTTATACCTTCAATCAATGTGTGAGATTATGTCTAATCTTCTATAAAAATTTGCATTTATGAAGGTAGACTATTATGATCTCACAAAATGTATACTTTTATACTCATGTACAGAAAATATTCACAAAATACAATTTTTTGTTGATTTTATTTTATGTTTTTGATGGTGTCATTAAAATTTTTTAATTTTAAATCTTTAAAATTTTTATCCTTGAGGGATATAAACTTTAGGGGGAGTAACTACATATTTCAGAAAATTCTCATAAAAACATTCAAAAATAATAAAAAATACAAAAATATATGTATTTATGTTTTTATAGTTAATTGACTTTTCAAAATATCAAAATCACAAAAATATGATAAACATCTATGTTGGTGTGCAATACTTATGAAATCATAAGTGTATTTCAGTCAATGCTGGTTTTTCATATACACAACATGCCATTAACAAGTCAGAATGAACATTTGTGTCACACCAGTGAGCAAATCATTCTAGACATGAATTAACAACATCAGCACAAAAGAGTAAAAAGTAAAAGTCAACAGAATAGTAAAAGTGCAAATATCACATCAAACTTCTCATATCGAACATATTAAATTTTGACAAGTTTAAAATTTAATACGGGTAACTATGTTGATTTATGCGGGTGAAGGTAACCCCAAGCATTTAAACCAATGCGGGTAGTCATTATATCGGTCTTTTTACACAAGAAAAAGCAATACGGGTAATATCGTTAACAGAAATGCGAATGACCAAAAAATACTTATGCAGGTAAGTATTGTTCAAAACGCATTTGTTTTTGCGGTGAATAGTTTTTTGCGTGATGGATTCAGTTTTGTTTTAATGAACAGAGGTTGAATCCCCTAAGAACCTTTTTCAATCTATCAAACAACAGTGTGTGTTATGAATCAATACTCAAACATTTATGGTAAAGAAACCCATGATTATTGATATGATCTCTATTGTGTGTTTATGATTGCTTGTTTGTATGATTGAATGCTAAGATGAATGATAGCACCTTGTTTGATTGATAATTTGTTCAAAAGCTTACAAAACATTAGGGTATACGGCTATTTATAACCTATGTACACACTATGTACATTTACAAAAATACCCTTATGTAAAAACAAATTACATAAAATCCTAAATCTATAAGTTGTCCATTGTGGATGATGACTTTCCGCTGTGGATAATAGACTATCTGCTACGGATGGTAAATGAGTTTTCTGTTGTGTATAAATGTTGTCTGCTGTGAACACTTGTATTGTTTGCTTTGTTGTTGTCCGCTGTGGAATGCTCATCCGCTGTGGATATTGAACATCCGCTATGGACAGTTCCTCAGCTGTGGACTTGTCATCCGTTGTGTGTAGTTGTGCATTAGCTGTGACTTTGTCATCCGCTTTGTATGATCTCATCCTCTGTCTACACTTGGACTTCATTCTTCATTGCTACTCACAGAATGTCATCCGTTGTGGGCTGTCTTCATCCACTGTGGACACCTAGTAAAAATTCCTTTAACTACAAAATCTAAAAAAGAAAGTTAAACTATAACTAGTGTTTGATATGAATATTAATGATGTTTGTATGCTAATATTTGATTTTTGGATGTTAGAACATATTTGATTGATTTTGGGAGACATTATCCCTTAATGCACTTGTTGAGTCCAATAATACTGTCTCTAAGGATGATGATGACAATCTTTATGTTTGATTGCTAGTGATTTTGTTTGTTAGATATAATGTGTTTGATTATGTTTGATTTTGAATGATTGAATGATTTCATGTTTTACTGATTATGTGTGATTGCATGCTCTACTAATTATGTATGATTGCATGTTTTACTAATTACATATGTGTAATCAGATTGATTATATGATGTTATTACTGAATGATTGATGTTATGTGTAACGCCCAGAATTTTTGAATAAAGGTGAAGTTCTTGCACGAGAGGTTGAGTTCTTGCCCGAGTCATGAAGTTCCCGCATTAAGTTTGAGTTAGGTTTAAATAGCTGAGAACACCTAGCCAGACCAGAGTTTCACACGAGAAGTACTGCTGCTAGAGAGAGAAAGCGGTTGCGTAGAGAGAGAAAGTGAAGAATGAAGTGTTTAAGGTATGTAACTCATGTAGTAACTCGTGTTATGTACTAAGGATAGATTATTGATGAATAAAACGCATGATTATGTAGTTTTTGCTTAGTAAAAGCTTCAGGAAAGTTGTGGTTGTGCTAGAACTTCAAGAGGTGAGTTCTAGTTCACTCTTTTACATGTTTTATCCATGTTTTAGGGCTAATATGCATACTTTATAATTGTTTTGTTAAAGAATGATGTTTAGAACTGTTATATCATGTTTTGGGTCTAAAAGGGGCGAAAGGAATGATAACTTGATGCCCAAGTTGTGCACAACAGAAAGTTATCACGCGAGAGGCGAGTTCTCGTGCGAAAAGTAGTTTTCGGGGCTAACGGTTACTTTTTGAAAGTACTCGCGTGAATGATGAAGTTCTCGTGCGAATGATGAAGTTCTCGTGCGAATGATAGTGTTCTCGCGCGAAGAAGGAGTTGTCGCTCGAAGGGTGAAGTTCTAGATCGAATGTGGGTTCTCGCGCGAAAACTTTATGCTGTTACGTGTTGTGTTACCCTGTTAACGTGCGTTAATAATGACTTAATGATGAACTTAATGCTAAAGAATTAATGTATGTATGAAGATATTATATATATATATATATATATATATATATATATATATATATATATATCATGATAGTTAAAGGCTAAAGAACGATGTTAATTCACATGTGAAATGCGAAAGAATAGTTACCCTGTTACCCTGCATAGCACAGCTGTGAAAACGTTAAAGCGCTAAAGAAGTCTTGCAAGCACTTGTTATGAGCTACACTTTCATGTTCTCAACTGATAGGAGTTATGCTTCGTGCATTCTCACCCGATAGGAGCAAAACTTTCATGTGCTTAACTGATAGGAGTTATGCTTCGTGCATTCTCACCCGATAGGAGCTACACTTTCATGTGCTCAACTGATAGGAGTTATGCTTCGTGCATTCTCACCCGATAGGAGCTACACTTTCGTGTACTCAATTGATAGGAGTTATGCTTCGTGCATTCTCACTCTATAGGAGCTACACACTGATAGGAGATATGCTTTGTGCATTCTCATCCGATAGGAACTAAGCTTCGTGTTGAGTTCAAATGGTAAAGTAATGTATGGGTAACGTAATGTAAAGCGAATGGTAATATAACGGATGGGTAACGCAACGGCAAAGTGTAATGTAATGTAAAGCAAAGTGAAGTAATGTGTGGGTAACATAACGACAAGTATATGGGTATGTAAATGTTATGGTTTGGTTATCGAGCGAGTTCAATGACAATGTTGATGATGAGCGAGGTTAAAGTTTTTATGATGCTAAGGTATGATATAGTTTTGTTAAAGTAGACCTAGAGCTCACTCAGTGTCGCTAACTTTTGTATGCACATTAGATTGACAGGTATGCTATACATTTTGGGGTGAGCCTGGCATGGATGGGAGAACTACCTGGCATATGATCAAGCCTGGCATCCTGGCATAGAAATTTTGTTAATAGCTATGTGATCATTTGTTGTTAATGTTAAACAATAGAAATTTTTGTACGTTCTGTTGCGTATATTAATGAAATTTGATGTTCGAGAACTTGTGTTTCTGATGTCCAGATCCAACTATGGGGCTTCCTGGAATGGGGCCTTACAAGTTGGTATCAGAGCCATAGTTTGAGAGGTTTAGACACTCCGATGTCTAGACTCGAACTGAGAATGGGATCGATTAAGGGTTGCCAGTGCTAGTAGCTCCATGCCAGGAAGGTTATGACTGATAGAGGTTCCTTGAGGTTATAGTGCTATTAGTGAGATTGATAGCTGATGTGACTCAGGATACGAAACATTTAGGATATGGAGAGTAAAGTAAGTAGTTAATTACAACTGGCCACTGTCATTAGAAACTACATTACTTGACATGATCTGAACTATTACCTAGAATGATAATGTTAGCCTTTCGTATCTTATAGCAAGCTATGGCTGGAAGAAAAGCTACTCGAGGAGGCGCTCGTGGTGGTAGGGGTAGACCATCAGTTACCAGGAACCAAAAGCAGACGACGGAGGAGGTGCATGTGGACTCTGTTCACACTGCTAAAGAGGAAAACTCTCATCATTCTAAGGAGAGGATTACCTTGGATCCTGTTGTTAGGGAGGCTGTCGCCAAAGAGGTCTACAAGATCCTTCAGGACATCATGCCTTCGATTATGACTGAGGCCATGAAGGAGGTAACCAAGGAGTGGACGTTGGAGGCAAAGAATAAAGCTAGCAAGAAAGATAGTGGAGGTACCGAGGAAGGCTCGGGGAAGGATGGGAAGGACGAGGGGGATGAAACTAATGGGGATTTAGCCAAAGAGTGTTCGTATCGCATCTTTAATGGTGCAATCCTCCATCCATGGATGACAAGGGTGGTTCTATTGCCACTCTCCAGTGGGTGTCTGAGATGGAAGCGGTGATTGAGATCAGTGAATGTAGAGCTGACCAGGCTGTGAAGTTCACAGCTCACTCATTTGTTAACGAAGCTATTCATTAGTGAACACCATTAAACAGTCTAAAGACCCTCGTGAGTTTAGGAACTTGAAGTTGAATGATCTAAAAGAGATGGTGATGAGAAAGTTCTGTCCTCAGAATGAGATCGACAGTGTGGAAAGGGAATTTTTGGGTTTTAATGCTGGGAGTATGACCCACAGACAGTACACGTCTCACTTTAATAAGATGGCAAGGTTGGTGCCTCAACTGGTGTGTACGGAAGAGAAAAGGATGAAGTGTTATGTACAGGGTTTGCCTTTAATGGTTAGGATGTATGTGAAGGAAAGCGGGCCGAAGACCTTCGAGTCTTTGGTGGAGTTGAGTGGGATAGTGTATGATGATGTAGTGGCTGATGAGCCCGTCAAGGAGGCGAAGAAGAAAAGTTGGTCAGGGATTGTGAAGTGGGATAGAACTGAGAGGTCTGTTGTTCAGGCCAAAAAGATAAAGGTGGAATCATCCGGTGATTGCCGGAATGTGGGAGGAAGAACGTTGGTGAATACAGGCTTGGTTCGAGTCTTTGTTACAGAAGTGGGAAGATGGGGAATTTCTCTAAGGATTGCCCTAGTACGGGAAAGTGCTACAACTATGGCAAGTTGGCGCACTATAGCCGAGATTGTAAAGAGGTGTGAGTGGTTGACTGGGCCAAGGGAAAGGAGTCTGAGAAGGAAAAGAAAGCTGCTAACAAGACAAGGGCTTTCACGATGACCAAAGAGGAGGCCAGAGTGGAACCTGATGTTGTGTCAGGTATGTTTCTAGTTAACAACATGCTTGCTTCTGTCCTTTTTGATTATGGTGCAAGTAAGAGTTTCATAGCTGCTACCTTCTGTGATGTGATAAATGCTAAGGCCAAAGAAATAGATCATGTGTTTGAAGTAGAAACTGCCGTTGGAAAGACTACTAAGATAACTGAGGCCTTAGAGGATTGTAGCATAGAATTGGAAGGTCATAGATTACCCGCTGGGTTGTTTGTTATGACCCTAGGAGGATTTGACGTCGTGTTAGGTATGGACTGGTTAGTCGCCTACGGGGCTAACATAGTTTTTCAGAGGAAGATGATTCAGATGAAAGTGCCCGACGGTAGCTTAGTCACGATCTACGGTGACAGAATCTGCGAAGTTTCGAAGATGATTTCTATGATAAAGGCAGAGAAGTTTATGAGACGAGGGTGCAGAGCATTCTTGGCATACGTTAAAGATGCTAAAGCTGAAACTATAAAGTTAATAGATGTACTCATGGTGTGTGCCTTCTCGGATATGTTCCCTGATGACTTGATAGAGGTACCACCTGATCAGGAGATAGAGTTTCAGATTGACCTTATGCCAGGAGCTCAGCCCGTTGCTAAAGCACCGTATCATCTGGCTCCGTCAGATTTGAATGAGTTGTTAGCCCAACTATAGGACCTTCTCGATAAAGAATTTATCAAACCGAGCATTTCTCCTTGGGGTGCTCCAGTATTGTTTGTGAAGAAGGAGGATGGTAGCATGCGAATTTGTATTGACTACAGGGAGCTGAATATGCTCACGGTGAAGAATAGATACCTGTTGCCTTGGATAGATGATTTTTTCGACCAGTTGCAAGGTGCGAGTTGGTTCTGGAGGATCAATCTTCGGTCGGATTCTCACCAGCTAAAGGTTAAGGAACAGGATACCCCAAAGACTGCATCTCTGACGTGATATGGGCATTATGAATTTCTTGTGTTGTCGTTTGGTCTAACCAATGCTCCTGCAGCATTCATGGACTTGATGAATAGGGTTTGTCGACCGATGCTTGACAAATCAATGATAGTGTTCATAGATGATATCCTGATCTACTCGAAGAATGAGGGAGACCATGCCTGTCACCATAGCGAGGTGCTGGAAACTCTAAGAAGGGAGAAGTTGTATGCGAAATTCTCCAAATGCACATTTTCGTTACGCGAGGTGCAGTTTCTGGGTCATGTGATTAACCGAGAGGGAATCATGGTTGATCCTGCTAAGGTGGAGGTGGTGATGGATTGGAATTCGCCTAAAACGCCATCTGAAATCCAAAGCTTCCTCGGATTGGCGGGTTATTATCGAGATTCATCTAGGATTTTTCCAAGATTGCCTAGCCGTTGACCAAGTTGACGAGAAAGGATGTGAAGTTTGAATGGGGTGACAGACAAGAGAATGCGTTCATGGAGTTAAAGAAAAGATTGACATAAGATCCAGTGTTAACGTTACCAGAAGGGAATGAGGACTTGGTTGTCTATTCCAATGCTTCTTATCAAGGGTTAGGGTGCGTGCTAATGCAGGGAGGTAAAGTCATAGCATACACATCTCAATAGTTGAAGGTTCACGAGGTGAACTACCTTACCCACAATCTGGAGCTGGTTGCTATGGTATTCGCGTTAAAGATATGGAGACACTACTTATATGGTGTCAAATGTACGATTTTCACGGACCACAAAAGCTGAAGTATTTCTTCGACCAGAAGGATCTTAATATGAGACAGAGACGATGGTTGGAGCTCATAAAAGACTACGACTATGAGATTCATTATCATGTGGGTAAAGCTAACATGGTAGCTGATGCCCTAAGCCGGAAGGAGAACCGGGAACCAATTCGGGTGAGATCTTACCAATTGATTGTGACTTCTGATGTGATAAGGCAAATCTGCGAAGCTCAAAAAGAGGCTCTAAAGCCCGAGCACGTTAATGATGAAAAGTTGAAGGGGCAGATCGCGAACCTGGAAGAAAACGCCAATGGTGTCGAAACTAGGTTCGGGCGCATGTGGATTCCTAGACATGGAGGTTTGCGAGAGAAAGTGTTGGATGAAGCTCACAAGACTCGCTACTCCATTCACCCGGGAACCAAAAGATGTACCATGATCTAAAGAAGAACTATTGGTGGCGGGGAATGAAATCCGACGTAGCAAGGTATGTAGAAAGGTGCTTGACCTGTCTCCAGGTTAAGGCCGAGCACCAGAAGCCATACGAGAAAATCCAACCATTGGAAATTCCCGAATTGAAGTGGGAGCATATTACTATGGACTTCATAATGAAGCTACCTCGTACAGGTAAAGGTTATAATGCCATATGGTTCATAGTGGACAGACTGATGAAAAGTGCTCACTTTCTACCCATCAGAGAGACGTATAACTCAGAACGGCTAACCGAACTGTTCATCAATGAGATAGTAACCCGTCATGGTGTGCCGTGTCGATTGTCTCGGACAAGATACGCGGTTTACATCCAATTTTTGGAAAAATTTCAATGACGCGATGGGAACTAGACTACATATCAGTATAGCATACCACCCACAGATGAATGGACAATCTGAAAGGACTATCCAGACCTAGGAGGACATGCTTTGGGCGTGTATCATAGATTTTGGTAGGAGCTGGGACAGTCATCTACCGTTGGCAGAGTTCTCACACAATAACATCTACCATGCTAGTATTGGTATGCCCCCATATGAGATGTTGTATGGCCAGATGTGTAGGACCCCGATATGTTGGGGGAGATCCGTCAGAAGGAGTTAGGGAGCATTGAGGTCATCGAGATGACCAATGGGAAGTTGGGTAGGATTAAAGCCTACATGAAAGCCGCTAAAGATAGACAGAAATCCTATGCCAACAAACTTCGAAGACCGATTGAGTTTAACGTCAGTGATATAGTGATGCTAAAGGTGTCACCTTGGAGTGGAATCATTCGATTCTGAAAGAGAAGAAAGTTGAGCCCTCGATTTATTAGGCCTTTCAAGATCATAGCCCGTGTGGGGGAAGTGGCGTATAGGCTGGAACTTGTAGATGCATTGAGTGGAATTCATCCTACCTTCCATATATCACATCTGTGTAAGTGTCTGGCAGATGAAGACGCTCATGTTCCACTGGAAGATGTGGAGATTGATGACAGACTAAACTACGTGGAACAGCCCGTAGCAATAATAGATAGAAAGGAGAAACGACTGAGGAATAAAGTAGTTCCACTCGTCTGATTACAGTGGAAGCATAGAAAGGGGTTGGAATCCACTTAGGAATCTAAACATGAGATGAGACAGCTTTACCCTCAGTTGTTTGGTGAATAACTGGTTTCAGGGACGAAACCCAAATAAGGGGGGTGGACTTGTAACGCCCCGAATTTTTGAATAAAGGCGAAGCTCTCGCGCGAGAGGTTGAGTTCTCCCGCGAGTCATGAAGTTCTCACGTGGAGGATGGTTCTCGCGCGACTGGAAGTTCTAGCATGAGAAGTTTGGTGAAAAGTTTGAGCTCGGTTTAAATAGCTAAGAACACCCTGCCAGACCCTAGTTTCACGCGAGAAGTACTGCTGCTAGAGAGAGAAAGCGGATGCGTAGAGAGAGAAAGTGAAGAACGAAGTGTTTAAGGTATGCAACTCGTGTAGTAACTCGTGTTATGTACTAAGGATGGATTATTGATGAATAACATGCATGATTATGTAGTTTTTTCTTGGTAAAAGCTTCGAGAAAGTTGTGGTCGTGCTAGAACTTCAAGAGGTGAGTTCTAGTCCCCTCATTTACGTGTTTTATTTGGGGCTAATATGCATATTTATGAATGTTTTGTTAAAGATGATGTTTATAACTGTTATAGCATGTTTTGGGCTTAAAATGGGCGAACGGAGTGATAACTTGGTGAGCAAGTTCTGTACAGCAGAAAGTTATCGCGTGAGAGGCGAGTTCTCGAGCGAAAAGTGGTTTTCGCGGCTAACGGTTACTTTTTGAAATTACTTGCTCGAATGATGAAGTTCTCATGAGAATGATGATGTTCTCGTGTGAAGGAGGAGTTGTCGCTTGAAGGGAGAAGTTCTCGCGCGAATGTGGGTTCTCGTGCGAAAACTTTGGGTTGTTACGTGTTATGTTACCCCGTTAACGTGCGTTAATTATGACTTAATGATGAACTTAATGCTAAAGAATTAATGTACGTATGAAGATATTATATATATATATATATATATATATATATATATATATATATATATATATATCATGATAGTTAAAGGCTAAAGAACGATGATAATTCACATGTGAAATACGAAAGAATAGTTACCCTGTTACCCTGTATAGCACAGCTGTGAAAACATTAAAGCGCTAAAGAAGTCTTGAAAGCACTTGATAGGAGCTACACTTTCGTGTGCTCAACTGATAGGAGTTATGCTTCATGCATTCTCACCCGATAGGAGCTACACTTTCGTGTGCTCAACTGATAGGAGTTATGCTTCGTGCATTCTCACCCGATAGGAGCTACACTTTCGTGTGCTCAACTGATAGGAGATACGCTTCGTGCATTCTCACCCGATAGGAACTAAGCTTCGTGTTGAGTTCAAATGGTAAAGTAAAGTATGCGTAACATAATGTAAAGCGAATGGTAATGTAACGGATCGATAACGTAACGGCAAGGTGTAAAGTAATGTAAAGCAAAGTGAAGTAGTGTGTGGGTAACGTAACGATAAGTATATGGGTATGTACATGTTAAGGTTTAGTTATCGAGCAAGTTCGATGACGATGTTGATGATGAGCAAAGTTAAAGTTTTTATGATGCTAATGTAAAGCGAATGGTAATGATTGATTGCTCTGTATGATATTCTTAAGAGCTTGTTTCTACAACTTGAGATAATGGTTGATCAATGAACATTTTAGTCAACTCATGGTCATGATCATCTGAATGTTCTTCTTCATTCAGTCTTTGTTGGTCAATATCTTCCAACTCTTTGTTTAATCTCTTAATATCTTCAGCTTGTTCTGAGATTATTCTTTGCAGCTCATCAATCTCATTATCCTTAGCATCTGATTGGTCAGTCAAATACTCTATGTCTAGCCTTGTATTGCTTATGTCTTGATCTTTTACTTTCACTTCAGCTTTTGATTGATCAAGTTGTTGTTCAAGGAATTGAACAATCAACATTCAGGTTTTCTGATCAGCCACTAACTTCTCAATCTCTTCATCTTTGACTTTGAGTTTATCTTTTAGCTTCTTTGCCCTTTTGTTTGACTTTTCAATGAGTTTATTGTACCCAGTGAACAAAACTACTTTTCAATTCTCAATTTCTTCTTCTGTTGGTATTTCACTTGATTGTTCTTTAGTTTTAGTTTGCTCATACTAAACACTTTGTTTTTCATGTTCTGTTTCATCATAAAGGATGTTCCTACTTCCTCTTGATAAGATGCATGTTCACCCATTATTGCATCAATATCTCTTAATAGAGATAAGAGTGTTTGTTGATTAGAAAAATGAGGGCTTTTAGGAGGAGATGAAATGTGTTGGTCAAAATAAAACTATTCTTCCTCTTGAGCTTCTTCATGAATACGCTCGGGTTCTTGCATGATTGGTACTTCTTGTGGAATGAAAAGTTGGTAGGATGATGGGAGCATGATGAATTACATTCTAAAACAACATGTGAGGTTCTCCTTGTCCTGTAATCCTTATGAATACATATTTAACAAGAAGATCATAGTTGATCATGTGAGGTGGAATAGGTACTTCCTTATCATGATACAAACTGGACTTGATTCTGTTGAAGACATGTTCATTAAAATGAACTGGCTCAAAAACTATTCCATCTCATGGAATGTTTGATAATAGATCATCAATAATCATCTGAAGAAATCATGGATACATCTGGAACTTGTTCCTCACTTCAGTCAAATTGTATATTATTCCGTTACCAACTTGAGCTGCAAAGTTGAATGGTCTTCTAGCTATGATGCTTGCAATAGCAAAAGAACTTCTTAAAGAAGTAGAAACCCATCCAGTCTTTCTATTGGTCATAGTCTTCGGATAGGTTTGCATGAGGAACCTGAACTGAGCACACATGTATGATTTCTTGATCTATTACCTATCAATAGTTCCAGTATAACCTATTTGCCTAAATACATGGAGTACATAGTTCTCATAAAACTCAATAGGCCCTTGTGCATCTTCATCTCCCAATTGCAGTACTCTTCTGATCACATATTCAGAGATAGTGATCTACTGATTATATATAATAGAAACCATAACTTGTTGATCTTGGTCTTGCTCCGGATGAGCATTAGTCAAAAACTGAACTATGTGATCTTTTATAATCTCTGGTCTAGTAGTCATAGCACACACTAGTCTGGTTTGTTTAATTACTTGAATCATATCCCTATAGTTCTCAGACTTAGGAGAATCAGGGTTTAGATAAGCATAGAGGTTGTGATCTTTGACACACACAAGGTTTGCCATATCTGCAAATAGAAAGAATGTATGTTAGAACTTGAATTGTTATAATTGTATGATGTTAATCTGATGCAACGTTGACTGAGTGTTCATTGGTGACTGGAAGTGTTATAAGATGGTAAATCATGCTTGTTAAGCATATCACTATGCCAAAAGGTTTGCTTGTTGACATTGTTCATTTTGGATAGTTTGACTTTGATGAAAATTATCAAAAGTCAATTTAAGTCAACTTTTCACTTGCAAATCTCATTGTTTTGATAATGTTTTGATCAGAATTCATAATAAAGAGTTAATTTGTTCAAAATAATCAATGATTACGTTTTTCAGTTGACTGTTTAATGTCAAACTTGTTCGTTTAATGTACCTCGAATGTTTGTATAAGATTTTGTTGTGTTTAATGCCAAATCAACTATCACAAAGTGTTTGTTAATGTATTTTGAACATGTTTGATAAGTTTTAGCATATTTAAGGCATTTTCAAAGATCAAACAGTCAATTTTGAATAATTTTGACATGAACAGATTGACTGTTCATCTGTCCGATGAACACTTAATCAAAATTCATCAAATAAATAGACATAATACATTCAATAATGGTTATTAAACATGTATTCCATGTTTGATTTCACTAATAACACTTATTAATTTCATTTTGGTTCTGGTTCATTGTTTGAACTAAGGTTTAACAATGTTCGAATCAAAATTAATCAACAGTCTGTTTTGATGATTGATTGATGATTATAAACTTGTTATTGTACCTATTCGACTGAAAATCAAGGTTGAAATCAAATAGATATCAGTATGGATGATTAATGGTTTTTCGTACTATAGCAACGTTTATAAAATTTGATTTTGCCTCCACACTCTGATAAATGAAAATCTAACAAGTGTTGAACTATATATACAACGGACAAATCATTTTTTGTTGTGTATAAAGTTTTTTCATAAACTGTATAAATAGTGTAAACTTAAAATTAAATTTAATTCATACGCTGTGAATATCACGTGCACTATGGGAACAGTGTGTTCGCTGTACATTTTTTAGTGTACGCTGTGGACACCTGAATGATTTTGATTGTGTTCATAGCAGATGACTCTTTGGTCATGCGCTGTGTACACTTGAGTGTTTAAGGAATGTTCACAACTTATGACTGATAGTCATAAGTTGTGTACCTGTATACTGTACACAAAGCAGATGAATGTTTATTCATGCGTTGTGCACACTTGAATGTTTGTTTTGGTTATACACAGCGGATGACGATTTGGTCATGCACTGTGTACACTTAAATGTTTGTTTTAATAATATTCACACATGATGACTCATTTTCATGTGTTGTGAACACTTTTATGATTGTGTACAATGTATGCTTACCTGTGTACATACACTGTGTACACTATGTTTCTACAACAGATGACTAATTTTGGTCATGTGTTATGGAATACCACTATATTCATTACGGATGTTTTACCTGACATCATGCGCTGTGAACACTTTGTATGTTAATTGATGCATAGCGGATGCATGTTAGTTTATCCACTATATACACTTGGTGTATTTTGCATATTTAATGGTTAACTGTGGCTACAGCAGATATATGTTTGAGTGTCCGCTGTGTCTACAATTGACAAAAATGAAATAAAATTTGTTTGTTTTGAAAATTTCGCTCATCAGCAACGTAACTTAATACATACGCTGTGAACACTTGGTTTTCTGTTTTGCTTGTATTTGCAGCACATATGTGTTTGTTCATGCGTTGCCCATACTTAACAGAATTTGTGAAATATTTTAAAAAATTGTTTGTTTGTTAAAATTTTTTTTATAACTTTAACATGATTGATATATGTATGATAAAATATCAATTATAAGCAATAACGTGCATGCATATGTGTCAACCTTCTATTTTGAGTGCTTGCTTGGCTTGGCTGATTTTCTTTGTTTAAAACTTAAAATTTTAAAATACGTAAAATTTTAATATTTCGAATTTTAAAATGTATGATGATGCACACATTTTGCTTCTTTCAATATTTCCATGTTCATTTACTTCCCCTAAATGTTTTTCATATTTATAAAAACCTTTATAAAATGTTAAAAATTTTAAATTGCTTGATGTAAATGATCAAAGTCCAATTTGTTTGCTTGCATGATAAACGATTAGAAAGATAACACTTTATCCAACTAAGAAATTTATGATTTGCATGCTTGGACATGAATCATTTTCACATGCCATTAGATCATAGAAGTCAAATCCACATTTAGTTGATTGGATGATAGTTGAGAATAGACATAGACTAATACAATGTTAATTGAAGAAATAGTTATCCACTTAAACTCATACATGGTATTAATGATTGATTTAAAAAGTGATTGATTATCATGTTTTGGGTATATTTGAATGAATTGTATGTACCCCACACCTGATTATATGTTAAGATCAATCCTCCTCAAGATATGCAAGAAAGCACTTTGAATACTTGTAACCTAGTTACTTAGGAGTATAAATGCTTAATTTGATTCTTGATGATTGATCCACATTGGGATTCTTTTGCAATTCACTTTGGAAGGTGATCCTTTTTAGGATTCTTTTGATTCATTCACAAGAAATGTAGTCTATGAAAAACTTTATTCATTATTCATCCAAGATGGATGTGTTCCTCATTGGGAATCTTTTTGGATCATGATATAGGTTATCCAGGTCTGTGCTTAGCACAAAAAAAGAGACCTTAGTGTATACCTGGTCTATGATAATCATAACAAAGGGGACAGTTGTGTTTGATTGAGTAGTTTATAAACTGTTTCACTTGTTGTATATGAGTTTCTTTACAAGCAATCTATATTGAATAGATCAAAACTTACCATACACAAAGATAGGTGTTGCTTACAATTGAATCATGAGAATTTAGTTCTTCACCGTTGAATGTGATGTTAGGTGTCCCATGCTAAGCTTATCCACACATCAAACAAAGTATGTTAGTCTTTATTAGTGGAAAATGACTCAGGTGAAGAAATAATCTAGTGTACTATCGTTTCTCATGAGTGAAAAATGTGTGACTCAAACGTGTTTGTTATCACGAAAACCATGAATGTTTGTCTTATATCTTTATTTTGAAATAATGAGTGGTTGATGTTTAACTTGAACTATAATAAAATCAAGCTTGGATGTTGTTAATGTTTTGAAAAACATTACTTGTTTGGTTCATAATTGCTCATACCAAGTGACTGAAACAAAAATTCAAATCTTGTTAAATCAAATGGTTTGGTAAAGAGGTCATTCAATTGATTGTCGGTATGAACTCTGATTAATTTGATCAGACCATTTTCTGAGCAATCTCTCAGAAAGGGATAAATGATATCTATATGTTTTGTTTTTGAATGTTGAATACGATTATCAATTATGAACCTGGCAGCCGAATTGTCTATGCGTATGGGTGTTTTTAGAAAATGAAATCCATAGTCAAACATTTGGTTTTGAATCCAAAGCACTTAAGAACAACAAGGAGAATCAGCTATGTATTCTGCCTCAGCTATTGACACAGACATATTTGTTTGCTTCTTGCACTGCCAGGAGATCAATCTTGATCCAAGAAACTAACATCCTTCTGTTGTTGATTTTCTGTTGTTGTTATAGCCACCATAATCACTATCAGTGTACGCAAACAAGAGAAATTTCCATCTTTAGGATACCAAAGGACAAGTGCTGGTTTGCCTTTCAAATATCTGAAGATCCTCTTAATACATTGATGTGTGATTCTTTTAGATCTGCCTGATATCTTGCACATATGCAAAATGCATACATGATGTCTGGTAAGCTTGAAGTAAGGTATATCAGTGAGTCTAGCATTGATCTATCAGCTTCTGATCTACTGATGTTCCCTTTGGATCTAGTCCAAACTTCAATCCAGTTGCAAATCATGTTTTGCTTGATGTGCAATCAACCATGTTGTATTTCTTTAAGATCTGTTTCACATACTTACTTTGATTAATGAAAACACCCTCTACTGAGTGTTGTACTTGAAGACCAAGCAAGAATGTAAGTTCACCTATTGAGCTCATTTTGAATTTAGATTGCATAAGGGTTTCAAACTCTCTGCCAAACTGTGTGTTAGTAGATCAAAATATGATGTCATCCATATAGATTTGTACAACCAACAAGTCTTGTCCTTTTCTTTTCAAGAACAATGTTCGGTCGATCTTCCCTTGGGTGTATCCATTTTGTAGTAGAGACTTTGATAAAGTTTCATATAACTTTTTGGGTGCCTGATTAAGACCATACAGCGCTTTATCTAACTTATAGACTCTGTGAGGGAAGTCTGGGTCTTCAAACCTTGGTGGTTGGGCAACATATACCTCTTCATCTATGTTTCCATATAGGAATGCACATTTTACATCCATTTGGAAAATGGTGAATTTCTTTGATGAGACATATGCAAGGAACACTCTGATTGCTTCCAATCTTGCTACTTGAGCAAAGACATCGTCATAATCAATGCCTTTTTCTTGAGTGTAAGCTTGGGCAATTAGGCTTTCTTTGTTTCAAATGATAATCCCTTTATCATCTGCTTTGTTTATATACAGCCATCTAGTGCCAATAGAATATTGGCCTTTAGGCAGGTCAACCAACTTCCACACCTCTTGCTTCCTGAATTGTTGAAGTTCTTCTTGCATGGCTTCTATCCAACTGTTGTCTTTTCATAGAATCAAAATGCATCGATCTGTGATGAATCGTGATACAATTCAATCAAATAAACACAAGTAATCAATTCAATGCAAACATATCACAAAAATTCATAGTTTCATTGATAGAATGCATAGAAAGTACAAGTATAGAAATCAGTTCCAATTCGTTCTTAGGTGCTTCTAAGATGTATCTAATCTATCTACACGTACCTTATCTATGCTATTTATACTATCAATACAAAAGGAACAAATATTTACAAAATAGTCCCTATACTATGACAAAAACTATACAAGACACATAAAGACTAAATGTTAATCTTTAAGAAGCATCTACAATTCTCCCCCTAAGATTGGCATTGTCTTCGGTCTTCAAAATCAATCTTGAGTCTTCAGATCTTTGCCTTCAATCTTCTTATCTTTTGTCTTTGTCTTCTCTTTTATCTTCAGTCTCCATACTTTATCTCCAGTCTTCAGTCTTCATAAATCAAAGAAGTCTTCAGGGTCTTCTTTAATCTTGAATACTGGCTTCTCTTTATAAAGTTCTTGTTCTCTCAGAGCTTTAGCAATAGCTGACTGGAACTTGCTAGCTAAAATTCCTTGCTCCGGTTTAGCTTCATTCGTCTTTATCTCCATGCTATTCATCACTTCCAAAGTTTGCTTTGAGAGACATGCAATATCCATGATAGCATAACACTCTATAGGGTTTTGATTATCTTTACGGTGAATCTCTAAAACTCCTTTGCTTGATATTCTCATGAACTCAATATCTTTTATATCTTCTTCTTTATTGTTTGAAAATAATCCTTATCTTCCTGATCACACCTCGTTTGTAAAAATTAACTCATTCAAGTTATTCCTCTATTCAACAATTGCACAAAGTTTTCTCCACGCTTAACTTTATATGGATTAATCAACGGTAATTTATTCAACTCTTTGAGATCTTGAACATGAAGTTTTATGATACTTGAGAAAAAATGATAAACATCACGGATTGCATTTACCCTTTTAATCAAAAATGCATAAAAAATCTCATCATATTTCCATGCGAAGATCTTGACTTCTTTTGTAGTATCTGGAACAATCATAGCATTGAGTAATTCTGAAATAGATTGCCCTTTCTGCAATACATTGCGAATAAGGTCTCCTGCTGAATGTGCCTTGTTCCACAGTTGCTTTTGTTCCATAGAGACTTGATAACCTTACCTTTCAGTCTCTGGTAACATTCTCATAAGCTCCTTTCTTCGTTCATACACTGTTCTCTTCATAGCCATAGAATGAATTTCTTGAGGTTTCAAAATTCTCGTTCTTTTCGTGATCTCAAGATACTGAGGATTATCAGTATCAAGCACAATCATTCTATTAGTCTTCTTTTCTATTTCTTGAAAGCTCCTTACCATATTTCATAATGATACGGCTTGTAACCTCTTGAGCTTCTTCGATGGAGTTTCTTGATTGTAACCATGTCCTTAATGCAGTAACATTCATATCATTTGATCTGGATGATGCAACATAGATGTAGCTATGCACTTCTCAAACTCTTCACTAATTTGTGACACAGTTAAACCATCAAGAAAAACTCTATTGTACTTCATTCTGATAAGATAATTATACCTTTCTTCAACATTAACAGGTATATTATCATGGCTTATATCAATCGGTGAATAATGCTTATCAACATTTTCTTCTACTAAATCTTCATCATCTAATACTTCATTATACCAGTCATCATCAAATTCAGCTTCTATATCATCTAAAGCTTCAATGGTCTCTTGTATATCCGAATCTTCTTCATCTATACTTGCATGTTCATCAATCACTTTTTGAACTTTGGATGATGATTCAGGTAGTACTGAAACATCAATATCATCTATTTTCCTCTTTCCTTTATCTAAAATAGGAACTTTATCAACATCTATCGGATTACTCTCTGAAATAATCATCAAATCGACGGAGACTTTTGGTTTTCTTTCATCTTTTCCAATTCTTCTTTCATAACTTCATTTTCTTCATTCAATTTCTTAAGCTTTTCCTCTATTAGATCATAATCTTTCATCATTACTTCAAATGTTTTCACATTGTCTTCTTTTCTTTCCAACAACTCTTCAATCACTTCATCTTTCTTTTTCAGTTCTTCTTGTAATTTCTCATTAACTTCTTTCAAATCTTCAATCACTTTCAATTGCTTCAAATTTTCTTCTTTCAGCTCATCAATAATCTGCTAAAGATTAACTTCTTCTGTTACATTAACTTCTTGTTGAGGTTCATTCACAAATTCATTATGAATTGCAGTTTCAACAATTTCAAATTCTTGAATATTCTCATTAAACACAAACTGTTCATTAGTATCTACCATCTCTTCAATCATACTCACTATTCCATCAACAGTTTGACTATCACCAATAATTTCTTCACTTTGATTAACTTCAGTATCATCATCATGAATTTCTTCAGTAACTTGGTCAATTTCTTGTACATTTTCATCAATTTCTTCATGAATTTCCTCAGTAACTGACTCAGTTTCATCTATATCATCATGTCTTTCTTCATGAGCTTCTTCAGTAACTTGCTCAGCTTCTTGTATATTATCATGAACTACTTCCATCACATCACCATCATAACCACCATCATCACCATTATCATCGTCAGAAGAACTTGAACTCTCTTCATCATCATGATTATCATCATTATCATCATGGTCATCATTGTCATCATTATTAGGCAATTCTTCAATGAGATCATTAGGGTCTATAGGTTCTTCTTCTGTCAAATGATAGTGATCAATAGTAATGTCAACTTCATCATTAGCCACATTCCTTATGTAATCAAACAATGGTACATTTTGAGCACCAGTGACTATAGCAAGTCTCTTATAAGAAATCTCAGACATGTGTTCTAGCATCAGAGTTTCACCACTCATATCATCTACATGTATATTCGGATGCTCTTCATTTATAATCATCTGTAAGAATCTTGGGTACATTAGATACTTGTTCCTGGTTCCCTTTTCCAAATTAAAGATTAAACTTTTTAGAATCCACTTTGACATATTAAATCTCCGATTAGTTGCAAGTGCTACGATAGGAGATGCTATATCTACTGGAAAAGAGTTCCATCCAGCACTCTTTTTGGACATACAGTGTTGAAAGATATAGCATAACACCTTCCAGTGGTTATAAACTCTTGCTCAAAAAATTGCTTCTCGGGAAAGTTGTGACATCCGGTAATTTTCCGTTACCAAACTCCGTTTGTTCCGTTAAGTCTTGCATACACGTGTCGTGCACACACACTAGTTGTCATTGAACGTTGGTGACTTAACAATAATCAGTAATGTTAAATTGATGATAATTAAGTTAACAATGTGATTATTAAGTTATGCTTATGTGATTTGAATGTTAACTGTAATTTTATCGCGTAACGTGAAAACGTGCATATTTATTTCGTGTGTTTTGTGATAAATGGGAATTATGCATGATTGTTATTTGTGATTAATAATAATTGTGTTTAGTAGTTAAAAACTATTTAAAAACTATTCAAAAAGCTTAATTTTTATAAAATACAAATTATAAGGGTTAAAAGGGTAATTATGGATTATTAAATAAAATAAAAATCAAAACTCTAACCCTAATCACCCTTTCGGCCGCGACACCTTCAAACACACACACACACTTCGGTTTTCATCAAGAACAAGCAACTCCATTCGATTTTGGACCAATTTCAAGCATCACAACAAGTTAGAATCATCTATTGCAAGCCATTACACGTTTAAAGGTTAGATTTTTACATGTTTTTGATGGTTTTTCATGGTGGCCGAACCCTAGTTCGAAAATCTGCAATTGAACGTTAAATCCTTGGTTGTTTGGTGATGTTATGATGTTAGTTAGGTTGTATTGATGCTAGTTAACGTTGATTATGCAAGAAAGTTTGGATTTTGGTTGTTTGTTCATATGATCATCTTGGCCGTGAGTTTGAGGCGAGTTTGGATCAAATTGGATGTTGAATGTTGGTTGTTTGATGTTGTAATGATGTTAGTTGGATTGTATATATGCTAGTTAACGTTGATTATGCAAGAAAGCTACGATTTTGATACATTGTTCATAGGTTACTAATAATAGTAACTTTATTTTGCATGAATTGATGATGGATGATGTATGAATGTTATGGATGTGTTTGTAATGATGATTAGATGCTAGGTTGATGATATGAACAATTGAAAATCAAGAAGATGTGTTATAGTCCATACATTGCTAAAAATAGTAACTTTTGGTGTTGAATGTTGATGAATCATGATGATTAGGTGTTGTTGATCATGTTTAGATGTTGTCATGGACTTGAATTGGTATATATTTGATGAATTCATGATTGTTGTGTGAGTTTGATGAATTTGGGATGAACTTTCCCAAAAGGGAAACTTTAATTGTGCAAATCCTTGAATTGGATGATTTGAGCATGTTTGGGATATTAGGATCATGCTAGTGTGTTCATGGATGGTTTCTAAGGTGATTAAATGTGTTGTTTAGGTTATATGAATGGTGTTTTGGTTTGTTACCTGTTTTGGCCTGTTGTGATTCGCATGACTTGTATGATAATTGGTTGTATGATGATCTAGGTAGTACATGTGGTTAATGATGTGCTATATGTAATCAAGTTGTATGTTGATCATGTATGACATACTGTTGTGTTAGTATTAACGAATTATCACCTATAATGTCACCAACGGGTCAAACGGGTCAACTGGGTCAAATGTGTCTTGTCTTTCTAAAAACCTTGAGTTCCTTGGTTTGTAGAGCACTTAGGGTTTCATGTTGATTTTGTGTACACGTGCTTATGTACTCTTGTATTCTAGGTGACCTTTGAAGGTTGTCTTTCCCTCTTTCTTTCAAGTTAAGCTCTAGGTTAATTCTTGAGCGCATCAGGTGAGTTCTTGCCCCACTTATTTTACATAATCTCTTTTGGGGGAGATAGCATACTGTTGATCACAAACGCTTTTATATATGAGTGTGTATAATATTGATACAGTGCTGTTTACCATGGAAAGTCCTCACACTTTCGGATTGTTAATATTGAATAGCGGGGAAATTTTGGGTAGTACTACTGGGTCTGACGAGCCCCACCTGTACGACTCGAGGTCAAACGGGTGCCATTTTGTCCTAACACATATTCGTCACGACCTGGTAAGTCGTGACGGGAGGCAACAAACGTAACACAGTCAGCTTCGATCGCGAAATCACTATGATTAATATTTTTATGTTAATAGACTAGCTATCTATTGCAATACACTACTTATGCTCTGGAAACTATTGATTGGTTTATATTTTAACGCAAACTCTTGAACTCACCAACCATGTGTTGACTTGTTTAGTATGCTATTCTCAGGTTAAGGTTGCCAGTTGCCTAGGAGCACGCACACCAGCATCGTTGAGTTGTCTACATTTGTTTGTTTACAAATTTGGGATTATTTTCATATTAAACATTTGTGTCTGGGGCGCGTATGTTTTGCGCATTCTCTTTACATACTACTTGTTTTGGGTTTTTTGTTTTAAAAACGCTTCCGCAGTATTTTAAACGTTAACTCTGGTTTTGTTTATTAATCATATAGAGTCGTTCTTGGTAACTAATGACTGAGATCCTGGTATGTCACGCGCCTCGCGGTAAAACCCCGCTCGCGGATTTTGAGGGTGTGACAAAAGTGATCAGGATGACCCATTGCCATAAATGTCTCTCTACATTCATTAAATGACAATTCAGCAAAATCCTCAGGATCATTTGGTCCCAATCTTAAAGCTTCTCTTATGGACTCTTTAGATACTTCAATCATTCTAAAGTTTGTAATGAATCCTCTCACTACTTTTCTACCTTCATCATTAACTTTGACAGATGCAGTGTTCCAGAACTTCTTGATTAGTCTTGTATATATGATTGGCTGATAACACATGGCATAAACATACTTTGTTCTCAGTAAAAATCTGATTATCTCTTCATATCCCATAGCTTCTCTTAATTCTTCATTCAGTAAAGCAGCAACATTATGTTCAGGCTCGAATTTTAATTCAGCCATCTGCAAAATTAAAAACAAGAAATTTAGAAACTTGAATATTATCAATTAAAATCAATTGATGTTTGTTAAAATTTAAAGAATTAGTATGTTTTAGAACATTTTTGACTAACTTGCACTTAAAAAAACATTTTTGACTAACTTGCACTTAAAAATTCTAAGTGTTTGACATTCTGTTTAAGAACAAATCATCATTCAAGTTAGTTTGTTTATGATTTATACACACTTTAATCCTCAAATTTATCTCACAAAACAGATTTGTAACAAGATTTTTTTTTGTTAATCAATTTTTTTATTTTAAAAAAAAAATCGAACATGACTGTTCATCTTCATCATACGACTGATGAAGAATCATCACAAATTGATGTTCAATGAAAACCAGATTTAAATGCATTAACAAGGTCGCAATCATGTTTCTATTAACATTTAATCATCAATTTCAGTTCATTATACTCATTTCATTCACAAGTTTAACAGATTCAATCAACTAGGGTTCGTGCGCCCGAGCCCAAATCAAATCAACCTATTAAACTGAAATTCCTGTGATTTTGATCATAAACTTACGTTTAGAATCTGATATAAAGACTATCGAATGCAAGACAAGATCAGAAATCAATTGAAATGAGAGAATCAGGGTTCATCGAGTGTTTGGGTTTACGAGTGTTCAGGGGTTTTGAGAATGAAATGTCTGAAATCACAAAGTGTTGCTTTTATACTAAGTGAAATTTTAAGGCGCATGAGCACTGTTTATACGCATAAGGTCAGGCGCATGAACACTGTTTGTGCTCATGATAATATATTTTACACTAAGTATTTAGGCGCATGAGCACTGTTTGTGCGCATGGGGTTAGACGCATGAACACTGTTCAGACGCATCAGCACTGTTTAGGAGCTTTTGCACTGTTCAGGCGCATGAGTGTTGCTGAAACGCCCACACTTGGTATTCTTCACTTAAAACGCCCATGAAAGTCTGGATACTGTTTAGGCGCATGAGAAAGGTAAAATGCCCAACACTTAGATCAAAATTTTCAAACTTATGACAACTGTTTAGGCGTATGAGGATGTCTGAAACGCCTAACACTTGTATAAATTCTAAAAAACCATCATGCTCCTAATCCTGGACTTATTAACACTGTTTAGGCGCATGAGATGACTTTCATGTGTCTTAACACTTGTAATTTTTAGATCTTCCACCTGTACATTGTTTAGACATATTAGTACTGTTCAATACTAATATTTAAACAATTTATCAAATTTTGACTTTAAATAGTCAAATTTTGACTTTCACCCAAAATAGTCATAATTGACCCTTAATTTTGAACTTTTGACATTTCAAACTTTTTATTTTTATTTTTTAATCATTTTATGTTTTGACCTTTTTATTTTTTTGTTTTTAATTATACAAAAACAATTTCCCATCATTTTAGTCTCTAATTTTAACAAATAATCTCATATTACAATGTTGCAATAAGCTTTTCCACTTAAAATATTTTTCAGGTTCATTTTTATATTATGTCAAACACACACATGCTTGAACATTTTAGCTTCATCCTTTCCATCCAAAACATTAAATTTTGATTTTTCATATCTTTGAAAATCAATTTTCTTAGACACTTTTCCTTTTAACTCTTTTTACTCCCCCTAAACTTTTAAGTTTAACAAAACTTAGAAGTTTTTCTTGAATTTGTCACATGAAGATTACACTAATCATTGTTAATATGTTTGCACACAGAAAACATGCAAAAAATCAAAACTAAAGCAGAATAAAAATCTAATATTTACAAATGAATCAATGTCTGCAGTGAGATCATATTAGTTAAGATCAACACATTAAAATAAAAAAAAATGGATAGTCATAGACAGTGAATAAATCCTGATCACGTGTGTTCCAGGTCAACATTTCTACAGCAAAGGAGACACAAGATCTAAGGATAGAAAATGAGTGCATTTAGCAAGATATTCAGCACACTTACTTTTTCAATTCTTGGATTGTTTATGGTACATTAGATATGACATTATGCAGTCACACTTAGACTTAGAGAGGTTAATTCTCATAAAGATATGAAAAAAGTCATTGTTGTCAACTTGTTAACCTGACATATACTATAACCAGATCTCATTTGGTGTTTGTGCACATTGGCATCTTGTTACATCAGGTGAGAATATCCAGGACTGTAATGACTTACAACAAAGGATATCTCAGCACTTCAGGTCTATGATGACTCATAACAGAGAAGTGTTAGATGCATTAAATAATTAGAGCTTAATGGTTATTCATATCACCATCAGGTGTGAGATTATGTCTTAACAAGCAATCAATTTAAGAAATAAACACTACTTATTAGTGCTAAGATAGACTGACATAAATGCATGAGAGATTTAGTTTAATCACAAGAATTTACTTTTTCAGTCTAATTGCATGAACTTACTTGCACATCATATCTGATCACGTCAGACTTTAGTCGAAAGCAAAGTATGCAACTGATCAAACTAATGTATCTATCATTTCTCACATATTGCAATGACAGATCCATCCTGAATAATGAATTAACAAATAAAGACTCTATTTTTGTAGTTTTTGTTTTATATTTTTATCTTTTTGTTTTTCCATTTTTTTTAATTTTGTATTTGGTTTTACTTTTTCTAATAAACATGCACACACAAAAATACAATCAGGCAATTAACTTTGACAGGTTCTCTGGCAGTGTCCTATTCATATAAGGGAGGGTTCTGATCATGTTTAGACTCAATTAACTGAAATGTTCAAAAACCAGTTTTTAAATGTGGTTAATAAGACCAATTGACTCTACCAAATACGAAAATCGTCCTGGTAAGAAGGCTTTAGTAAAAAGGTCAGCCAACTGTTTTTCAATAGCAATTTGAATCAGAATAATTAAACCTTTTTCAGAGTTATCTCTGAGAAAATGGTATCGACTCCCGATATGTTTGGTTTTTGAATATTGGACAGGATTAGCTGTAATGAACATAACAGCAGTGTTATCAATGTAAATTAGAGTTTTTAGAAAGTTGAACCCGTAATCCAGCAATTGGTTTTGTAACCAAAGGATTTGAGAACATCCTGCTGAAGCAGCTATGTACTCAGCTTTTGCGGTTGAAACGGAGACATTAGTTTGTTTCTTACATTGCCATGAGACTAATCTGGGTCCTAAAAACTGATAATCACCCATAGTGGATTTTCTATCTTGACAACATCCTCTATAATCACTATCAGTATACCCATATAACTCGAAGTTTCCTTCATAAGGATACCATAACCCTAAGGCTGGTTTTCCTTTGAGATATCTGAATATGCGTTTGATAGCAATTAAGTGAGATTCCTTCGGGTCTGATTGATACCTTGCACAGACATAAACGGCATACATTATGTCTGGTCTAGATGCAGTGAGATACATTAAAGAACCAATCATAGTTCTGTATAAAGTTTGGTCTACAGATTTTCCTTTCGGATCAGGCACAATCTTGGTGTTTACGTCACCTTGAGTTCTGATGGACTGAAAATCTTGTAGTTTAAATTTCATCAAGAGTTTGTTAACAAACTTCTCTTGATTTATGAATATTCCATCTGCAGATTGCTTGACTTGAAATCCAAGAAAGAAATTGATTTCTCCCATAGAACTCATTTGAAATCAAGACTTCATGATTTCTTTGAATTCATTACACAATTTTGGACTTTTAGAACCAAATATGATATCATCGACATACACTTGTACACATAAAAGATCATCAGCATCCTTCTCGATAAACAGAGTCGGATTGATTTTCCCTCACGTGTATCCATGTTGGATTAAGTGTTGTGATAATGTTTCATACCAGATTCTAGGGGCTTGATGTAGACCATATAAAGCTTTGCTAAGCTTGTACACACGATATGGATATTGTGAATCTTCAAAACCCGGAGGTTTCTTTACATACACATCATCAGTGATCGGTCCATACAAGAATGCACCTTTTACGTCCATTTGATACACTTTGAATTTCATGAATGATGCATAAGCCAGGAAGACACGAATTGACTCAAGTCTTGCAACTGGAGCAAATACTTCATCATAATCTATTCCTTCTTCTTAGGTGATCTGTTTTGTTTCTGAACAACCATCTTGTGCCTATGGCGTTTTCTCCTTCAGGTAAATCCACAAGATTCCACACTTCTTGTTTGCGGAATTGCAATAATTCTTCTTGCATAGCCTCAATCCAACTATTGTCCTTTAACACTTCGGTAACGTTTTTAGGAATAATTTGAGAAAGAAAACATGAGTATAAGCAAAGATTTGCGTGTTCTGATTTACTTCTTGTTGTTCTCTCATTCAATGGACCAATAATCTGAGACGTTGGATGGTTCTTATGAATATGAGATGTTGGAATCTCATTCCTTGAACATGAACATCCAGATTGGTTTGGTTCATGTTAGAAAGCTGATATTATAGGCTTGAAGAATGTGAATTGAAATTGAGAACTTGATTCGGTGAGTTGATGAAGTAATCAAGATTACCGGTGTCAACTACATCACCAGAAATGGATGACGTTCCAGACTCAGGTTGTAGAATTTCTATACCATCATTAGGAATAGGTTGTGAAACTTCTTGATTTTTTGAAACGGAATGATCTTCATCTTGTTGAGAGAGATCATCATTATTAGACTAAATTATAGAATCTCTGACAAAAGAAAAGAAGGGATAATATGGGCTTGAGTCATCCATATCATCAGAATCTGAATCATCACTGAAAGAACCGAGATCTCCTTGAATTTTCTTCTCACCTGTAGAATCAAGCAAGTTAGATTGATCAAACGAGTTAGATTGAAAAAAGTTTGACAATGAATCTAAATCAAATAACCAAGCTGGACCATTTGAAACTAATGGAAAAGAGTTTTCAAGGAATTTAACATTGAATGTTTCAATTATAACATTTGTCCTAGAGTTGTAAACTCGATAGGCTTTTGAAACAGATGAATATCCACAAAAAATCCATCATCAGATTTTGCATCAAATTTTCCTAGCTGATCACTTGAATTTAAAATCATAACTGGACAACCAAAAGATTAAGAAAATCTATGTTTGGTTTCCTGCCAAACATCAACTCATATGGAGTTTTCAGTTTGTCTTTCACAATTAAAGTACGATTCTGTACAAAACATGTAGTAGATGTGGCTTCATCCCAGAAAGTGATAGGAATTTTTTCATCTGCTAACATGGATCGCCCAGCCTCAATCAAGTTTTGTTCTTCCTTTCAGGAACTCCATTTTGTTATGGAGTTCTGCGAGTACTGAACTGATGAACAATTCCTTTTCCTGCGCAGAACATGTCAATATTAGCATTTTTAAATTCCGTTTCGTTGTCACTTCTTATTATTTTTACTTGTTGTTCTAATTGGTTTTCAACTTTTGTGATGAATTCTTTTAATAATTCAGCCGTTTCAAATTTAGCATTCAAAAAGAAAACCCATGAAAATAATGTAAAGTCATCAATGATAACTAAACAATATGATTTTCTTCTAATACTCTTCACGTTGGTTGGTCCAAAAAGGTCCATATGCAACATCTGAAGGGGTTTGGAATTTGAGTTTATCTGCTTGGGATTATAAGACGCTCTGTGTTGCTTTCCCTTTAAACATGCTGAACGGAGATCTGTAGTGGCAAACTTCTTTGTTGGAAGGCCGATAACATGATTTCATGCTACAAGCTTGTTCATATTCTTGAATTTGGAATGTCCGAGACGTCTATGCCAAAGCTAACTTTTGACATTTGATGCTTGAGCAATAAGACAAGTTATTTCTGTAGATGGATCAACATGAGACATATCCAGTTTGTATACATCTCGATCCCTAGCAGCTTTAACAACCACGCAGTCTTTGCTAATCTGAAAACTTGACTTCAAAATATTGCAATAAGAATCATCAAAAAGAACATAATAGGATTTATCACAAATTTGGGATACGCTTAGCAAATTAAAGTTCAACTGTGAGCAGCAGTTGACTTTATCAAAGCTTATTATCTCATTGGATACTATTCCTTCTCCTGTAATTTTTCCTCCCGCATCACCACCAAAGGCGACATGCGTACCATCCTTTAACTTAAAATCTTGTAACAAGGAAAGATTGCCTGTTATATGCCGGCTACACCCGCTATACACATACCATGTGTTAATTGGTCTTCTCGGGCATACCTGCAAAACAAAGAAATTAAGTTGAGTTATCTACCCAAGCCGAGATGGTCTTGGGTTTTCCAAACTTATCAACAATTGCAAATTAGTTGAAATAAGTTTGTTGACATCCGGATTGTTTTTAATGAAATTGCCAATTCTATGATTCACAAACTTTTGATTATTTTTAAGAAAATTCATATCATTTAATTGACCAATTTTTGAAAAATTTTTATTTCCAAAATTTTTATTGTTCAGAATGAATTGATCATGAATGAATTGTTTTGGTCTCACAGAGTCATTTCTTTTGAAAGATCTCAAGCCTAAGGAAGGTTGATTAGTTAATCTTTGAAAATTAACAGTTTGATTTCTTTTAAACTGAGGATTAACATAACCTTTGCTCAATTGTGTATTATAAAATCCTTTCCTTGGCGAATTCTTTCTAAAGTAACAATTTTCTGTGTTATGAGTCTGTTCATCACAGAAGGTACAGTACTTATTAAAATAACACTTTGATGTTGAGTGATTTCTCATATCGCATATGTGACTGTACTTATTAAAAAAACATTCAACAGTGATGTGATTATACATGTCACAGATTTCGCAGTACCTCTGTGAAGTTTTGAACAATTGTTTATTAACTTTTGATGTTGACGCAACATTTGTTCCTTGTTTAGGTTTAGGCGTCAAAAAGTTAATCTTTTGTTTTTGATTTGACAAATTTTTCTTTTGCACATTTTGTTTTGTCTTTTGAACATGAACTTCATTCTTTGTTTCCATAGATACAAATCGTTTAACGACAGCGGAAGACTTAGAATCTGAACCTCTTTCAGATCAAAGGTTGATTTGTTCTTAGGAGTTTGCTTAACATCTTGAATTGAATTCATGTTTAACATACCAGCAGACACAAATTTTATTGGTTTAAATTTATTTGTTTGATTTGTTATCTGTGTCTAATTTTCATTAATTTGATCATTTTTGGCTTTATTCATTTTTCTTCTTCTTCTCTGATTCCTTGATTTTGTGGAACTTGATTTTACTTAAGATTGAACATCTTCTGTGGAAGATTCTTTTTCATTTTATTTCTCTTTTTGATCTTTTTGTTCATAAGAGCTTGAGTCTTCTGATGTTTCTTCTTTTTTGTTTTTTCTTGTCTTTGTTTTTAATGATGACTTCCTCCAACACAGATTATTTTGAAACAAACATTTTCTTACTTTTCGGTCTTGGTTCATATGATTTAACTTTTATTGGATGACCATTTTTGATCTTTTCTGTATCCTTTTCTTCAAAAATTTCTACATTAGCTTTCTCTTCTTCATTATCAGAAATCTTGTTCTTGATTTGGAAAGCTTTGAGTTTTGCCTTATTCTCCAGAGAGTGATCGTGTGTATTAAAGTTTTCTGGCAAAGTGTTAGTTATAGATTCAGGCATTGGTTCATGAGTAAAACCTAATCCTACTTTTTGTTTATCTTTTCTTTCACTTACCAGTTGTTCCACGATTGTTTTGGAACTTTTGACTTTAGCAAGATCAACTTGAGTAGCAGTATGTGCTATTTTCTCCTGTTCTAAGTTCTTGGTCATTTCTTCAAGTTGTTTTGAAACTATTTCTAGTTCTTTCAAAGGTTTGTTCCATGAAGTTTGTAAAGAAATGATCTTTTCATCTGACACTTTGTGATCAGTTTTGTGTTTATTGTGCATCAATTCCTCTTGCTTAAGTTTTTCACATATTTTATATGAGTAATTTCTGTAGTATTCAACATGTTCAAAGCAAGATTTTGTGCATAGTTTTTCTCTTACTTCAGATGGTATTTCAGGATATTTAGGAGGAGAGGTCTCAAAGTTAGAAGATGAATTTTTAACCTTTGGTTGATCTGACTTTGCTCTCAATGCAACTTCTTCTGAATCCTCTTTAGGATCAGATTTATCACTCCAATCGTATTTTTCTTCTTCATTCTCAGAATCAAATTTAGCCTTTGGATCACTATCTTCTGACCAATCTTCTCCTTGAACGTCTACAATAAGAGATAAACTAGAAGTTAGATCAGTAGTAAATTACTCAGCATAAGCACTCCAATCAAATCATCATTAATATTGACAACTAGAGCTTTCTTAGGCTCTTCAGATGACTTTGATTCATCTTTAATTTCAGGCATTGGTAAGCTTTGATATGGCTTTTGGAATGTCTTCTGAGATGATTGTTGAAACCTTTGATTGCTTGAAATCGATTGGCTATTTCCTCCCTTGTTTCTGGGAGCTTTGCATTCCCTTGAAAAGTGGCCATAACTATTACAGTTGAAACACCTTGACTTAGACTTGTCAAATCCAACAGTCTTGTTAGCACTTGGCTTGTAGTTCCTGTTAACATAAGAGTGTTTCTGAGTCCTGTATGCAATCATCACCATTTTCCAATTCAGATCCATTTCCTCCACATCATCTGGGTCCATCTCGAATAAGTCCTGCAAAACAAAATCTAATTGAGTTAAATGACTACCTTGATAAGCTTGAAAACTAGCCATAAAAGTAGTAAAAGCAGATTTGGACTCTTCATCCTGTAATAGGATGTTGATGACATCTTTAACTTTGCTAGATTTAGCAGAGTTAACAGATGGAGTCTCAGTTTGAGGTTTAGAACTTTGAGGCATAGGAGGAGACTGAGGTTGAGACTGAGATGTATAAGCAGGTGCACTTGTATAATAAGACTCAGTTAAGAACCCTGCTCCAACAAACAAATCACCCTCTACTTCTGTTAAACTCTCATTTTTAGCCATAAAGGCATTCTCTACAGTACTAGCTGGAGATGCAACATATTTGTACCAAGACATTAAAGCTGCTCTGTCATTATTCCTTGAGCTTTCATCAACTTCAACAGACTCAAATTTGGCTATCAACAGATCAAGATCCATAGGAAATTTCTCAGTATGCTTTAACAGTGTAACTGTTTGTTTCCATGAAGATGGAAGAGCATTGAGAAGCCTGAAATTTAGATCATTGAGATCATTTTTGATGCTAGCAGTTGCCATCTCAGTTGTCAGTTGCATAAATATATTCATCATTTGGTTTATGGTTTCACCAGATAAATTCTCAAATAGCTCTAACTGTCTCTTCAATTTCTGCTTCTTGAGATCTTAAATCTCCTTACCACCTTCACAAATTATCTTCAAAGCTTTATACATGGTATATCCCATTTGACATCCATCTAGTCTGGTTAAGACTTCAAGTGGTAGTCCTTTACACATCAAGGAATTGGCTTTAATGTCATTCTTGACTTTCCTTAGATCATCACCTTGTAACCCATCTTCAGGATATGGTTCTGGAGAATCTTTAGTGTAGACAAACCCTCTATCAGGACCATCTGAAGTGATAGGAATATGAGGTCCTCTTTCTATTGACTTCCATAAGTTAGTGTTAATAGAATTAAGATGATGTTTCAATCTAAGAGACCAATTCTTAAAATTAGCTCTGTTCTTCAGTTTAGGAACTCTGTTCTCTGAGTCTTCTGATTTCACCATTTTTAATTTTGAATTTTAGAAAAAGATTTTTTTTGTTGTTTTTAAGTTTTGAATTAAAAAAATGAATTGAAAATATTTTTGGATTATTTTTTTTATTATTAATATTTTTTAAGTTTTTTTTTTTTGAAAAATTTCTAAGTGTTGATGTTGATGCGCCTAAACAGTGATGAAGCGCCCAAACAGTTGAGATACTTTTGACTTTGACTTAGAGACGCCCAAGGGATTGCCTTAGGAAGAATTCTCAAATGCCCAACTTGTAATGCGCCTGAACAGTTGTGAAACGTCCAAACAGTTGTCAGACGCCTGGGTGTCAAACGCCCAGTTTAGATGCGCCTTAACAGTTTTAATACGCCTAGTCCACTGGTAATACGCCCCAACAGTGGTAAAACGCCTGATCCAAAAATGCCTTAACAGTGCAAAAACGCCTGAACAGTTGTCAAGCGCCTAACACTTGGGCAACTTTCAGTAGTGTTTTGACCTAATGCGCCAACTTCAACAGATTTTCAACAAACTCAGATTAACTGAAATCCTTTAAAACTTGATTAATTGACCTAAAATCCTCCAATTAGGTAGGAATTCTATCAATTAACAGTCTCTAACTTCAATTTCATCAAATAACAACAACAAATTGATTTTTGGCATGAAAATCAGTTCGACTGATGAAGAACAAGTTTGAACACTGATTTGAACAATTCACTGAATTTGAATGAATTGAACTGAAAATTGTGATTCAATTCATGTTTTTAATGATGAAACATAACTAAAATCAACAATTATTTGATTGAATTGCTTATCAATCACATATTCAAGTGATTCAAAAGTTCGACAGTTTGAAGAACTCAAATCACTGAACCAACAGCTCTGATACCATTTGATAGAATCAAAATGGATCGATCTGTGATGATATCATGATACAATTCAATCAAACAAACACAAGTAATCAATTCAATGCAAACATATCACAAAAATTCATAGTTTCACTAATAGAATGCATAGAAAGTACAAGTATAGAAATCAGTTCCAGTTCGTTCTTAGGTGCTTCTAAGATGTATCTAATCTATCTACACATACCTTATCTATGCTATTTATACTATCAATACAAAAGGAACAAATACTTACAAAATAGTCTCTATACTATGACAAAAACTATACAAGACACATAAAGACTAAATGTTAATCTTTAAGAAGCATCTACATCTTTAAGGGCTTCTATGAAGTTCTTAGGTATAGTGACAGATAGAAAGCAGGAGAACAGGAAAATATTTATTATGTCAGATTGACTTCTTGTCAATCTAACATTGAGATCACCTATGATGTTTCCTATGGATGATATTTATGAGCTTTAGTGGTTTCAATATGATAAACAAGGATTGTTGAATCAATATTGTTGGGCAAGAGTATTAGATGTGGTTGGATCACTTGGCTGTGTATTATCAAGAAATGTTTAGGGGGAATCATGGAAGAAATCTAAGATTTCATCCTCATGATGTGTGTTTGGTAGTGAGTGATTATCATCATCTTCTTAAGCTATGTCTTGATGTTGTGACCTTGTTTGCTTGATTGGTTGTGGGTCAACTGAAGCTTGTGGTTGATTGGTCACATGAGTTAATGATGATGGGGTGTTTTTTGATGTTCCTCTTGAAGAGTTTGTTTGATCTGGAGGAGTTGTAAATATTGTACTTAAAGGAGTAATGGTTGTTCTCCTTGGTGGATCAGCAGTTAATGGAACATCAATGTTTGTACGTAGATCCATGGGATACGAAACATCATCCTTTGTACCTGAGATATCAAAATAAGAGGTGTCAAATGATTTTGTTAGTGAATCTATATCAAACAACTAGTCAGGTCCCATGACTTTCTTAGCAACAGAATGTTCGTTAAAAACAACATCAGTTGTTTCTTCCACTATGTTTAGTCTTGGATTGTATACTATGTATGCTTTAGAGCTTCTAGAGTATCCAACAAAGAATCCATTGTCTGCTTTTTGATCAAACTAAGATAAATGTTCTTTGGTGTTTAATATAGATACAAAACAACCAAATGCCTTGAGAAATCCAATAAAAGGTTTTCTTTTAAACATTAATTCATAAGGAGTTTTTGTGCGTTCTTTGATGATTAATGTTCTGTTTTGTATGTAGTAAGCTGTGTTGATGGCTTCTACCCAAAATAATAGGTGGCAATAGAGAGTCTGCCAGCATAGATCTAGCAATTTCTTTTAATGTTCTGTTCCTCTGTTCAACAACTCCATTCTGCTAAGGAGTTCTTGCTATACTGAATTGTTGACTTATTTCTTTCTCTGCACAAGAAGAAGAAATAAAGTCATTTTTAAATTAAGTACCATTATCACTTCTTAGAGTTTTGACTTTAAGATTTAATTGGTTTTCAATTTTAGTGATAAATGATTTGATGATTTCTGTTGTTTCTGACCTATGTAGAAGAAAGAATACCTAGGTGAATCTGGAGTAATCATCAACTATCATAAAGCAGTATTGCTTCTTGCCTATGCTCAAAATGTTTGTAGGGACAAAAAGGTCCATATGAAGCAATTTGAGTGGTGTGTGGTTAGATTTTACCAATTTGAACTAATATGACACTCTATATTGTTTGCCTTTCAAACATGTAGTGTAGTGGTCTGTATAGAAAAATTATTTTTAAGGTAGACCTATTACTAGGTCACCTTTAACCAATTGATTCATTCTGTTAAAGTTAGAGTGTCCCAATCATCTATGCCATAATTGGGAAATATCTTATGATGCTTTTGATAATAAAAAAGTTTAGGGGTTGATGCTGAAACTGTATTCATATCAACAATGTATGTGTTGTTTTGACAAGGAATTTTCAAAAGGATAGAGTCTTCTAGTATTTGAAAACCCGTCTTAAGGATATAGAAATTATTGGGTTGGAAGAGTATGGCATATCCCTTGTCATAGATTTAGGATAGACTTAGAAGAATAAATTAGAGGTTAGGGTAGTAGTTGACATTCTACAAGCTGATCAACCCATTTGATATTGTACCTCCGCAAGTAATCTTTCCTCCTATCTTGTCACCACCAAATGCTACATTTCCTGCATGTTTGCTTTTGCAATCCCAAAGAGGGAATAGTTGCTGTTCATATGGCGGGAATACCCATTGTCAACATACTAGATATTGTTAGGCCATTGATGATGTCCCTGCATAGACAAAGAAATTAATTAAAGGGTGCAACCCAAGCCAAGATGGTCTTGGGTTTTCTATCTTTTCCCAGTACATAAATTTCCCTTTAAGGATGCATTGTCAGCTAGCTTTGGAACTCTAGGTATACTAGACTTCCTTTGCATGTTTTTAGCTCTACCAGGAGAAGTGCTTTGAGCTCTCCTCCTTTGAGTGCTAAGGTCTGGTTGTTGTCTGTTTTGAGACTTATATCTCCTGTCTATTTGTTTGAAGTTGTCATAAAATGTTTTGTCATTACTTAAAACAACTTTTATATGTGGAGTCTGTCTTGGTACTCTACCCTTGTCCTTATTAGGAACAACTTTTGTTTCTCAGTTGATTTCTTGGCCTGAGTTTGATTGTTTTGCTTTTTATTCTTTTTATTGAAAAAGCAATTTGCTTTATTGTGATTGTTTCTTTCACAAACTGTGAAAATGGCATGTTTCTGTACTGTGATTGTTCATGTCACAATATTTGTAGTACTTTCCATATTTTCACTTTTCTGTGCTGTGTGTGTATTGATCACACCATTCATACTAAGACAAATATGAAGTACTTTGTTTGTTGAAAACTTTTGATTTTATATTTGATTTTGGTGGAATATCAAAAGTTACTATTGGGTGTTTTGGCTGAATAGGGTGATGAAATCAACTTGAACACATGTTGATTCCCCAAGGATCTTTTCAATATCTCTCAATAATCAACAAACAAGAACCATGGTGCAGAAACCTATGATTCAAGTGTATGAAATCCGTGTGTGTTTGAATGCTTGATAATAATAACTGCTTGATTGTATTGATTGTTCAAAAAGCTTACAAAGGATTAGGGTAATGTGCTATTTATAGCCTATACACAAAAGCTATATACAATTACTGAACTACCCTTATGTAAACAAATATTACATAAATAATCCTAAGTCTATAAGCTGTCCGCTATGGATGAATAGCTGTCCGCTGTGGAAGATATCTCATCCGTTGTGGAGAAGACTTGTCTTCCGCTGTACAGTGTTTGTTCATCCGCTGTGGAATCTTCATTTGCTGTGATGAACATCCGATGTTGATAGGTGTTTGATTGTCTGTTGTCCACTGTGGAATGTTTATCCGCTGTGGATGAACATCCGCTGTGGACAGTTGTGTGTGTGTTAGCTTGTCTGTTGTCCGCTGTATGTTCTTCATCCGCTATGGGATGGATGTTCATCCGCTGAGGGATGGATGTTCATCCACTGTGGGATGGATGTTCATCCGCTGCACACACTTAGATAGATTTCTTCATCCGCTGTTGATGATCTTCATCCGCTGTGGACTCTTTCTTCATCCGCAGCAGACACTTGTCAAAAAAATTTTTATTTACAATTCTGAAAAAGAAATTTAAACACATATTAGTGTTTGTTATGAATGATAATGATGCTAATGTGTTAGTAAATGATTGTTTGAATGTTAGAACACATTATGTTTGATATATGTCTGATTTGGAAAGCATCATACATTTATGCATTAATTCTTAATGCATTTGTTGAGTCCAACAATACTCCCCCTAAGTATGATGTTGCCATCAATTTAATGATTGCTTGTTACTGTTTTGTCTATTAATAATGAGTGTGTGTGTGTTTATTATGAATGGTAGTTGTTTGTTTGTCTGTCTTGAATGTTATGCATGTTTAGTTGTTTGTTATGAGTGATTGATTGATTATGAGATTACACAAGTGTAATTAGATTGATTTGTTTGCCTGTATGCTTGAATGATTCCTTTGTGATTGCTAATTAACACATGTATGAATGTTTAAATGTTATCATATGCATAAGAGCATATGTATGTATGAAATGTATGATAGCATAATAAATAAAAGTTATAAGGAAGGATATGTTTGTTTGTTTGTTTTGCCAATGATATGTTTAGAAACCTTAGGAGTGAGATGGTCCAGCTTCTTCAGTCTGCTTCTTAGCCTCTTCCATAGCTTTTAAAGTATCTTCTATGTCTTGTTCAATTGCTTGGTCGGCTTCAGCTTCCTTCACCTGATCCTTCAATGCTGTGATCTTGAAAACATTTCTGTAGTTTACTATGTGTTCAACAAAATAGTCAACTGCACTTCTTTGATCATTATATTTTCACTCAATGTTCAAGTGAACCAGCTGCTCCAAAGTAGACTGGTCAAGGCTCTGGACATCAATTATGCTCACCAAGTTGGTGACAACATGCTTTCCTTTCATTATCTCTAAGTTGATGTTGTCAGAGATTCTCATTCCACTAATCCCTTCAATATGTGTGAGTGGCTGCTGTTTTGTTTCTAGTCTCTGCTTCAATGCTACCTTCACATATATTGTCCCCAGTATTCTCAGCATGTGAATAAAGTAACAACAGTCATACTTACATAATACATCCTGAATGGCTAGAAATGTTTTGGTCTTCAAAAAGGATATATAAGACGGGTGAAGTAGTTTAATCTCAACAGGATCAAACAGTCTTATATCTTTAGCCATCTTTCCTTCTAACATTCTCTCCAACACCACATCAAAATGATTTTCATCATAGTACCAGCGGGTGATTGGATGATTGTATTGGTTGCCTTCTATTTTTTCATTATCAGATTCAGATCAGAAGGTCTTAAAGGGTATCCTACTCTTTCAAGTAGTTCATGGTCAACTTGTTTTGTTTGGTCTGTTTGTGGTTGTTTCCCCTTCCTAGCTGCTCTTTGCTCTCTTCTCAATTTTTCAATATGAAGCTTATCCTCCTTGTCTGGTTTGGCCTTCAGTTCATAATGCTATTTGTGCATGTATGTTCTGAGGATATGGAAGTAGTCACCTCCCTTTGGATTGTTTGAATGATTAACCATTCTTAATTGGAGAAGGTCTAGTCTATCTTCATATGTGAGGGTGCCTAGCTGGGATATGTATGATAAGTATTGGACAAGTCCAGATACTCTCTTGATTAACACAGCATCCCATACCTTATCATATTTCCAGGCCACTATTTTTGTTTCATTTGCCCCAGCAGTCAAGAGATTTTGTCATAAAGCTTAACAAAATTAGTCTTCTCACTGATCATCTCTCTGACATCATTTGTTGGACTCAACAAGTGCATTAAGAATTAATGCATAAACGTATGATGCTTGCCAAATCAGACATATATCAAACATAATGTGTTATAACATTCAAACAATTATTTACTAACAGATTAGCATCATTATCATTCATAAAAAACACTAATATGTGTTTAAATTTCTTTTTCAGAATTGTAGATAAAAGAAATTTTGACAAGTGTCTGCAGCGGATGAAGAAAGAGTCCACAACGGTTGAAGATCATTAGCAGCGGATGAAGAAATCTGTCTAAGTGTGTGCAGCGGATGAACATCCATCCCACAGCGGATGAACATCCATCCCTCAGCGGATGAACATCCATCCCATAGCGGATGAAGACCATACAGCGGACAACAGACAAGCTAACACACATACAACTGTCCACAACGGATGTTCATCCACAGGGGATAACCATTCCATAGCGGAAACAGACAAGCAAACACCTGTCCACAGCAGATGTTCATCCACAGCGGATGAACAAACACTGCACAGCGGATGAGAAGTCTTCTCCAGAGTGGATGAGATATCTTCCACAGCGGACAGCTATTCATCCAAAGTGGACAGCTTATAGACTTAGGATTATTTATGTAATATTCATTTACATAAGGGTAGTTCAGTAATTGTATATAGCTTTTGTGTATAGGCTATAAATAGCACACTACCCTAATCCTTTGTAAGCTTTTTGAACAATCAATATAATCAAACAGTTATTATTATCAAGCATTCAAACACACACACACACACACACACACACACACTGATTTCATACACTTGAATCATGGGTTTCCGCACCATGGTTCTTGTTTGTTGATTATTGAGAGATATTGAAAAGATCCTTGGGGAATCAACATGTGTTCAAGTTGATTTCATCAGGTGGTATCAGAGCCTTGGCTCAATCATTCATTGATTTCGATCCTCTCATTTAACAACATTGATTTCAGTGGTTCATTAGCTTCAAAAAACACACATCAACAAGCTGTTTAGTCTTCAAACTCATCTTCTTCTACTATTAACATACAACAAATGCAAACAAATATGATTTCTGAATCAATTTGTGCATCTTGAAGAAGTTTTGTTGATTTTTCAGCTTGAACATCTCAAACAACACAAGTTTCTATGAAACAATACACAGGTATTGTTCATCAGTTGTTAAAACATCTTCAAAGAGAAGGTTTTTAGGTTAAAACATCATTCATACACGATTTTCAAACATGTTCATCACAAAACTCACTAAAACCTCATCGGTTTTTTAAGGGTTTTGGATAAACAATATACGGTTTTTGTTCTATCCAGTTTTTATCAAACAAACACTGGGTTGAATACTTTGAATTGGTTCATTGTATTTAAACATCACATTTGAGTTGTTTTTCACTCGAAACAGGCGATTAATCTTCATCAAACAACAAACTGATTGTTGTTTTTGTTGAAATTATCTCAGCAGCCAACAAACCCTAGGATAAACCCTAGTTTTTGTTCATCCATTACCTTCACAATCTTCGGTGATTGTGATTGTTAATCATACAAAACAAAGAAGAACCGAAATCTTCTTTTGATTTTTTTTCAAAAAGTTACTTTTTGATCTTAAAAGTTAACTTTAGAAAACAAAATATTTGTTTTTAGGGTTTTTGACTTTATTTGACTGACATCATTAAAAAGTTGACACTCCTTTGACAGAATATTCATTTTTGATCACCGAGATTTGAAAGTGACTTATCATTGGATTTTAATTAATTAATTAATTTCCTTTATTTGGTAAATCTAATTAAAAAGGGTTTATCAACAACAAACAAATCCTAGAGACAATTAGGATTAATTAAAATTTTAGCACCGGACTAAAATTTAAACAAACCAATTTAACTTAAAATTTATTAAGTTTAAATCAAATAAACATGGTTGATGAAATGATGAGTTCTAACAGTGGACTAAAACCCCAAAGTTGAAGAACAAATCAGACTTCAAGCAATGGAAAATCATGTTCAGAAATTGGATTACATATCAAGATCCAGATTTATGGACATCAATTACTGAAGGTCCTTACATCCCACTGACATTAGGACCAGATTATAACATACAAAAACCAGTTAGTCTGAAAAGTGTAGCTGGTGATGACCTTAAGCGGGTCAAAACAGACATGAAGGCATGTAGCATTTTGGCTATGACTTTGCCTTTTGAAATTTTGACACGGGTCGAAAATTTCAAAACTGCTCATGAACTATGGAAGGTTCTTCACACAATGTGTGAAGGAAGTGAGGAAATTAGGGAAATCAAAAAGGAAAAACTGAGGACCCAATATGAAACCTTCCATCACATACATGGAGAGTCAATTCCTCAACAGTTGCATAGATATGTCCAACTTATGAATGAAATGATACTATATGGACTCAAATATGACACTGTTGAAATCAATAAGAAAATGTTGCATACATTGCCTGAGAGTTGGACTCAGTCAGTGTCACTCATGAAAGCAACATTGGACTTAGATGCCCTATCCCTGACTCACTAGTAGCCAAGGTTGAAGCACTTGAGATGGATGAAAAATCCAAAAACAACAACCAAATCAGACATGTAGAGGCCTATAAGTTCAAAGAAACTCAACACACAGACAGTGCTTTCCTCACAAGCACTGGAGAAGATGAAGAAGAAGAAGTCTTGGATTCTCATGATACATCATTCTTCTCAGCACTAGTATCATCCAGCAACAAACACAAGTCTAAGAAGACTGGAGTTCATGCTTCACATGAAGTCACACCTCAAAGCAAGCATCACCCTTATAATTCTACCTTAAACAAACAGTCAAAACCTCAAACATCAAACATACACAGACTTGAAAAACCTATGGATGCTCTTACTATCATTATACAAAGTGAAGAGCAAAAGGCAGCTTATGCAGCCTTTTCAACCAGTTTTGAAGCTTTCTTAGGAGCAAGTCTGACTCCATCTCAAATCATCCAATAGGACTTAGATGAACTTCCACTAGATATGGTAGAAGAAATGGATTTACAATGGTCCATGGCCATGATAGCATACAGGTCTAAAAGGTTTCTACAAAGAAATCGGGGATTAAACTTGGACAAAAAGACAAGAATTGGTTTTGATAAAACCAAAGTTAGGTGCTACAACTATCAGCTTTATGGTCACTTTTCAAGAAAATGTCAACAGCCTAGAGTTGACAGAAATACACATCAGGCACAACACTCAAGTGGAATTCATACAAACAGACAAGTGCCTCCACCAATCAGTATTCCAAATGCACCAACTCAACCTCAAATTACTATTTCAGTCCAACTCAACATCTAATATCTTCTGCTATGATCATCAAAAAGGATGGAGAATATGACTGGAGCCTTTATGAGGCTGAAATCCCATCACCTTCAGATCATGCCCTTATGGCTGATATTGAAGACAAACTAACAGACATCCCGAAAAAGGTAAAAGAAGTTTCAGAAGTTTCAGGTTTAGGATATAATAAGGTTGAGTCAAAATCATTACAAGCTAAAACTGAAGTGAAACTTCAGAAGTTTCAGGTTAGTAACAAGAAGTTCGAAGAACTTCTTGCACAACTAAGGGTCTTTAAGGACCCTTCAGGTTTAGGATATAATAAGGTAAGTCCACCTTATAATGATAATTACATTCCTTTACCTGACTCCATGACCAACAAACAGGATGAATCTCATGATTCTCAAGAAAAGGCTGATGACTCTAAACAATCCTCATCATCATCATCAAAATCACTTTTAAAATCAAAATCACCCTTGATAAAGTTTGTTAAAAGTTCAACACCATCATCAATCAAATCAACTGACTTTTATCAAGGAGAAAATAATGAATTTGATAATCAAACAACAGATGATGATGAGGATGACTTATTAGATGATGAGTCTGATCAGCTAATTACTGAAACTCAAAAGGTTTCAAGTGTGGCTGATACATAAAACAAACAATCAAAATAGATTCAAGGATTTGATATCTGTTCTGGTGGAAGGAAAGATGTAACTTCCATTGCCCCTCCCAAACAGGTAAATAAAGGGAAAGGCAAAACCACAATTCAGCCAAAACAATCATCAGTAACTTTTGAAGTTCCATTAAAATCTAATTTGAAATCAAAAGTTTTCAGCAAACAAACAAAATCAGAGTTACCATACTGTGAATGGTGTGATCAATTCACACACACAATTGAAAAGTGTAGATATGGTAAGTACTGCAAGTACTGTAAGATGAATAATCACAGTATAGAATCATGTAATTTTCACAATTACAGCTCCATTTGTGAAAGAAACAATCACAGCACAGCAAGTTGTGTTTTCAATAAGAAAAACAAGAAACAAATCAAACAAGCTCAGATAGAGAAAAACACTAAAAAACAATCAATTGTTCAAAATAAGAGCAAAATGGGAGTTCCTAAACAAACTCCTCATCAGAAAATTGTTTTAGATAATGATAAAACTTTTTATGACAATTTTCAACACATATCAAGGAGACATAAGTCTCAGAACAGACAAAACACTGACACTAGCTCACAAAAGAGAAGAGCACAAAGCACTTCTCCTAAAAGAGCTAAAGCAAACCAAAGGAAATCTAGAGTTCCAAAACCTGCAGACAATGCTGTCTTGGAAGAAATTTGCATTGTTTGAAAAGATGGAAAACCCAAGACCATCTTGGCTTGGGTTGCTCCAACTAACTGATTTCTTTTGTTTTTTAGGGACATCTTAGAAGGCCTGACAACATCTGGTATATTGACAGTGGATGCTCCCGTCATATGACAGGCAACTGTTCCCTCCTTTGAAATTTTAAGAACAAACATGGAGGCAATGTAGCCTTTGGAGGAGATAAAACAGGTGGGAAGATAACTGGCGAAGGAACAGTGACAAATGGGTTGATTAGCTTTGAAAATGTCAACTACTGCTCCAATCTTCAGTTCAATCTTCTGAGTGTATCACAAATTTATGACAAGGGATACGCCACCTTATTTGACTCCAACAACTGCTACATCCTTAAGATGGGTTTTCAGATTCCAGAAGATTATATCCTTTTGAAAACTCCTCGTCTAAACAACACATACATTGTTGATATGAACAATGTTTCAGCATCAACCCCTAAACTTGTTTATTATCAAAAGCCACAGAAGACGTATCACAATTGTGGCATAGACGATTAGGTCACACTAATTTTAACAGAATGAACAAACTTGTTAAAAATGATCTAGTCATAGGTCTTCCACAAAAGGAATTTTTTGTACAGACCACTGCACAGCATGTCTGAAAGGCAAACAACATAGAGTTTCCCATAAATCAAAATTGATAAACTCTAATAACACCACTCAAATTGCTTCATATGGATCTTTTGGTCCCACAAACATCCTAAGCATAGGAAAGAAGCAATACTGTCTTGTCATAGTAGATGATTATTCCAGATTCACATGGGTTTTCTTTCTTCTACACAAGACAGAAACAGCACAAATCATTACATCCTTTATCACAAAGATTGAGAATCAACTTGATCTTAAAGTTAAATCTTTAAGAAGTGATAATGGCACTGAATTTAAGAATGACTTTATTTCTTCTTTTTGTGCAGAAAAAAGGATAAGTCATCAATTCAGCGTAGCAAGAACTCCGCAGCAAAATGGAGTAGCTGAACGGAGAAACAGAACATTAATAGAAGCAGCTAGAACCATGCTAGCTGACTCTCTATTGCCCATATCCATTTGGACTGAAGCCATAAACACAGCTTGCTACATAAAAAACAGAACATTAATCATCAAAGAACATTCCAAAACACCTTATGAATTAGTGTTTAAAAGAAAACCATATATAGGATTTCTTAAGGCATTTGGATGTTCTGTTTCCATATTAAACACCAGAGAACAATTATCCAAATTTGCTCCAAAAGCAGATGATGGATTCTTTGTTGGATATTCTGGAAGCTCAAAAGCTTACAGAGTATTTAATCCAAGGCTAAATATAGTGGAAGAAACAACTGATGTTGTTTTCAATGAACATTCTTTCACTAAGAAAGTCATTGGATCAAACTGGCTGTTTGATATTGATGCACTAACAAAATCATTTGACACAGCTTACTTTGATGTTTCAGGTTCAAAGGATAACACTGAATATCCAATGGTTCCACCAACAACCATTGATGTTCCGTTGACTGCTGATCCTCCAAGGAGAACCACTAACACTCCTTCAAGCACAATGTGTCAACACCTCTTGATCAACCACAAACATCCTCAGACACTCCAGCATCTTCATCTCCTATACCCAATCAATCACAGGAAACAAACAAACCAAAACAACATGAAGATGATGATGACTACCATTCTCTACCAGACACACATCATGAAGATGAAATATTAGATTTCTTTCATGATTCCCTCAAACATTCACCGAACCCCCTCAATCAGACAATCACACATCTCCCAATACTCTTGCTCACCCATCATCACATGATCAGATAATCACCAATCTTGATTCAACAATTCATGTTGATCAAATTACAACCATAAGAGTTCACAAGGACCATCCAATAGAAAACATCATCAGTGATCTCAACACCAGATTGACTCGTAGTCAATCTGACACAGCAAACATTTGCTTGTATTCCTGTTTCTTATCCTTAACTGTACCCAAAAACATCACTGAAGCATTAAACGACAATAGTTGGATAGAAGCTATGTAAGAGGAGCTACAGCAATTCAAGAAGCAGGAAGTTTGGAAGCTGGTAGATCTGCCTAAAGGTCAATATGCAATTGGCACAAGGTGGCTATTCAGAAACAAAAGATGATTGAGGGATTGTCATAAGAAACAAAGCAAGGCTTATAGCTCATGGTTATACTCAAGAGGAAGGCATTGATTATGATGATGTCTTTGCTCCTGTAGCAAGACTGGAAGCCATCCGAGTATTCCTTGCTTATGCCTCATCTCAGAAGTTAACTGTCTACCAAATGGATGTAAAATGTGCATTCCTTTATGGTAAGATAGATGAAGAGGTGTATGTTGCTCAACCTCCAGGGTTTGAAGATCCAGATTTCCCTCACAGAGTATACAAGTTAGACAAAGTTCTGTATGGTCTTCACCAAGCACCCAGGAAGTGGTATGAAACTCTATCAAAGTTTCTGCTACAAAATGGTTACACTAGAGGTAAAATTGATCAGACCTTGTTCTTAAAAAAGAAAGAACAAGACTTGTTAGTAGTGCAAGTCTATGTGGATGACATAATATTTGGCTCCACAAACACACAGCTTTGCAAAGAGTTTGAAACTCTTATGCAATCAAAATTCCAGATGAGCTCAATGGAAGAACTCACATTCTTCCTAGGCCTACAAGTTCAACAATCAACAGATGGAATTTTCATCAATCAAAGCAAATATGTGCATCAGATACTCAAGAAGTATAACATGACTAATTGCAATTCAAGCAAAACACCATTTGCAACTGGATTGAAGTTTGGACCAGATCCAGAAGGAACATCAGTTGACCAGAAACTCTTCAGATCTATGATTGGTTCTCTGATGTACCTTACAACAAGTAGACCAAATATCATGTATGCAGTATGCATGTGTGCAAGATATCAAGCAGATCCCAAGGAATCACACATAAATGCTGTCAATAGAATCTTTCGATACTTGAAAGGCAAACCAGGTCTTGGTTTGTGGTATCCTAAAGATGGAGTTTTCTCATTATGTGCATACACAGACAGTGATTACGGGGGATGCAATAACAACAGGAAATCAACCAATGGAGGCTGCAAGTTTCTTTGATCAAGATTGATCTCTTGGCAATGCAAGAAGCAGACAAATGTCTCTGTGTCAATAGCTAAAACAGAATACATAGCTGCTTCTGCATGCTGTTCTTAAGTGTTATGGATTCAAAACCAAGTGCTTGACTATGGCTTTAATTTTCTTAAAACACCCATACACATTGACAATTCTGCAGCCATGTTTATCACTGAAAATCCTGTTCAACATTCAAAAACAAAACACATAAAGATCAGATATCACTTTCTGAGAGATTGCTTAGAAAAGGGTCTGATCAAGTTAATCAAGGTCCATACAGACAATCAATTGGTTGACCTCTTTACAAAACCATTTGACTCAACAAGATTTGAATTTTTGGTTTAGTCACTTGGTATTATCAACTATGAGTCAACAAATTAATGTTTTTCAAAATAGTAAAATCAAACATGCTTGAATTTGTCAAAGTCTAAGATTAACACCAAACATACCTTTTTCAAAATCAAGAAATCATGCAAATCATTCATTTTTAATATTGAATCATACATATATCTCATGAGAAATGATAGTACACTAGCATCATTCTTCACTTGAGTCTTTTTCAACTAATAAAGATTGACAATACTTTGTTTGATATGTGGATAGGCTCAGCATGGGACACCTAACATCACATACAACAGTGAAGAACTAAATTCTCATGATTGTGTGGTCAACAACACATCTTGGTTTATGGTGAGTATTAATCTATCCAATATAGGTTGCTTTTAAAGTAACTACAATACACCAAGTGAAACAGGTCATAATTTGCTCAATCATACAAGTGTCTCCTCTGTTATGATAATCATAGACCTGGAGTACACCTAGGCATTCTTTGTTGTGCTAAGCACAGACTTGAATGACCTACATCTTGATCCAAAAAGATTCCCAAAGAGGAACACATCCATCTTGGATGAATAACAAATAAAGTCTTTATGACTACATTCCTTGTGAATGAATCAAAAGAATCCCAAAGAGGATCACCTTCCAAAGTGAAGTGAAAAGAATCCCAATGAGGATCAAACATCATGGATCAAATTGAGCATTTATACTCCTAAGTAGCTAGGTTTTAAGTATTGAAAGTGCTTTCTAGCATATCTTGAGGAGGGTTGTACCAATCATACAATCAGATGTGGGGTACATACATCTCATGTCAATAACTCAAAACATGATAATCACTCACTGTTTCAATCAATCATTAATACCATGCATGAGTTTAAGTGGATCACAATATCTGCAATAACATTGTACTTGTCTATGTCTATTCTCAAAACCATACAAACAACTCAGTGAGAAATGTAGACTAGTATATCTCATGGTATGTGCAAAAGATTCATGTGTAAAACATGATAAACATTCATTTTTAGTAAGATAATATCTTCTCTTGCTAAATGATTAACAAACAAGCAATTGGACTTTGATAATTTCCATATTAAAACATATAAATTTTTGTCATTTTATAAAAGGTTTTTATAAATATGCAAAAATTTAGGGGGAATTTGAACATGGAATTATCAAAGGCAACAGAATTGTGCATTGTCACACATTTCAAAACTTAAATTTTCAAATTTTGAGTAATAAACAAAGTCAAGCCAACACTAACAAACAGCAGGTTGACACACATACATTTGTTTATTTTATTGCACATATTGCTTATGAGTGATATCAAATCATCCATATATTGAATATGTTAAAATTCAATATTTAACATACATTTTAAATCAAATTTTAAACAAACATTTTGATTTAAACAAAATTTAACATTCAAAATCTTCTTTTGGAAGAAAAACAAACAAATTTGTTTTTTAAAAGAAAACAAAATTTCCTTCGGAAGTAAAATATTTGCTTCGGAAGAAAATTTCAAAACATACAAAATTTTTAAATTTTTTAAATTTTTGACAACTGTTCACACAACGGATGAACAAATATAACATCCGCTGTGGGAACAGTACCACATAAACATTTCAAGTGTCCAAAGCGCATGAACACTGTTCATCCGCTGTGAACATCCTCTCAATAACATTCAAAGTATCCACAGCGCATGAACAAGGTTCATCCGCTGTGAATATTCATTTAAATATTCAAAGCTTCCACAGCGCATGAACTTTGCTCATCCGCTGTGAACATATCAAACATATGATCCAAGTATCCACAGCGCATGAACATTGTTCATCTGCCGTGAACAAACCATCAAATCATTCAAGTGTCCACAGCGCATGAACAAATGTTCATCCGCTATGAACAATCAGTACAATAGTCCAAGGGTTTACAGCGCATGAACAAAATGTTCATCCTCTGTGACTACAGTTGTCATACGCAACATATAAGCTATGTGCACAGTGTGCGCAATACAACATACAGCGCACAGTGTAAAACGCACAACGCATGAACACTGTTCATACAGCGGATGACCTAAAATTAATTTATTTTTTTACAGCGTATGAACACTGTTTATACAGCGGATGTTATGCGTATGAACATTGTATCCACAGCGGATAGTCTTTTGCCTGCTGTGCATATAAACCATACTTGCACATTTTTTCTTTTTCACCAGTAAAGAGAGAGAGAGTAAACAGTCAAAATTTTTTTTTTCAAACACTTCAAAACCCTCGTAAACCCTAGTTACTCTGTTCAATCTAAACCCACACAAACTCTGATTTATCATTGATTTGTTGATCGAAAAGGTATAACAACATGATCAAAACATTAAAACATTCATTCAAACAACATCAGATTGACTTCTGTCATACATTGTCCGACTCAGTCGAACACGTTTTACATAATCAATAAATAAAGTGATGTTTTTAATCAAATCAAACATAAATCTGTGTTAATAGGACTGAGTCGAATGTACTTAGGCTGTTGATTTGGTGTAATTTGACTATGTGTTCATAATGATCATGAACAGTCATGATGTTCATTTGAAAAACCATTCAAAATCACTGTTTGATCTTACAAAATGATTGAAATGTGATTGAAATTGTGTTATTACTTGATATAATGTATAATTTATGCATGCTTATGAACTTGTTAATTGTGATAAAACATCAAAAACTCATAAGAAATTAGTTTTGATTCATAAGGAGTATATCAAACAAGTTTCAAACAATCAAATCATTCATCAGTTGTCTTGTAAAAGTCAAACTCATATTGTCTTTGAAAACACCCAAACCATCATTTTTAATCAAACAACAAGTTCTAAACATACATAAGTTATCATTATACAAACATACAAATGAACACTTAATCAACTTTTCATCATTTCAAGCAATTATGCATATATCATACATAATCACTAACAATTTTTTTTTTTTTTATGCAGCTATGGCAAACTTGGTGTTTGTCAAGGATCACAACATCTGTGCATTCCTAAATCCTAACTCTCCCAAGTCAGAGATCTACAGAGACATGATCCAATCAATCAGGAAACAAGAGGTTCATGCAATGACAGCTAGACCAGACATATGTGAGGATCACATAGTCTAGTTCTGGACTAATGCATACTTGGAAGATATGAATGATGAACAAGTAGTAGTATCTACTGTTCATGATCAGCAAATCATCATCTCTAAAGAAGTAATAATAAGGGTTATGTAATTAGGAGAAGTTGATGCAGAAGGCCTGTTGAGTTTGATGAACAGATGGTTGCATGTATTCAGACAAACTGGATACACTAGTACAATTGAAAGGAAACAGATTAAGAAATCCTATATGTGTGCAAATTTAGATTTCTAATGCATACATACCAGAAAACCATGACAAACAAGGAAAACTGGTTGGGATGATACATCATTAAGGGCTTCATGTGCCATTGCTAGCATTATTGCAAGGAAACCATTCAATTTTGCTGCACAAATACTTAAAGGCATGGTACAAAACATCACACAGGTGAGGAACAAATTTCAGATGTTTCCAAGATTCCTACAGATTGATAATTGATGATCTGTTACCAAACTACCCAAAGAAGGAGCCATCTTTCACCCTGTTCACTTGAATGAACATGTGTTTACCAGGACAAATCCAGCTTTATCAAGGAGATGAGGTGCTATACCTCCACACCTGATTGACTATGACATTCCTGTTCCAGAGGTATTTATGAGGATTCCAGAACAGGATGAACCATTCATGCTACTTCAACATGCCATTCAACAAGCACCCATCATACAGCCACCACCAATCATTCATCAACCACTTAGCCCACAACCACTCAGCCCACCCAAACAACCACTCAACCCACAACAACTATTCATCCCACAACAAACTCCTCATTCCCTTCACCACCACATAGCCCTAACCTCTCAGATCAACAAACACTTTCATCTCTGTAAGAGATATTGATACAGCTATTGAGCAACAATCAGATGAGCATGAGGATGTTGGTACTTCTTCTCATGAACTAAAACATCTCAAATTACACAACTGCCAAAGAAGTTGAACCAATCAGTGAGATTTAACAGAAGAAGACATTGAGCATTCTAAGGGTTTCTGTTCACTGAGTATAATAAACTCATTGAAAGATCAAATAAAAGAGCTATGAAATTGAGAGACAATCTGAAGGAGAAAGAACAAGAGATTGATAAGTAAGACTGATCATAATGCATAAAACTGATTGTTAAGTTTGTAGAACAACAGCTTGATCAACACAAAGAAAACTAAAAGTCAAGGATAATGAACTCTTATAAGCCAAAGCTGAAATTAATTATGGGCTAATTAATCAATAACAATGAAAGTGAAGTTGATATACTAAAAAAGATAATAGAGGCTCAGCTAAAGAAATCAAAAGGTTAAACAGGGAGCTTGAACATACAGACACTCAGCTGAATGAGGAAGAACATTTAGCAGATATTGTTGAACATTTGAGTGATTCTGAAGAAGAAATTGGTGAAGAAGAAACACAGCAAAGCCCATCTGAACCAGCTGAACTAACACTGATCATCCCTGAAGAAACATACACCATGGATCAGCTGTTCAGTGATTCAAATCCTTATGAGAACATCCATTATTCACCAATCTTGAGACAATATTTTCATACACCTGATCCTTTGTCACAAGAAACAAGCATAGTTCATATAAACCTCTACTATAAAGAAAATGGAACTGATCAGGAAACATGAACAAGCATAGCAGAAGCATAATCATCATCTCCTCAAATAATGACCTATGAGAGGAAAAGGAAAAGAACTTACTTAGATTCTTCATCAAAGGAAATAGAACAAACAGTTGAGCCTGAATCACCAAAATCACCTCCATACAGCTACTTAAGTAAAAGCAAGAACAACCTGAGTATGCTAAGCAAGATCAATTAGAAGAAGGTGGAAATTGCATAGAGTTCTGATAAATAGCAAATTATAATCATATCAAACTCAGAGGAGGAAAAAGAAGAAAATGACGATGAAAATCAAATCCAAAACATTCAAGATCTATCTTAGATGATCCAGAAACATTATGGTGATAGAGTTAATATCAATAGGTTTTCCTTATGATGCATTTATGACAAATGAACTTATCCGAAGTAAAGGATCTGCTCAAAGACTTTCAAGAGGTTATGAAGAATGAAAGTGAGCAGACCTACAGAAGGTATAAGGAAATAAAAAAGATCAGCAGGAGTTGCAGAAGAACCTGCCAAAGGATCCACAGATAGACAAAATGACTTACCAACAAGTTAAGAGTTGGTTAAGTCATACAAGGATTCCATACAGATCTTATGCTGGGAGGTCATTGTCCCAATAAAGATATAGCCAGGGAGATATACAAAACATGCTCTCAAATGCCCTGAAGCCATAGGTTTTCAAACCTCATCCTGCAGCCTCTATCTCAACATACACAAGCTCCTCCTGAATACATCCTATTGAAGAACCAAGAGAGTTCATGCCTCACAGGTTATGGCCTGAAGGAAAATGATGTGGAAACCACTGATTTTGCTAGTGGATCGAATATTGCAATCGTATTGTTGCCGTTTTATCGAATTTGTGATGCGGAAACTCACAAGCCCGTTGATGATTTCAAGTGAAGATCTATATACAAGATGAACATGTATGATGATGAATGAGTGATGAACAAATTCAAGAACATATAATCATAAAGATCATTCATCATTCATATGAATAATTCTAGAGGATTACAAGGGAGTTGTTGAATGATTTTGAATGATTGAATGATAAATGTCTAATGAAAAATGAATCAAAATCAGAATTAAATCATGTTTTTGGCTGATTTTTGATTTCAAAACAGTTTGACTTTGAAAAAGTCAAACTTCATGTTCATCAATAAACCAACTTTTGATTTTTGGGTTTCTGATGGAATTGGGTTAAATCAAGGTTTTAATAGCTGTAGATGAGATTCTAAGCTAAAACAACAATCAATTTCATATAATTATCATCTAAACTCAGATTAGATGATAAACCCTAAAGAACATAATAAAGAACAAAACCCAGATCTAAGAATCAATGTTCAAAATGTATGATTTGGATATTGTGAATGATATACGAACCTTAGGTTTTATGTTTCTAAGCTAAAACAACTATCAATTTTAGCTAAACAACATCAGATTCATGATTTTTGATGAATTTCCTCAAGAACAGTGAACTTTTCTCAAGAACACAAAATTTTAAAAAATCTTTAAATTCAAGAGTTGTGTTAATCCAATTGATATGAAACTTTGCAGATGTGTTAGTTATCACAAACTAAAGCTATTAGAAGCTAAATTCTCAAAAAACAACATTAAATCAAAATTCACGTTCATGAGCATTTGAAGATTTGAAGAACAAGTTTGCTTAAATCTTCAAATTAATGGCTCAAATGAACTTCAATTGATGTGAAAACTTGTGATCTTCACGAAATAACGAATCTAAGCTAATGGTAGCTTGATTTCATTAAAAAAAATAACAAGTTTGAGAAAAAATTTGAAGAACAAAGAGCCAAGGTGATGATACCACCTGATGAAATCAACTTGAACACATGTTGATTTCCCAAGGATCTTTTCAATATCTCTCAATAATCAACAAACAAGAACCATGGTATGAAAACCCATGATTCAAGTGTATGAAATCAGTGTGTGTGTTGTGTGTTTGTGTGTGTTTGAATGCTTGATAATAATAACTGCTATTGTATTGATTTTCAAAAAGTTTACAAAGGATTAGGGTAGTGTGCTATTTATAGCCTATACACAAAAGCTATATACAATTACTAAACTACCTTATGAAAACGAATATTACATTAATTCCTAAGTCTATAAGTTATCCGCTATGGAGAATAGCTATCCGCTGTGGAAGATTCTTATCCGCTATGGAGAAGACTTGTCATCCGCTGTGCAGTGTTTGTTCATCCGCTGTGGATGAACATCCGCTGTGGACAGGTGTTTGCTTGTCTGTTGTCTGCTGTGGAATGTTTATCCACTGTAGATGAACATCCGCTATGGACAGTTGGTGTGTGTTAGCTTGTCTGTTGTCCGCTGTATGTTCATCCGCTGTGGGATGGATGTTCAACAACTGAAGGGGTTTGGAATTGGGTTTATCAGCTTGGACTTATAAGACGCTCTGTGCTGTTTCCCCTTTAAACATGCCGAGCATAAATCAGTTGTGGAAAACTTCTTCGATGGAAGGCCAATAACATGATTTCCTGCTACAAGCTTGTTCATATTCTTGAAATTTTGAATGCCCTAGACGTCTATGCCAAATGGCTTTCATCATTTGATGCTTTAGAAAAGAGACAAGTTTTTTCTGTAGAAGAGTCCACTTGAGACATATCCAGTTTGTATACGTCTCAGTCTCTGACAGCTTTAACAACCCGCAAGCCTTGCTTATATGAAATCCTGACTTCAAGAGATAACAGAAAGAATCATCAAAAGTACAAAGTAGGATTTATCACAAAATTGGGATACATTAACAAATTAAAGTTCAACTGTGAACAGAAGTGTCTTTATCAAAGCTTATAATCCCGTTGGATACTGTTCCTTCTCCGGTTATTTTTCCTCCGCATCACCACCAAAGGCGACATGGGTTCCATCTTTTAACTTAAAATCTTGTAATAAGGCCTGATTGCCTATCATATGCGGCTACACCCGCTATCCACATACCAAGTATTGATTGGTCTTCTCGGGCGTACCTGCAAAACAAAACAATTTAAGTTGAATTATCTACCCAAGCCGAAATGGTCTTGGGTTTTCCAAACTTGTCAACAATAGTAAATTGTTTAAAGTGAAGTTTGACATCAGTTTATTCTTTATGAATTTACCATTCTGTTTTGTAACAAAATTATGTTTGTTTGGAAAATTCATGCTTTTTGACTGACTTGTTTGAAAAGTTTTATTTTCAAAACTTTTGCTATTAGTTCTCACTGACCTTGGAATGAAACTATCATTGAAGTATTGTTTAGGTGTCACTGAATTATTCTTTTGAAAGTGTTCAAACCTAAGGAGGGTTGGTGTGTTAATCTTTAAAAAACAACATTTTGGTTTCTTTATATTCTGCTTAACATAACCTTTGCTTATGTTGAAGTGGCAAATCCTCTCCTCTGTGAATTCTTTCTAAAGTAACAATCTTTAGTGTTGTGAGTTTGCTTATCACAGTAGGTACAGTATTTGTTAAAATAATATTCTGAAGTTGAGTGATTTCTCATATCGCAAATATGACAGTATTTGTAAAAAAAACATTCTGACGTTTTATGATTATACATGTCACATATGTTACTATACCTGTGGAGTCTTGAATAATTGCTTATTAACTTTGACGTTGACGCAACATTAGAAACTTGTTACTTTAGGTGTCAAAGAGTTATTTTTTCTTTTTGATTTGAAGAATTATGATTTTGATTTGAACCACTTTTCTTTGCACAATTTGTTTGTTTTTGAACATGAATTTCATTTTGTTTTCCTTAGATACAAATCTTTTAGCTACAGCGGAAGTATTTAGAATCTGAACCCGTTTTCAGATCAGAGGTTGATTTGTTCTTAGGATTTTCTTTAACATCTTGAATGGAGTTCACATTCAACAAACCAGCTGATTAAATTTAATGGCTAATTTTGTTGCTTGATTTGTTTCTTTTGTCTGATTTTCCTGAATTTTATGTTCATTTTTAGCTTTATTCATTTTTCTTCTTCTCTCTGGTTCCTTTGATTTTGTAGAACTAGTTTTCGGTTTAGATTGAACATCCTCAATTGAAGATTCTTTTCACATCTTTCTCTTTCTGGTCTTTTTTCCATTTAATGAATTCTGGGTTATTTAGACCAAATGAATTTGAATCTTCTGATGTTTCTTCATCATTTTGAACTTTGTTTGATTTTTTGAATTTTGGTTTTCAGTTATATATTCTTCCTTCCTCCAAAACTGACTCTTTAGGAACAAAAACTTTCTTTGTTTTAGGCTTTGGTTCATAAGATTTTACTTTAACAAGATGACCATTTTTTATCTTTTCGTTATCTTTCTCTTCAAAAATTTCCACGTTTGTTTTCTTCTTCAGAATCAGACATCTTGGTCCTGTTTTGAAAAGCTTTTAATTTTGCATTGTTTCTGGCGATGATCATGAGTGTTAAAGTTTTCTGGTAAAGTATTTTTTATTGATTCAGGCACGCGGTTCATGAGTGAAACCCAATCCTGCCTTTTGCTTATCTTTTCTTTTGTTTACCAGTTTTTCCATAATACTTTTAGAACTTTTAACTTTTACAAGATCCACTTGTGTAGCAAGCATGTGCTATCTTCTCCAGTTCAAGATTTGTTGTCATCTCTTCAAGTTGTTTTGATACAATTTCAAGTTCTCTTAGAGTTTTGTTCCATGAATTTTGAATAGAGATAATCTTTTCATCAGATACTTTATGATCGTTTTTGAGTTTGTTATGCATAATTCTTCTTGCTTGAGTTTTTCACAAATCTTATAAGAATAGTTTCTGTAGTATTCGACATGTTCAAAGCAAGACTTTATGCATAATTTTTCTCTGACTTCTGATGGAATTTCAGAATATTTAGGAGAAGAAGTTTCAGAGTTAGAGCTTTCAACCTTTGGTTGATCAGATTTTGCTATCAATGCAACTTCCTCTGAATCTTCCTTAGGATCAGACTTGTCACTCCAGTCATATCCTCTTCCTCGTTCTCAGAGTTTCCATCATCTTTGGATCATTAAATTCTGACCAATCTTCTTTTTGTATTTCTGCAAGAGAGATAAGGAGGGATTAATCAGCAGTAATTGCTCAACGTATACACTCCAATCATAACCATCTTTAATATAACAACAAGAGCTTTCTTGGGCTTCTCTGATGATTTAGAATCATCTTTCAATTCTGGCATTGGTAGGCTTTGAAAGATTTCTGAAATATTCCTGTGAAGATTGCTGAAACCTTTGATTACTTTAGCTTGATTGGCCATTTCCTCCTTTATTCCTTGGAGCTTTGCACTCTCTAGAGAAGTGACCATAGCTGTTACAGTTAAAACACCTAGATTTGGACTTATCAAATCCGACAGACTTGTTTGCACTCGGCTTGTAGTTTCTATTGACATACGAGTGGTTTTGAGTCCTGTAAGCTATCATAACCATTTGCCAGTTGAGATCCATTTCTTAACATCGTCTGGATCCATTTCAAACAAATCCTGCAAAACAAGATCAAGTTGAGTTAGATGACTTCCTTGATAAGCTTAAAACCTTGCCATAAATGCAGTGAAAGCAGTTTTAGACTCTTCATCTGTAATAGGATGTTTATTACATCGTTAACTTTATAGTTTTAGCAGAGTTAGCAGATGGAGTCTCTGCTTGAGATTTAGAACTTTTAGGCATAGGAGGAGATTGAGGTTGATTCTGAGTTGTATAGGCAGGAGCACTGTGTAAGTAGAATCAGTAAAGAACCCTACGCCAACAAATAGATCACCCTCATCTTCTGGTGAAGTTTCATTCTTAGCCATGAATGCATTCTCCATAGTACTTGCTGGAGAAGCAACATATTTATATTGTGACATCGAAGCTGCTCTGTCATTGTTTCTAGAACTTTCATCAATTTCAACAGATTCTATATTTAGCAATCAAGAGATCAAGATCCATTGGGAATTTCTCAGTATGCTTTAACAGAGTGACTGTTTGCTTCCATGAAGATGGAAGAGCATTGAGAAGCCTGAAGTTAAGATTTTTTAAATCATTCTTGATGCCTGCAGTCAACATCCCAGTAGTTAGTTGAACAAATCTATTCATCATTTGATTATTGTTTCACCGATAATTGTTAAAAAAGTTTTAATTGTCTCTTTAACTTTTGCTTTTTCAGATCCTGGATTCCTTTCACCTTCACATATATTTTCAAGGCCTTATACATGGTTTATCCATCTGATAACCTCAAGCCTTGTAAGGACTTCAAGTGGCGGTCCTTGTGCACATCAAAGAATAAGCTTTTATATCATTTTTAACTTTCCTGAGATATCATCCTGTAATCCATCTTCAGGATATGGTTCCTAAGATTCTTTGGGTAACACAAAACCTCTATAGGACCATCTGAAGTTATAGAATATGAGGTCCTTTTTCTATTGATTTCCATAGAATAGTATCAATAGAATTCAAGTGATATTAATCTCAGTGACCAATTCTTGAAATCTGCTCTATACTTTAGCTTGGGAACTCTGTTCTCTGAGTCTTCTGATTTTACCATTTTTAGTTTTTGATTTTTGAAAGAAATTTGTTTTTGTTTTTTTTAATGTTTTGAATTAAAACAATGAATCGAAAATATTTTGGATTTTTAAGTTTCTGAAAAATTTCAAAAATTTTCTAAGTGTTAAAGTTGATGCGTCCAAATAGTGGTAAAATGCCCAAACCGTTGTGGTACTTCCTTTGACTTTGACTTTGAAACGTCTAAGGGATTGCCTTAGAAAAATTCCAAATGCCCAAGTTGAAAAGCGTCTGAACAATATCAAACGCCTTAACAGTTGTCAGACGCCTGGTTGGTAAAACGCCCAAATAGTTCAAAAACGCCTCAACAGTTGTAAAACGCCTAGAATTCCTTGGTTTCAGCAAATCTTCAGTGTCCACAGTTGAAAAGCACCTACACAGTAGAAAAAACGCCTTACTAAACAGTTGTTATGCGCCTAACACTTAGGCAATTTTCAGTAGTGTTTTTGACCTAATTCGCCACATTCATCAGTTTCATACGAACTTAATTTTTGAATTCCTTCAAAACTTGATAATTGATCTGAAATCCTCAAATTATGTAGGAAATTGATCATAATCAATCCCTTAACTTCAAATTTCTTCAATTAACAACAAAATTAATCTTTTGATTCAAGAACAGGTTCCACAAATGAAGAACTGGTTCGAAGAGCTTTTTGCTCAAATTCACTGATTTGAACGAATTGTACTGCTAATTGTGAATCAAATCATGTTCCTGATGATGAAACACAACTGAATTCAACAATTATACGACCAAATTGTTTATCAATCACTGATTCAAGTGATTTTGAGAGTTCGACAGTTGAAGAACTTCAATCACTAAACGAGAGCTCTGATACCATTTGATGAGTCAAAATGGATCGATCTGTGATGATTTATGAACACAATTCAATCTAAAACATACAAGTATTCAATTAAACACAAGCAAATCAACAAAATCATAGAGTTTTCATTGATTAGCATATAGAAGAATACAAAGTGTAGGAAACAGTTACAAGATGTCTAAATCTCACTCTAAAACTTAAAACTACCTACACAAAAATATCTATGCTATATATACTAATCAAGAAAACAAAAGGACATATTTACATAAAAAGTCCCTAGACTATGACAAAAAACTATACTACACAAATAACGACTAATGTTATCTTTTAAGAAGCATCTACAAACCGATGAGATTTTGTGATTTTGTGTGATATTTCTGTTTGAAAACAGTGTACGGATGATTTTAAGAGCTTTGTTAATAACAAAAACAAGAAAATCTTCTTCAAAATGAACCAAAACAGATTGCTGAATCATTTTTTGAACGTTTGATGAATGTATGATAAAGTAGAAGGTTTTATGTAGGTTTTAAGCTCGAAATACATGATATCAAGCTAATGAACCATAGAGATCATTGAATTGATTGAGAGGATAAAAAATCGGTGTATGGATGTTCCAAGGCTCTGATACACCTGATGGATTTAGGTTTTGTTTCAATGAACAAGGTTGAATCCCCCAAGGACCTTTTTCAATCTCTCAAACAACAGTTTGTGTTATGAATCAATACTCAAAGAATCATGGTGTGGAAACCTATGATTATTGATATGATCTCTATTATATGTGTATGATTGTGTTTTTGTATGATGAATGCTAAGATGAATGATAACTGCTTGTTGGATTGATAATTTGCTCAAAGCTTACAAAGGATTAGGGTATACGGCTATTTATAGCATATGTACACACTATGTACATTTACAAAAATACCGTTATGTGAAAACAAATTACATAAAATCCTAAGTCTATAAGTGTCTGCTATGGTAATGACTGTCGTTGTGGATATAGATGTCCACTATGGATGGTAAAGAGTTGTCGATTGTGTATGAATGTTGTCTGCTGTGAACACTTGTATTGTTTGCTTTGTTGTTATCCGTTATGGAATGTTCATCCATTATGGATATTAAACATCCACTATGGACAGTTTCATCGGCTGTGGACTTGTCATCCACTGTGTGTAGTTATGCATCAGCTGTGACTTTATCATCCGCTGTGTATGATCTCATTCGCTGTTTACACTTGGACTTCATTCTTCATCTGCTGCTTAGAGAAAGTCATCGCTGTGGGGTTGTCTTCATCCGTGGGGTGGTGTTGTATGTTAGTATTGATTGTTTGGATGTTAGAAAAATTTGATCGATTTATGGCATACATTATCCTTTAATGCACTTGTTGAGTCCAACATTGCAGTTAATAATGTTCCAAGTATTCAAACAAAATTTTCATAAGGTCTTGAAAGCATTAGTAAAACAGTAATAAACAAATGAGAAGCACACTACTCAGTACTAAGTTGTTCATTAGTATTTAACTAATGCAGACAAAACAAATTAATATGGTTCATTAAGTTGGAACAAATGGGAACCAACACTATTCACCATATTGTTTTGCGAGTGAAGCACTGTTCATCGTACTGTTTAGGCTGACAAAGTTGAATAATATACTATGCGGTTAAATTTTAAAACTTGCATTTGTCTTCAAACACCTATGACATTCAAAACATTAAAAGTCTGCCTATTTAACTCTAAATCAGACAACATTAAATACTTTTCAAATTTGATAGAGACAAATAGTATGACGAGAGTTCATTGTTTTCAAACTTTCAATCATCCATCGTCCTTCATCTCAAAACAAGATTACACCCCCTACTATTGTAGCATCGATTAAGAGGTGATTACCCAATTTGTTCAAATCAACCAACTCAAAGTGAAACACGATGATGAACCCTAGGTTTAGAGTCGAAAAGGATGAACATAAAACACATAATAACAACAAAACAAATCTTTAACATTATTATAAACTGCTTCTTTCAAATATTAGGATTGATGAAATTCCGATAAACTTCCGATGAACAGGGTTCTTCTTTCAAACTAACCAAAAATGAAATTCAAGTGTTATAATGATGATAGTGTTATGAATTTAAAATGACAAATTACATGATTAAAACACAAGGAATGATAAACATCAGTTTGATTATAATGCATGTAATGAATTAGTAAGGTGTGAAATTGATTTTGACTTTTGGAATTTCAAATTTTGACTCACTTATTGAAAGTCAAACTGATGTTGCATGAAGTTATCATCATCAAAGTTATCATTTCATATCAACTTACATATTTGTATCTTGTGTAGAAAATGGCCAATCTTACTTGCAACAAAAGTCATCATATAAGTTGTATTCTAGACCCTGATGTGCCTGAAGCTGCTGACTTTAAGAGACATGATTAGATTTATGCTTGACTATCAAAGTAGCATATGCCATCAAAGTAAGGCCAATGATCTATGAAAACTCTTTAGATCATTTTAGAGTACTGTTGAGGTGAACTTTGGTTGATGATGTACCAACCATCACTAGGGGATAGATGATCAGCATGTTCTTGTTGTTTCTAACAAAACTATGAGATTAGTTTCTATAGTTTGGAGATGATGTTAGGCAGCAGCCACAGAAGATCAATGAAGATGAGCTCTTTACTTCTTTGCAAACATTTGGTATGATGAGGGGTTTTGAAGGGAAGCAAATTGTTAAAGGCCAAATGGACCTAAAATGGAGATTTTTGGTTCATTCTTCCAACACTTTTATCCAAGATGAGACTGGCTGGAATAACATTCCCCTCATCACATCATCTGCCATACATGCCTTATGCACTAATAGACCATTCAATCTGTCTGCTTATGGTTTAATGGCATGATGTCCAACATTAGAGAAGGAGAAGAACCATGTTCCTCATGTATCAAAGATTCTAACAAGGCCTAATCAACAAAGCCTTTCCTGATCTGGTGGGCATAGGACTTTAATGAATCTATCTTATCACTTTACTAAGTCATATGGATACATTAAAAAAGAGACCCAAGGAGCTATACAGTGGTACTATCTATCCTCTATTGCCTTGGATGCTTGAACAAATTGGTTAAGGTAATGTTGAAGGAGGAGAGGAACAACAACAACAACAAGAACAACAGAAGAAGAAACAGGCTGATCTACAGGGTGAAGAAGTGTTCATGATGAACCATACATCCAAGATATGCCGGGATTGAACAGAAGCTTTCTTGTTAAAAGTCATGATGAAATGTCACCCAATGGAGATTTAGGTGATGATTCTTCATATTGCTTCTCCTGATCAAGCATCATCTCTAATTCCATCTCCCTTTGCATCTCCAAATTCATCTTCATTTCATCCATCTCCTGCTATTGCTGCTAAATCACCTGACACTAGTGAATCTAGTAGTTCAACTAATAGTTCTGAATCATCTACGGGTGAGGAGGAACATCCTATTATTAGAGCAAGTAAGAAGACAACAGAGTCAGAATACTTACCATCTGATACCACTCAAGAATTAGTTGGTCAAGTACATTCTTAACAATCAAGTAGTCTAATAGGGATGAAGTTATTTATGAGCTCAACTTTAAAATCACAGAAAGAGCAGAGAAGAAATTAGGAGGAAAGAAAAAGTTATTGCTGATAGGACTCATAAATTGATCTTGATAGACAACAAGATCAAGGAGTTAGAGTCCATTATTGAAAATATGAGAGATGAAGTTAAGAGAATATTGAAAATGCAAACATAAAAAAAATTGTCATGGATGACCAAGATCGATTATCAATGCCCAAACAGAAAAGATAGTTGAGTATGAAAAGAATGTTGATGATCTGAGTTAGAGGCTAAGTCTACTTGAGGATATGCTCATTAAGAAAGAAAAGGATGAAGAGAAACAACAAGACAAAGATGATTTTGATAGGATGTTAGATTCTGAGGATGATAGTGATGATGATGATGGTGATAAAGGAGGAGATGAAAATCTCCTAAGAGGAAAAGACTAAACAACAACAGGAGATGACCACAGAACAAGCAAGTACATCTGGCAAACCTGTAGAAGAAGAATCTTTGGCCATGGTTCATACACAGCTCCTATCTTAAGTCAAACTAAAGAGGTTGCATGAGCTCATTGATTAAAGAACTTGATGTTTACTCCTCTAGTGATTTGTTCATTGATAAAGACATTTTAGAGATCATTAGAGAAGCTAGTGTGCCTACAGAGCCATTTGTATTCATTCCTCAATAGCCAATTGTCTTTGAGAGAGAGCTACAACTACAAATAATTCATGTTGTAACTCTTACTAAGGAGTAGAAGAAGTTATTAGAAGACTCTTTTAGGAATTATACAACACAAACACAACAAGAACAAGAAAGATTAGTATCTAAGACTACTAAACTAGTTGAAGAGAATGAGTCTGGTTTATCTGACTGTAGCATATTTAAGAAGAAGAAAATGTCTAGCTGAGAAGACATAAGGAAAGAGGCCTATAGTTGAAAGGATGATATTAAGCCTAAAGTTGAAAAGAAAAACTAAGCATGGCTGTTGTTGCTCATTTCATGGAAGAACATATATAAGCAATTAAGCAAAGAGCCTTAGAACAATAAATCATAAGCTTAGAAAAAGGAGGGATAGAAGGTGGATATACTCTTGAGGAATGCTTGATGGATGAGCCTAAATTCTAAGAGATCCCTAAAGAAGAGAGAAAACAGTTAAAGAAATGGTGGAAAAGGCGCAGACTAATGATTTGATGGTAAAAGTCATGTTTCTTATTTAGTAATATATGATGTTGATCATGTATTCAGCATGACCTTTGAGGCTATGTCTGAAGAGATAAAGAATGGAAGATTACTTGACCCTTCTATTGAGACTATGTATGAGTTGAGGAAACCACAAAAACAAAGAAAGCCAAAGCTAAAGCAACTCCATCCTCTACTACAACACTCCTCCTCCATGACAACCACCAGCTCACTATCCATTTCATGATCCCTACAGCATGATAGATAGAGAAATGAAGGAATTTATTTCTAGAAATGGTTTTTGCAAGAGGAGATTAGGTTTAATGAAACCATTCTCGTAGAGACTCTATGCTAAGAATCATAAATAACTTGAAGACAACCGAGACAAGGAAAATCAGCATAGCAAGTTCAAGTTTCATGTGATGATCATGATTCTCTGGCACCTCTGTTGAGTAAACATTTTAAGGTTCAACAACCATCCTAACTACAAAGTACAAAAGGGAATAACCACTTCTGAAATGCTCCAAGGTGTTTCAGCTCCAAAAGGCATAGTTGATGGAAAATAATTCCGGGAAGTATGATTCGGATTGGAACATATTATCGTTAAAAGGATCTCAGGTTTAGTTCAATTCTTCACAGAATATACTAAACTTGTAAATTCCTGAAGATTCATGACCTGAAAGAGCTTGTTGATTTAGAGTTGATCAACCATGCTGCAATGTCAAGGGGATATCAATTTAAGAAAATTTTGAAGATGTTCAAAGGACCCATACTTGAAAGCCCATAAAGAGGTATGCAGAGGAAAGATAGATCCTTTAGATACCCTTTGACTAGACCAAGATAAGAAAACATAGAAAAGTTGGTGATGGAATCACCTTCTTAGACATATACTCAAAAATTCAATAACCGATGAAGAACATGATGATGCTCATATGAATGGTTTTGATGAGTAAGTTACTAACTTTTAACTTATATTTCTTGGACATATACTCATATGAATGCTCATACAATGATCCAAAAGGACCAACAGCTGAACCCATATCACCACCCTAATCATCATCAACATCTTTCTTACATCTTTTTCCATATTTCTCTCATTATCATCACCATCATCATCTTCATCATCATCTTAAACTCTTCCTCATTACTAAAATCATAATCTACAAATTCCAATCATCATTGTCATTAGTATGCTCAGGAATTGGTACATCTTGTTCAGGCTCTGCAAACA